>CM067340.1:63990000-64340000 GCA_034376525.1 Nicotiana benthamiana
AAAAATATGGATTTAGAAGGCTTGTTCAAAAGAAAAAAAGATGTGGGTGGCATTATGACTGGGGTGTCAGTTAGAAAGGTTCTTACAATGTTCGTTCAAACAAGCAACATTCTTTTTTTCTTAACTTAAGGAGAGGGAAGAGGGCTTTCTAAGAAGGCGTGGGACCTATGAACAGAACAACACAACAAAATGATGAAATGAAGAAGAATGAACGGGAGGCTTCTGTTAGGTTAGCGCTTGCAGGTTCAATCTCTCTTACTAGTATAGAGAAAAGAAGTCTACCTTTCTCTATACTAGAGAATATAGGGAATCAAATCTAAAAACCAATATATGAACAAGAGAGCAGACGAGGTAATAAAAAGTAAATCAATCGAGTAGCTAGTTCTTCCTTTCTTTCTCCTTCCCCATTTCAGGTTTTAGAAGAGTTAGTTTCGCGCAGGGCACCTTTACTAATCTCCATTTACAATTCGCTAACCGAGTAGCTACAACTTCAAGAGGGGAATTCTCGGAAAATTGGGCTTTTGTTTTTGCATCCCTGACCTAAGACTAATGCAATCAGTTACTTCCTCCGCCTTCTCTTTCGACGTTTGCCAATCGGAGAGGACAACCGACTGAGTCTGAACCTTAATTTAAAGATGGAAAGAAGACCAGGATGGACTTAATTAGGAGAATGGGCAACCCTTCGCGCACGAGACAGCAATGTCAGGAGTTTAACCGGTCGGGGTCGAGTGAAGTCACCGGATGAATTATCGAGTAAATAGATCAAATCTGGACAAGGCTGTTGCTCCGCGGCGGTACGGACTCGACCCGCTAGTGGTCCGCTTACTGTGCTATTTTAATGCTTTGGGGCAAAAGATGTCGAAGGAACAAAGAGGACAAAGGTTCTTCGGCGCATATTCGTAGGATATGACACCGAACGAAAAGGATGGAGATGTTTCGACATGCCCGTAAAAGACATGAATTTAAAAGATGGGGATTGGGCTATTGATTTGGAAAGACGAGATGGAATTACTATTGAGTATTCGAGGCGCTGAAAGCAAAGCCCTATGATTGATCTGATTCCTCCCATTGAGTCGGTCTTAGAGCCGGCTCGAGGTGCATTTAGTTGTCTTACATGAGACGAGGGTTGTTCCCCACTCCATGGCATGACACCTTTCGCTCATCCATTCCGCCCGTCCATACGCGGCGTCCTTTCTCATTATCATCTACCGCGAAACTATATATTATGCTAAGTGGCTGTCACCTTCTCGTTGGCAATCACCGTCACCATGAATGGAATAGTCGCAAAGTTTGGTTGCATACCTGCTATATGGGGGTGCCCCATTGAATCTGTCTCCAACTAATTTCATTTTAGTTTCGTTGTGGGCCAGAGCTCCTTTTGATTCTGTTTTATCTCAGTCAAACTCTAGTTGCTAAATAGAAGAACATTTAACGCTTCAGCGGCGAGCTCTGTGCGTGAGCAGCGACTAAGCATAATCCAATCTTTCTTAACACTTTGTACGCTTGAAGGCCCCTCCTCTACGGAAGCATTCCGCTTACTGACCTATTAGGCCTATGGGCTTTTATCCATCAGACATGCATTCATATAGAGGAGTTTCCCTTTATGGTTGGATTCCACAGATCTAATCGGCGGAAAGAAGCACTGGCTAATACTTTAATGGAGATGGGGCCTACAGGGCAATCAGATACCAGATTCCTATTTACTGTCTTCAACGTCTTGACTTTAGGAATGATTGACTGTAAGAGAAGGATAGAGACTTTCCTAAGAAGGTCTTATGTATCTTAAAAATCTTTATTGTTTTTTTACCGTCTTTCTTAGGAAAGACACATCTCCGTCTAGACTTTATTCTATTGAGTTTAGCATTAGCAGAATCAGTTTCACAAAATGGTGTACATATAAACATATAGCGAAAAAGGGGCAAAAAAGACTAATTCAACGAAATGCTTGGGGACTTCTCATTTGTGGGGAATAAAACTATCACACAACTTGCATTCCGGAGTTTTTTCCTGGAAGTTTCAACCTTGTTGACTGTGACAACAGTCGCGACTATAAATAGACTCTGAAACATATATCAACAATTTGATTCTTTGAAACATTTATGAGAAATGAAAGATTGGTTAGAGAAAAAAAATTCATTTATACCCCGTCGTAGTTCTCAATCATTTCGTGGCACCGGGCGTGGCTGAACCATATACGATGGGGGAGCTAATGCACAGGAAAGAATCTTAGATAAAAGAATACGTTCTTGCATCGCTTTTTTGTAGAAAGCTCGACCAGCGAGAAAAAGTGTTTGGCCGAAGCCAAAAAGAGAGTGACCCACTTTATTCGCCAAGCGAATGATCTTCGCTTCGCGGGAACAACAAAAATCACAATCTCGCTCTTTCCTTTCTTCGGTGCTACCTTTTTTTCCAAGGGATGGGGTTTTGGAGTTTTCCCCAACCAACCTATACCTTACTAATAAAAAGGGGCTTCCCTTTTTCAGCTGCATTGCTAAGGAGTCTAAATCAATGGACATTAATGAACCATCATTGATGGACGTTGCACATGACAAGACCAATGCCTAGGTTACACCTTCGGAATACCCCATAAGGGAATATTTTCTACTCCCCCCAATATTCACTTTACGCCACACCGACTCCTCTTTCGTCATATGTCGTGGAAATAGACCAAGGGGAATCTCTATAGGAACTAGTACCTTATATTTCGCACATAGGAGATTGAGACACAGCCCCAGGGCTATGGGGAAAGATGTAGATCGACTGCCCTATATAGACAACTACATAGAGGGTCTTTTCTAGTCTATATATTCTTTTATTTTGTTCCCCCCATAAGAAAAATATTACAACCTATGAGGTATGCAAGTTTCACATCTAAGTAATACGTTTTTTTCGGCACTCGCTTCCTTCGTCTTAAGTCAAGTTAGAGTTGAGTTTCCCTTTAAGGTTGGATTCCACATATCTAATCGGCGGAAAGAAGCGCTGGCTAATACTTTAATGGAGATGGGGACTACAGGGATCAGATAGCAGATTCCCCTTTACTATCTTCAATGTCTTGAGCTTAGGAATGATTGACTGTAAGAGAAGTGTTGTCAACATCCCGAAAGAAAATTCCTTTGTTAGTGATTCGGCTTTCTATCTTAAAAAAGCATTTTTTCCTTAAGGGAAAAAAGTACCCCCATCATAGTGAACCTCTACTTGTGATCGGGATCAGGTAGATGCCTCCCAGCCGGTTGGTAGGGGGCTTGAGATCTCGAGAATGGATCAAGGAAATCCTGATGCTCCGCCAGCCATTCCTCATGATGAACATGCTGCTACTGACACTTGGAAAAGAAACTTTCAAGGTCTCGTCGCTTCGGTGAATCACTTGAGCCCTAATACATTTTCGGTGCCATGGAGCTAGACAAGTGAGCTATTACGCTTTCTTCAAAGGATGGATGCTTCCAAGCCCACCTCCTGGTTGTCATCGCTCGATCACTTCCTTTTTCACTAAGTGATTGCTTAGGGACCTTAGCGTACGATCTGGGCTGTTTCCCTCTCGACTTTGGATCTTAGCACCCCAAAAGTCTATCTGTACAAACGATATAGGCCTGTATTCGGAGTTTCCTTGGGGTTGGTAAGGCGAAATGAGGCCACCCTAGCCCAGATATGAACTAACACAATCACTATAATCACCCCTCTTGTATGTATATAATTGTTTCGATGAAAAGAGGGGATTATGATACCTTAGTAGCGTGTAAAAAAGATGGGTAAGCGAAGTGAGCAATGATTAAATTCTCCGCCAAAAGTCCTTTGAAGCGAGGATGCACAAGCTTTAAATAGAAAGCGCAATGCAACATCCCCTGGACAATTAGACATCCAACCCGTAATTGCAACGTGTGCTTCCTGCTCGCGAGGAAAGAAAGAAGAGCAATAGGGTTCAGTTCAGATTTGACTGTTTGCAGCATGGGAGGATATTCCCCAAACAATTTTCAATTGGGAACAATGAAAAAAAAAAGATATCTCGGTAACGAAAACTATAGGGGGTTGTATTGGCGAGATCCAATGGTGAACAACTGCCCAAAAGAAAAGCCTTCTGGAAGTCCGAGGACCTTTAGTACTGTACTCTACCCCCGAAACAGCAGCCTTCGCGCCAAGCAAGACCGCCCTTGTCCCTTCCCTTTCTCCATTCCGCCTCCTTCTTTGCTTTGTTCCAATAGAGTCTAAGTCAAAGTACATATTCGTTCGGTCAAAGTCTCCACTTTTCACGCCCCTCTACTAAGATATGCACCATGTTGATAGGAATCGTCAAAGACCTTCTTGTACACATCCTCGAGCACATCATTCATGAGAATCATCACTACTTTCTCCCGAGGGCATGGTATGGCTTTGTTCTTGGTCTTGTTTAATAGATGTCGAGTGTCACTTTTCCCCATCCGAGAATCTCCATCTGCTCTAAATGCGCGCGAGCTAGAATCCTTATGTCAGCTTTCTTGTTCAAAAGACTATCTCTTTACCCCATGCATCTTCATCTTTTCGAAAGCCTAGACCATTCTTCTGGATCTGCCTTTCCTACCTATGGTATGCTCCCCCAGCGCAAGCCTACCAGGCTTCGCGCGTGCGGCGTTTTTGCCAGTCGATATTGGTCAATAGTGCCATCCTCCCTGCTGGATGTATGGGCGGGTTATTCCTTGCTGCTGCGTTCTTTTAAGCTATGGATTAATGGAACAAATGTAGTTGAATGGAACAGCAGGCGGGCTACACGTTCCACTGTGCCGAGATGTGAGGTGCAGGTGGTGATGATCACCTCGAGGTTTTTAACCTGCCGGGCATAGCCTTGGTCACTTCTTTTAGAAAAGCAAAATCAGAAGCTGACCACAGGAGTCGATATTCTGAAGCTGGCAAGCAGGATCCAATCTAAGAAATGGGTTTTCGCTTGACAGGGATCACTGTAACGAAAGGAAGTAGTTTTTTCTGTTGTTATTCTAGGTTGGATAAATCACTTTCTTTTTAAATGTCATAAAAGACAGGGGCTTTCTTGCTTCAGGATGTGAGGGAAATGCCACGGGTGCCAAAGTTAGCGGCTTTAGAGATAGGGGCGAGGGAGGCAGGACATAGACTCTGAGTTCTACATTTATGAGGCCATAGTGATCAGGGAGCCCCGTGAGGAAGGGCTCTCTCTCAACGGATCAAAGGTACACCGTGGATAAAAGGATGATGACTCCCAAGAGCTCTTATTGACGAGTCGTTTGGCACCTCTATGTCGACTCATTACATCCTGGGGTTGAAGAAGGTCCCAAGGGTATGGTTGTTTCCCGATTCAAGTGAGTTCTTTCCCAACAAAAATGGAAAGGGCTGTATCACACCGAGATGTCGATTTGTTTTCCGTCCCCAATGATATGGGGAATCGTGCCTCCACAGGTTGACATCCGATCCAAACTAGTAGTAAGCAATTTGCCAAAAGCAGTGGTTATTATAGCGGTTCCTTCCTTTCCTAGAAAATGTCCGAAACAACCTGCTACAAAACTACCGAGTAAGGGTAGAAATACGATAAGTAGATACATAATTTCGAGTGTGATCAGACAACCAAAAATCGGCCCTTCTTCAGGAGTTCCCTTTTCCCAGCCTCTAATCGTCTCAGAAGAGAAGACTAAGCTCAGACAAAGCAAGTCTACAAGCCACTGCAGTGAGGTTATAGGTCTGATTTCTTAGTCGTATTGCCTTGCCTGCATTAAGATTTAAAACTTGTCGTCTACTTTTAGGAACTGTTTGGAATCTTGCTCCAGCATGAAAGTTCCATTTCAGGGAAGGACAATGTACTATGATACTTTCTGTTTTGTCGAGTCCTGCTTTGGTCTCTGGTTCGACTAACTTAGAGGCTTTCACCGAGGTCTCTTTTTTTACTTTTGGTGGTAGCAACAGAGTGATCCTCTAAGGTTTACGTCCACCGGTGACCATACTTTCTTAAAATCACCATTGGGCGGTGGTTCCTCTCCTTCCTTAGTATTGAAATCGAGTTTGCAGAAAGTACCGAAAGTCGGCCGCCGGCCCTATCATCCCGTGTCTCAACCAACTTTTTTCTTGTCGGATAATCTCTCTTTTGGCTTTTGAAACTTTGGCTGTCTTAAATAAAAGGAATGCACATAAGGACAAGACAGCTTAAGCTTCACTGAAAGAAGAAAAGCTTTTTTCTTTCTTTCATCCATACCTTCAGCTGGCCATCGTTCTCTGGCAAATTCTAAAGCTCTCTGTCGGAAGAAGATTCTTGGAGACCACATCAACCCTTGCTGAAAGGGGTATGGGGGACAAGCAGGGCATATAGCCCATAAAGAAGGGGAATCCATTCGTTCATACGCATACCAACTGGATCATCCACATCGAAGATAATACTTGAAAAAGGACTACTTTCTCTTAGGGAATCTCGACTAGATGAGGGAGATATAAAGGTAACGGCCTATTCCCTTTGGCTATATAATCGTGCGGTTTCTCGGAATGTAAAACCCGATTTCCTCCTTAAATTCTCCGATCCAAATGGCATGAAACATTCTTCGGTTCAAGGCCACTGCAAAGCGGTGTCACGATACATCTACTCTATTAACGAGGCCGTACTCCTTGTAGTTCAATAGGACTGCGACTGGGCGGATAAGGATGTGGTGATTCTCGGGCCCGATGATGATATCACTACACATGTTGAGGGATACCTGAGCATTTATACTTATCCCTTTTACATTGGGCCTAGTAGACCCGATCATCTTGAACTTCTGTAGGAGGTACAACGTATGCCTTGGCCAAATCCACCCATCGCTATGGAGGATCCTGATCCTCCTCCAATTTTTTGTGAACAAAATCGATGCGTGCACGTGTACATTTTGAGAAGAAGAAAATGTTTCTTATATCTTTATGTTGTTTACATCCCATGAGCACTAAAACTTATGCAAAGCTCCTAATGTTAATTAAGGAAATAAAATAAATCTATATAATCAATCCAGCTATCAAATCAATTCAAATAAAATTATATTTCCTAAATATAATCAAATATCCTGAAATTATGCTAATCAACAATCCTGAATCAAGCCTCCTTGAATCATGCTAATCAACACTCCCCTCAAGTTGGTGCAAAGATGCCGCACATGCCCAACTTGCCACTAAAAGTATGAAAATTTTGGTTGTTGATACCTTTGGTAAACACATCATCTAGTTGTTTTTCCGATGGCAGATGAAACAAACTCAAGACACCAATTGTAACTTTTTCTTTGATGAAGTTTCAATCAATTTCCACGTGCTTTGTTTGGTCATACTGGACTGGATTATGAGCTATTCTGATGTCAACTTTATTGTCACATTAAAAGGAAAGTTTTCACTTTTCATACAGTCTCAATTACTGTAGTATTGTAGCCAAAGCAGATCGTAAACACCCTGGGCTATAGCTCTATATTCCGCCATAGCACTTGATCTAGCAACTACACTTTGCTTCTTTCTTCTCCAAGTAACCAAGCTTCCTCCAACGAGTGTACAATAATAGGATGTTGATCTTCTGTCATCTAGAGATCCAGCCCAATTTGCATTTGTAAAGGCTCCTATTTGGAGGTGATCATGTTTGGAGAAAAGTAAACCTTTCACTGGAGAAGACTTCATATGCCACAAAATGTGAAAGATAGCTTGCATATGAGGATCTCGAGGATGATGCATGAACTGACTCACTAGGCTAACTGAATGGGCTATGTCTGGTCTAGTCCGGGAGAGATAAATGAGTGTTCCAAACAACTTATGATATCTCTCCTTATCAACTGATTCTCCAAATCCACTTTGCAACTTGTGATTGCTTTCAATGGGTGATTCTACGTGTCTGCAACCTGTCATACTGGTTTCTTTCGAAAGATCCAAAATATACTTTCTTTGAGAAATAAAAATTCCTCTTTTGGATCTAGCAACCTCAATTCCCAAAAAGTACTGAAATTTTCCTAAATTGTTGATCTCAAATTCATGTGCCGATAACTTCTTCAATCGAGACATCTCCTCTTTGTTATCTTCATCATTACTATGTCATATCCATAAACTATGAGAAGAATGAGTTTACCCATTTGATGTCTTATGAAAAGGGTGTGATCGGCATTGCTTTGTTGGTAACTGAAGGAGATTGCTTTGCTGAATCCATCAAACCAAGCTCTAGGGGATTGCTTTAGTCTATATAAGGCTTTCTTTAATATGCATACATTTCCTTGACCCTAAGCAATACCAATTCCAGGAGGTATACAACTCTTCTTCTAAGTATCCATGAAGAAATTCATTCTTCACATCAAACTGTTGCAAGTACCAATCACGATTGGCTGCACAAGTTAAAATAATTCTAACAGTGTTCATCTTAGAAAAAGGGAAAAATGTCTCTTGATAATCCACTCCATAAGTCTGAGTGAATCTCTTATCCACCAATCATGCTTTGAATCTTTCAATTGAGACATCACCTTTGTGCTTCGCAGTAAAGACCCATTTGCAGCTAACCAACTTCTTGTCTGGTGATGAAGTGACAAGTTCCCATGTCTCTTTTTTTGACAAGGCCTCCTTCATTTCTTCAATCATATCTTGATTCCATTTAGGATCTGCAAAAGCTTCCCTCCAATTCCGAGGAGTATACATAGAGGAAATAAACAAGGCAAAGGATCTATAGGAGGGAGACAAAGAACATTAGGAGACAAAATTAGATAAAAGGTGTTTGGTGGTGCAAGATCTAACTCTTTTTCTAAGAGCAGTAGGTTCATCTAACTCATTATGTAATGTAGATAACTCACCAGTAGAAGAAGGTTCAGTTTCGGTAGATTGCATGATGGCTTCTTCTGCTCTATTTTTCCTTGAGTAAGTTTTCAACAGGACTATTTAAATGTCTAATAGTCTCCCGTTTAATTCTTTCTCCAATTTCAATTTCCCATGCGACAATGTCATTAAGAGGTCCAGTAATGGAACTACATAGAATCACCTCTTCCTCCTTACTGCTATCTCACTGAAGAGGTGATGAGGTACTACTGAAATAGGGCTCGGATTCTTGAAAGGTTACATCCATGATAATAAAAGATCTCCTGGAGAGAGGATGACAAGATTTTTAACCTTTCTATGTCGGAGACCAATGAAAATACACTGTATAGCTCTAGGATAAAGTTTCCCAGAATTTCTAGTGTGGACAAAGAAAAGACACCCAAACATCTTTGGAGGAACAATATATTCATTCTTACCCTTTAAAGTTTCCATAGGACTTTGAAAATTAAGGGGTTTAAGTAGCATTATATTGATAAGATAGGTAGCCGCTAGAACAGCATCCCCCAGTAAGGTTTTGGTATATGCGTGGTGAACTTAAGAGATCTTGCTATTTCTAACATATGCCTATTTTTCCTTTGGAAACCCTATTTTGCGCACTAGTGTAAGGGCAACTAGTCTGATGGAGTTATCCCATTGGACTCCAAATAAGCACCAAATTTCTTATCCATGTATTTGCTACCATTGTAAGTTCTCAAGATTTTTATTTTGGCATCAAATTGAGTATAAATCATCTAATGAAATGACTGAAAACAAGAGAAAACTTCACTTTTGGCTTTTAACAAATATACCCAAGTCATTCTAGTGCAACAATCGATGAAAGTAACAAACTATGGACTACCAAACAAAGAAACAATATGGATAGGGGCACCATACATCAAAATGAATAGTCATAAACGGAGTTGTACTTCTATTATCACTCACATGATAAGAGTTTCTAGTATTCTTGGTATATTCACATGCATCACGGAACATAGATTCAAATCGAGTCCTTAAAAACCAATTAGGATATAACTTCTTCAAAACAAAGAATGATGGGCGTCCTAACAATCTATGCCGTTGTATTATTTCTTGGTTGACATCCTTACTTTCCCCAAGAAAGGCTTGACCAGTGTTTTGAATCCCATCTAATATATAAAGGTCTTCACACAATCTTCCACTGCCAATCTTTTTTCCTATTTGAAGATCCTAAAAAATACAATGATCGGGAAAGAACTCGATTTAATAGTTTAGAACTTTGGCAATGGCACTAATAGATAAAATATTTATAGGGAACTTAGGGACATGGAGCGCGTATGATATTTTAATATTAGGAGTACAAATGATAGAACCTGTTCCAGAGATAGGTGTTAAAGAACCATTGGCTATTTCAATATTATCTCCTTTGGGAGACGGAGAATAGTTTTAAATGCCTTTAGAAGAGCATGCCATGTGTCTATTGTAGGAAATCATTCTATCCATGATATGTGTGCTTTGGTTGTATTAGCATGATTTCCAGGTATAGGTTTTGATGAATGACAAACAATGAAGTCAAGTGTCAAACAACATTATTACATGACAAACAATCAAGATTGAATGCCGAGAAGCATATTGATGAAGGGATTGCATGGAAAAGCCAAAGACGAGCTCAAAAGTTCAAGACCGAAGACCCAAGGCGTAGTTCGTTAGGTAGAACCAATGTAAGAGCAACGTTTAAGTTATCTCGTCTTTTGGCTCAACATAGGTCATCATAAATATGCATAAAATCATTTTATTAAATCATATATATCATAAACATTTTTAATATACTTCAAACAAAATGATTTTAATGTTTTCATTTAACCAAAATGGTTTTTGAAGTAAGTTTTCAATTCTGGACAGAACAGCCAGATAATCGATTATCCCTTAAGCTGATAATCGATTATGCTGAGTTTCCAGCAAAACTGGAAATTCCAGCATGGCTGCATAATCGATTATCTCTATAAGGATAATCGATAATCTGCCTTTTCCAGCTTAAACTGGAAATTCCAGAGAAGGTAAATAATCGATTAACAGCTAGGGAATAATCGATTATTCACTGACCGTTGCCTTCCAACGTTCAGTTTTATGAACGTTGAGAAGATAATTGACTATGTAAAGTAGATAATCGATTATCTTGGCATAAAATCAGCATTACTGATTGCCAATTAAGCAACGGACATACAACCTGTACCACCTATAAATAGAGGTCTTTTTGACTCATTTCATATGAACAATATCTCTCATTATTCTTGAACATATTGATAATATTTCTACATCATATTTAGAGCTTTTGTTGAGCCATTTTAGAGACAACTTTGTGTTGTTCATAGAGCTAATATTGTATCTCTTTATCTACTCTTCTTAGAGAGTTCTTGTTGTAAAAGAGAAAGGTTATTGAGAAGATCATATCTTCTCATTGATTGTCGGGTTTGCTAAGTACCTTCAATCTTAGTGTGTGAAGTCTTGTGGTGCGGTATCCAAGAGCAAGGTGAAGTCTTGAGGTGAGGTATCCTCGAGCAAGTTGAAGTCTTGTAGAGCGTACATCTACGAGCAAGTGCAACGGTTTGTTAGGCACCCGTAATCTTAACGGAGTTAGTGTAAACTCGAGAAAGTCTCTCGGGAGACTGGACTAACCACAAGTTGTGGTGAACCAGTATAAATTCGGTGTGTCCTCTCCTTACTCTTTTAATTACTGCACTTACTTTATTCCTGCAATTTTAATTCCGCAAAACTTACCGACATTCTCGTGCCTCTTTATTCACCCCCCTCTAGTGAAGGGCATAAATCCTAACAGTTGGTATCAGAGCCTAACTCTCTTAAGGCCTTAACCGGTTGAGAGAACGTTCCATATATTTGTTGAGAATGTTGAATGCAGGAATGATGAGTGAAGGACACTCCACCAATAGGCCTCCACTATTTGACGGAACAAATTACACATTGGAAAGAGCGGATGAGAATTTTCATCCAATCAAATAACTTTCGCTTGTGGCAAATCATCAAGAACGGTGAACAAATGCCGACAAAGAAAGTTGGTGAAACCACGGTTCCAAAGGAGGAAGATGAATATAATGCCGAGGACATCAAGAAGGTTGAATATAATGCAAAGGCCATCAATATGTTGTATTGTGCGGTGAATCCGGATGACTATCGGAAGATTTCTTGCTGCACAACCGCCAAGGAGATGTGGGATAAGCTTGAGATCACTTATGAAGGTACGCCTCAAGTCCGAGAATCAAGAGTTGATTTTCTAACACATGAATATGAACTCTTTAGAATGAAGGAGCCGGAAAGCATCGATAATATGTTTGAACGGTTTTCAATGATCATCAACGATCTCCATGCTCTCGGAAAAGTATACTCGAACAAAAATCTAGTTCGAAAAATCCTACGGAGTCTCAGTCCCGAATGGCGTTCCAAAGCCAATGCCATCCAAGAGTCGATAGGAATCACGGACGTCACAATTGATGGACTAAGAGGTAATCTCAAAACTTATGAAAGCACAATTCTTAAACCTTCATTTGGAGATGAGAAAAGTCCAGGTATTGCCTTCAAAGCCTCATCGTCTAAAAGAGTAGAGGTAAGTGATTCGGAAAGCGATGATGATACTATTTCCAACGATTTAATTGAAAAGTTTTATAAGTTTATGAAGAAGGAAATAAAGAAGGAAGAACCAAGTCCTTCATGCCATAATTGTGGAAAACTTGGGCACACCAAGTCACATTGTCCAAAACACAAGGACAAGAAGAAGAAGAAATACCAAAAGCGCGTGACATGGGATTCGCACAGCTCGGGTGATGAAACTGCCGCCCTATGCCTCATGGGCAACAAGGAAGAAGAGGTAAGTACTCCTAACTCTTACTCTTATGAAGAATTACAAGAAGCTTTTCAAGAATTATATGATGAAATGAAAAAGTCTTCAAAAATCTCCAAAGAGGCCAAGGCTAAAATTAAAGTTTTAGAAGAGAAAAATAAATTTTTGGAAAATGACAATATTGATCTTAGAAATAAAATTAAGGAGATGCATGAAGATTCTTCAATTGATCAAAATTCTAACTGTTCATCTTGTATTCTTTGAAATTAGAAAACATAGAACTTAGGAACACACTAGAAAAACGTAGTGTAGACAATCCTAAAATAGTTAAAGAAATTAAAAAGAAAAGGCCCAGGAAAAATAAAAGGCGTAAGAATCATGTTCGATGCTCAACCTAGAAATAATTCTAGGATTTTTGTAAATGAGTTTAGAATTAATCATTTTAGACCACCTAGAAATGATTCTAGGAATTTTATTAATGAGTCTAGAATTAATCATTTTAGACCGCCTAGAAATGACTCTAGGAATTTCAACGCTTCTAGGAATAACGACTTTAAGTCACCTAGAACGTTTTTGGCTCAACTAAGACATATGCACAACCCGAATGTTATATGTCATTATTGCAACCGGGTAGGACACATAGCACCCGTATGTTTTGCAAAACATAGGGATTTATCTTTTAGCCATGATTATTATTTGCCTAACCCCCAAGGACCTAAAAGTGTTTGGGCACCTAAAACCTATTTTTAGGTACGTTTGCAGGTGTGCTTGAAGACTACAATATCGTAGTAGATGCACCAAGCACGAAACGTTATTGCATCGAGGGGGAATTTCGGTTAGTTATCATATTTTTGATAAAAACGTAATAGTTGATATGTGTTAACGATTGATATTAACAATTGGTATCAATTATTTTTGTTGATTCATGTTTTGATAACTTTTATTTTGAATAACAATTGGTATCAATTATTTTTGTTAAAAATAATGATTGATTCATGTTTTGATGAATATTATTTTTGGTTTGAATAACAGTTGGTATATTCTTGAAAAATAAATGATTCATGTTTTTAATACAACTATTGGTTTGTTAAAAATTAACAGTTGATATGTTGTTAAGTAATATGATTTGCTAAAAATAACTGTTATTATGGTTGTTATGTTTTTTCTAACATTTGGTATCATTTTATGTTGGTATGATTTTTTTAAATCGTCATCATGTATTTTCCTCATTGTATTTCCTATCTTATGTTTGACACTAACAGTTGGTATTTCCAAAAAGGGGAAATGTCAAAAGGGGAAAGTAGCCTGTGTATACTCTCTTTTTGCTAATGTCAAAAGGGGGAAGAAATTAGGCGATATGCATCTAATAAGGGGGAATGTCTCCACCTTCTAGTATGCTTTAATTGAGGGGGAATACTCAATTAAGGGGGAATGTTTTGCATAACTTGTATGTTAAGATATAGCATGAACTTAGAGGGAATCCGATATGCATATGTCTTATTGTTTGTCATTATCAAAAAGGGGGAAATTGTAGGAAATCATTCTGTCCATGATATGTGTGCTTTGGTTGTATTAGCATGATTTCCAGGTATAGGTTTTGATGAATGACAAACAATGAAGTCAAGTGTCAAACAACGTTATTACATGACAAACAATCAAGATTGAATGCCGAGAAGCATATTGATGAAGGGATTGCATGGAAAAGCCAAAGACGAGCTCAAAAGTTCAAGACCGAAGACCCAAGGCGTAGGTTGTTAGGTAGAACCAATGTAAGAGCAACGTTTAAGTTATCTCATCTTTTGGCTCAATATAGGTCATCATAAATATGCATAGAATCATTTTGTTAAATCATATATATAATAAACATTTTTAATATACTTCAAACAAAATGATTTTAACGTTTTCATTTTAACCAAATTGGTTTTTGAAGTAAGTTTTCAATTCTGGACAGAACAGCCAGATAATCGATTATCCCTTAAGCTGATAATCGATTATGCTGAGTTTCCAGCAAAACTGAAAATTCCAGCATGGCTGCATAATCGATTATCACTATATGGATAATCGATTATCCACCTTTTCCAGCTTAAACTGGAAATTCCAGAGAAGGTAAATAATCGATTATCAGCTAGGGAATAATCGATTATTCACTGACTGTTGCCTTCCAACGTTCAGTTTTATGAATGTTGAGAAGATAATCGATTATGTAAAGTAGATAATCGATTATCTTGGCATAAAATCAGCATTATTGATTGCCAATTAAGCAACGAACATACAACCTCTACCACCTATAAATAGAGGTCTTTTTGACTCATTTCATATGAACAATATCTCTCATTATTCTTGAACATATTGATAACATTTCTACATCATATTTAGAGCTTTTGTTGAACCATTTGAGAGACAACTTTGTGTTGTTCATAGAGCTAATATTGTATCTCTTTATCTACTTTTCTTAGAGAGTTCTTGTTGTAAAAGAGAAAGGTTCTTGAGAAGACCATATCTTCTCATTGATTGTCGGGTTTGCTAAGTACCTTCAATCTTAGTGTGTGAAGTCTTGTGGTGCGGTATCCACGAGCAAGGTGAAGTCTTGAGGTGAGGTATCCTCAAGCAAGTTGAAGTCTTGTAGAGCGTACATCTACGAGCAAGTGTAACGGTTTGTTAAGCACCCGTAAGCTTAACGGAGTTAGTGTAAACTCGAGAGAGTCTCTCGGGAGACTGGACTAACCACACGTTGTGGTGAACCAGTATAAATTCGGTGTGTCCTCTCCTTACTCTTTTAATTACTGCACTTACTTTACTCCTGCAATTTTAATTCCGCAAAATTTACCGACATTCTCGTGCCTCACTATTCACCCCCCTCTAGTGAAGGGCATAAATCCTAACATCTATATGCACCAAAATTGACAATACAAGAATTAAGGTTATTGGCAAAGGCAGTATCCTATTGCACATGATTAGATGTGAAAACATTAGCAGAGTCAAGATTGGCTAGGAGGCGATGAAGATGCTAAATTTCATTCGAAGACAAGATTTCTCCAGAAACCGTCTCCTTAAATGTCTCCTTATTTCAACCCAAATAGAAGGAAATTAGAAGGAGTTTGTGTTTAGACAACCAACAAGTCAGAGAAAACTCGTCCTCTTTGACAAAAAGGAACCCTAGTGTTGGAGGGAGATAACTCACCTAAAAAAGGCCGCAATGGCTCTGATACCATGTAGATTTTAAGAAGAAGTAAAGGCTTCTTCTATTTCTGTGAATGCTTACATTCCATGAGCAAGGGAATTTATAAATGCTCCTAATGCTAATTAAGGAAATAAAACAAATCTATACAATCAATCCATATACCAAATAAAATCAGATCTCCAAAATATAATGAAATCTCCTGAAATCATGCTAATCAACACTCATCAATTAAGCATCATTGTATCATTCTAATCAACAACATTTTTACAATCGGTCATCTACTCCGCTTATACAGTCCTCGAATCTTCGGGAGGGGGGGGGGACTTATAAAGCTTGTATGTCGTACTAGCAAAGTCCCATTTTTAAGTGTCGATGAGGATCAGGAACGGGGTTAGCAAGGATGCTTTGTCTGGGTGAAGACTGTTGATCTAATTCCAGCCGAGTGGAGGCCATTCCCCGTGAAGTGGAACGTATCTCGTAAGTGTAACTTCCTTTTAAACGTTGATTGTGTGTTTTGCCTTCCCTTTCTTTATTGATATTTGCTATGGTGAAGCCCTTTCTCGAATCCCAAGCGTTATTCCCCAGCTCAAGGAATAGGGGCATTTGTTCACACATGCCTTTTGTCGAGCACTCATGTGCGAGCTCTCGAAGGGTCACTGGGAGGACCGATCTCATGGTAATATTTCTTTCCATGAATGCGCAACATTAGACTTTTTTCCAAGACTAAGTCTGCATTGCTTCTTTTCTTATTTGTGCAATCTTTTCTAAGACCATCGAGCTTAGGCCCTTAGTAGGGGGCGATGATCTACCTGCCAATCTTACCACCTCGGGGCATCCCGGAGCCACAACTGGAGAGGAGAAAAGGAAAAGAGCCCTGAGCTCCCCGAGCTTGGAGAAAAAGAAATGAAGGAGAAGGTTGGCTCAGGAGACAAAGGAAAGTTCTAGCTCCCAAGTGCTTGACTCAAACCTACTTTTCTAGCTCAGAGACGAGCCTGAAGAGGATGAACTCTTTGTAGCCCGTGAGCCGTCTGTTCTTTAAGAGCAGATGGCAGCCAAAGGGGAAATAATGGAGGCTAATCCCCCTCAAGTACTCGAGACTGGTGCAACAGGGATGGCTGCAACTTCTTGAGATGCCAATTATGCCCCGTTCGGCGTTATAGAAATTTCTGGGTCGCCATCATTTACATAGTCAATATTTGATGAAGCCCAAGTGATAAAGGTGTGATCTAATTAAGGGCCCCACAGAGAGGATGATACCTTTTGATGCTTCTTTGATAGCATGGACTCAACTGCTCCGGAAGATGTTATCGGGTTGGATGATTTAGCGCGGCCGAGACAAAGTTCATACTTGGAGGTTTGTGGGCCTAACTCGATCCCGAAGTTGATTAATCGGTTCCTCACCTCGAGCGTGAATCCTAGTTGGAAGCAATTAATTATGATTAGCAGTTCGGAGGATGCCAGCTTTCTCCGCCCCAGTCGGGATAGCTAGTTACCTCCAATGACTGGTAACCAAAGAAGACCAGAAAAAAATGAATGAGGTGGATGCACCATGTTTGTTCAACGAAGCACAACAGATGCTGAACCGGGCTCTGTTATCTTTGGACTCAGTTTAGTACTTTTTCCTTACCTCATTTTGTAGGCCTCGGTGCTTCACTACAAGACATTCCTCAAGTACCGGGATGAGCCTAGCCAACTCGAGGTTGAAGTTAAAGAGCTTGCTGTGAAGAGGGACATATATAAGCTTCTCAGTGAATATCGCAATGGAGAAATCAAGAGCCTTCGAGCCAAGTAGGGCGCGGATTAGAAAGAACATTCCAATATGGTACAACATGTAAATGTTTTTGAAGTTAGTGATGACTACCGATCAAAACTTACAAGTAAAACCTGCAGGGCAACAGATGCTTGCCCGGATTGATCAACTCCGAGCCGAGATGGACGTAATCAAGGCCGAGACCGAAGACTAGAAAAGCAATATGGATTTCTTGGCTTCGCGAGACCATCCTGTTTGGCATCAATTGGCCTCATAGGCCCAACTTCGAGCGGCTAGGGAGAAAGCTGAGGCTCGATCTCAAAAAATCGAAGACCTCTAATCCCAACTAGGCTTGACTTCTGCCGAACAACATGCTCTCTCCAATGAGCTTAAAACAGCCAAGTCAGTGGTAGAAATAACCAAGGCTGATGCTAAAGAGCTGGTGGGCAAGTACAAAGCTGATGCTGAGGCAGCCCGGGACCGCCTGAAAGACATTGTTGAATACGTGAAGTGGTAGTCCCGAAGGAAGGCTCTCGTGGAAGTTCATGTCTGGGGTTTCGACCTATTGACCGAGGTTGAAAATTCTAGAAGGCCTGAGGCTGAGGCCAAGAAGTTGGCATATACCAAGCACGAGGAAGGCTCCGAGGGTTCCGACGAATCTGAGGATGGAGAAGACCCTGATGGTCCCGGTGATGAGGCAGGCTCCGTCAAAGATAAATCTTCAACGTCTTGTAGATTTTTCTTTTTGCACTTTTATTTTTTGTTGAGGCCATTTGGCCTTTGTAAAGATCTTTATATGTATATAAACAAGGCTCTTCCTTTTTTCCCTTCGATAATTTTCTGGTTTGTTTCTTTTGCTTTCTCTTTACGATTACAAAGATTTCGAATGCCTTAGCACGTAATAATAAGATCTTGTTCATACGATGGAACAAAGCTCATTCTCGATGCAATTTTTCTTAAGACTCATAGGGATGTGTATGACCGGAAGCTTTCTGCGAAGTGCTTACTTAAAAGAAATTTAGATTATAATTTTTCTGAGAGTATCTTTTGAACAGGTTCATAAACTTTTATGGCCTTATATTTTAGTAACGGGTTTTGCACTTATCCGAGCTATATATGAATGGTCATAGCCTTTTATGTTCAGCTTCTGATCAATAAGCTTATTACCCCTGATTTCGATAATCGAGCCGTCCGAGCTTACCCAGGATGACAGTCCCTGAGTGGGGTTGGACATTGCCTTTAAGGTTCGGACATTTCCTAATAGGTTTTTGTGCCCCCGAGCTCCAACAACCTGAGCCATCCAAGTTTTTTTTGGATGACAGTCCCCGAGTGGGGGTGATCTCTTGGATCCGGATAGAAATGGCTCTTGGGCCAATGTAATTAAGTAACAAAGTATAGTACTTTTTAAGATACAAAATATGTATCTGCAAGGTAGAAAATTCCTTTCTTTTTTCTGTGCGCAACATACATGATTGTATACCTATACACGTGTCGCGTTATGGCTTTAGTGGTATATGCGGCCACAGTTCATTTGACCGGTTGGTCCTTATCATAAATCATATCCACCGAGCCTAGACTCTTCGAGTGCAAAGTTTCCTTCCTTGCTAAAATAATTATTTGAGGGTGATGGCCCCAGTATTTGAGGCCGATCATAGAGAGGGTTCAGATACTATTGATGTTATCTTCGGCTCCGGTGCATGACCGGTCTTCAATTCTAAGTTTAGCACGATCCATTTTTGCCTCGTTAAAAACCTTGGCGGAAAACTGATTTGGGACAAAACTGGTTCAAGGGAAAAAGAGAGAAATGCGTGCTTTCAGGCCTAAGAGTTACATTATTCCTTAGCCATTACTTTCAAGCGTCAGTCCAATTTGTAATATATGTAAAGAGAAGTAATGAATGGGGTCGTACCTAAGAAAAAGTATTGTTTTAAGTGGGTTGTGTTCCAATTGTTTGGTAGCCGCTCACTGTTCATCATTTCGAGTTGGTACGATCCTTTGCCGATGATCTCGATAATTTAAATAGGACCTTCCTAATTCGGTTACAGTTTCCATTCGTTCGGGTTCTGGGTGTTCAATGTCACCTTTATTAACACCAAGTTCCCGATATTGAATTGTTAGAGGTTGGATCTCTGATTGTAATACCTTTCAATCTGTTGCTTTTGGGCGGCCAATTGGATGAGGATGGCCTCACGCCTTTTGTCCAACTGTTCTAGGCTCGCACTCATGGCCTCGTCATTTGACTCTTTGGTCGCATATTGAAACCCGAGACTCGGTTCTCCTACTTTGACCAGTATTAGCTCTTTGACACCTTAGACCAATGAGAACAAGGTGGCCTCAACACTAGATTTTGAGTTCAAACGATATGTCCATAAAACATCGGACAAATTTCATTTCATTTCGCTTTGGCATCGGTCAACCTTTTCTTAATGTCTTGGAGTACAGATTTGTTCTTAGAGTCTGCCTGCCCATTCCCACTAGGATGATAGGGTGTTGATAGGATCCTTTTGATCTTATGGTCCTTGAGAAATTTGCTCATCTTACTGTTTATGAACTTCTTCCGATTGTCTCACACGATCTCGGCCGACATTCAAATCGGCATATTATGTGGTCTCAAGTGAAATCAATAATTTCTTTTCTCCCTAACTTTCTCAAATGCCTAGGCTTCACCCACTTAGAAAGATAGTCAGTCATAAACAATATAAATTGAGCCTAATCAGGTGCTCATGGCAGGGTACCGATGATTTCCATTCCCCATTTCATGAATGGCCAGGGTGAAAAGATTGAATATAGTAGCTCCCCGGGATGGTAAATCATCAGTGGGTGCCTCTGACATTTGTCACATTTTCATAGGAACTGCTTCGCGTCTTTTTCCCTATCGATCCAGTAGTAGCTAGCTTTGATTTTCTTATGAACTAACGATTCGGCACCCGAGTGGTTCCCGCAGGTGCCTTCATGAACTTCCCTCAAAACGTTCTCCTGAAAGGTGTTGTCTTTGGACATGCTAAACCTGGCCACCGTTTGCGCAGAGCCCTCAATTCCATAGGATCCGAGGGCAGCTTCCCGATCTTCAGGTAATCTATATTCTTATTTTCTAGTGCCAAGTTAATCTTGCTAAGTTTATCTCGGCGTGGTCTTCCTCCACTACAGATTTTATGAGTTGCACGATCTATCCTGAGTTGAATTGGGGTAAGTTGTGATACCATATCATATCTCCTTTTAACAAGGTCTCTCCGAACTTTTTCAGTGGGACAAATTCGATCTCGTCATCTTCCAAGTCGTTTCCCTTGATGGCGCATATGTAGGAGGTCACATGTTTATTTGGATTAGTTGTTCTATTGTACTTAGGAATTTCGGGCATGCAGAACTTCTTTGGGATTGGTTTCGGAGCTGCGCTCGGAGGAAAAGGTTTTTGGACAAACGTTTTGGAATCTATGCCTTTCAGTATCGATGACGCTCCTGGGATTTGGTCGACCACGGAGTTGTAGGTCTCCACCTTTTATTCGTTAGCTTCGATTTTTTTCTCCTGTTTCTAGCCATTTTGTCAATTCCTCTAGCATCTTTATTATCTTAGGGTTGATCCCAGATTCAGCCTCACTTGGCCTATCTATGACTGGTTCGTTTTTGCACGTGTTTTCCCTGGATGGTTCGGGCTCAACTCTACTGGGAGCACGGCTTTGGTTCTGCAATTGGTCTATTGGTACCTGTTGAGCGTGTATCATCTCAAAGATCAGCCGCAAGTTGATCTTGTCGCTTTCATCGTCGTTTGTATTTTGGGCTACCGGTCGGACTCCCCCACGGACGCTATTCTCAGGATTGGTAGGCAAGTTCGCGTTAATGGCCACATGTCAGTTGGCCTCGATTTATTCTATGACTAGAACTCCATTGGGATTGGAAGCGGGCACCTCGTTACGGTGTACCATATTGTTTTTCCCGCCATGATGTCCAGACTCAGCATCCATGTTTAGAAGGGTAGATTGAGAGTTCGACATTTTAAACTTTGACTTGAAACTAAAGAAACTTCGAAGAACAAGTGTGAAGTAGGTTGTGTTATGGAAATTTGTATCAAATTGTCACTATTATTCTTAGCCCCACGGTAGGCGCCATACTGTTTATCCTAAGAAACATATAACGGCTAAATTTGTACGTGGTTTTAAGGATACCTGGATTAATTTAATACAAACGATAAAGATTGCTAGAATGATCAGATAATAAATAAATAAATTATCAAACCACTTGAAAATAAAGGCGGAATGATTCTGGACTCGAGGGAAGCCTCAATGAGGTATCTTCTTCGAGCCAGGCTTACAAAGACCAGCACTGATGAACAAAAGTAAGAACAAAGAAAATAGTAGTATATTGCCTTAATATGCGTGTGTTACAATATGTTTACTGAATAATGAGACTTCCCTTTATATGATAGGAGAGTTTTACCCTAAGTACAATTTTATAAAAGGTAAAAAAATTTTTATGTTCAACTAATCACCTATATTTGCTGGATCCATGCCCTGATATCCGACCGATCACAGATATTACAACTTACTGACGGTCGTGCTTGGTTGCATGACAACGTTCTTCGAAGCCTTTTAGGACTTGGAACGATCCTGGATCATGGCCCCGATATTATCGAGGACATGCGTTATGCTCCGGACTTTGACTTGATGAGACCCTTGCCTCGATTCTAATCCCTTATCATCGTGCCCCCAGACTTTGACTTGCTGAGACTCTTGCCTCAATTCTAATCCTTTATCATCATGCCTCTTGTTCGATTTATCTTATCGAAGGCCGGGCTGTATCATAAGCTCAATTTTACTTGTATACAATTAGGTAAGCTTTTCTAAAAGCTATACACAATGTTTAAAATTATGCAATAAAACTATATAGAGGCTACCATTAAAAAAGCTGGGTTTAAATACGTTCAATTATTTTCTTAGAAAAAACATAAAGCTATACGTTGTGCTTCTCTGTAGGGTTCTTCAAGCTAATACATAATCTATAATAAAGCATTCGATTAGTTTAGCCGGGAAGACTTTTTTCTTTTAGTGAGTACCTAAATAGAATCGATATATATTATTTTTAAGAATTTATGCTATTTTATAATTTTTAAAAAATTTATATTTATATACACTTCACTAGTAATAATAAGATGCGAGGGGAGGAATAAATGGAAATTGACAGAAGCAAAGAAAGTGATAAATAAAGAAAAAGAAAGGGAGCAAGTTGCAAAGAAAAAGACAGAAGCAGTTGTTTTTGTTGGTGTTGATATCTCTCAACGGTCCAATGGCAGGGGCTGAAAGCTGACAAAATGAAATCCGTAATTGAGGTAACTGAAAAAAACAATGGTTTGGTATGTAAATAAGAACAATTTGGAGGGGAAAGTAAGAGCAAGTGTCATCGATAAGATATTGGCAAGCACAGCAATAGAATAGAGAGAGAGAGAGAGGGGGAGAAAGGGGTGTACTGTACATGAATATGGTGATGCGAAAATCTTTAAATATTCCAAGGTGATAATTAAGTAATGGCGATAATGGAGCTGCTCTTTGCAATGGCGACTTGTTGAGTCAAAACTGCTTTTCCACAAAATAGCTTGATCTTATCGTATACAGTTTTGAATAGAAGATGAACGCGATTGGTGGATTAAGCGGAGTTGAAAAAGAGTACATAAAGAAGCATCACAGTCACGATCCTGCCGAGAATCAATACACTTCTCTTTTGATCAAGCACATTAGAGCACCTCTTCCTCTTGTTCGTTAATCCTCCCTCCCTCCCTCCCTCCCTCCTGTCTATATTATTCTCCTTTCGGTTCTTTTCAACTAATTAAATGTTCTTGCCATGAACATCTCTATCATAATTTGGTGTTAGTGCCTCTTCTTTAAATTAAGATCTTGCTTAATTTATGCTCTGCCAGAAGTTATGAATCATTTCATATTACTGAAATTAAATGAAGTTGTTAGTTTTAGTGTTTGCAAATAGGCGAATGTTATAAGGTCATGCTAGTTGTATAAGTATGTAATATCTTCAATATTCAAATCAGGTTTGGTCGTTGGTTAGGAGATTTGATCAGCCAGAGAAGTACAAGCCCTTTGTGAGCAAGTGTATTTCACAAGGAAATCTTGAGATTGGTAGTCTTAGAGAGGTCGATGTCAGATCAGGCCTACCTGCAACAACTAGCACTGAGAGGTTGGAGCTTCTCAATGATGAAGACCACATCTTATGTGTCAGGATTGTTGGCGGGGATCACAGACTAAGGGTATTCACCTATTACCTGTTATCTCTTTCATCCTCCTATATGTTTGTTTTGGTCTATCAACATAACCATTTTTCTTTTTATGAGGGATAAAGGAGGTTTTTGATAAGAAAACATTAATTTTGTAATGACATATTTTGTGAATTGTCCAACTCTAAAGTATGAAGTTGCATTAAGGAGATATAGATATTTTCGTGGTGCTTCCTGCCTACAAATTTAGTCTACCAATGTGACGCTAGGCTGATAGGCTTTAGTCTTAGACTGCTATATGTTTACACTACTCTTCTGTTTTTATTTTGTCGGGCCTTATTTATTGGTCATTATTTCTACTTTTCGTCTATTCACTGGTTCTTGTGTTGTTATTTTTATGATGGTACTGCTATATTGTCTCTTTTCGTCTTTTCGTCTTCTTGAGCCGAGTGTCTATCGGAAACAACCTCTCTACCTCATTGGGTAGAGATAAGGTCTGTGTACACACCACCCTCCCCAGACCCCACTAGTGGGATTATACTGGGTTGTTGTTTGTTGTTGTTCCTGCCTACAAATCCTCTAATTCTGAATCCACAAATATTCAATAGAAAAGGGGGTTGCTACCATTTTAGTAGGTCAAAATTTGAGGTCATCTCTTATACAGAAGAATTCTGTGTTCCTTGTAAGTTGATACTTTTTTGAATTCTTTCTGTCTTGGAAGGCATAGTCGATGCAGTTTCTAAATTGCCGCTTTATTCTTTTAATGCTCTCTTTGGCTTTTGTTTTAATAAAATATCAATTGTTAGACTTCTTGGGAAGAAATAAATATGAATACTTCCGATGTAAAGCTTCTTCAAAACCAACTCTGACCCGTATGAAACTACTTTATTGTATATATAGGTTAGGTGTAGAAACTTAGTTAAGTAGTTTGTCCTGAAAAGCTTATGAGCAACTCTAAAGTTTGATGTTTTTGTGTAAATGTGAAACGAAAAAATAACGGTGCCTGATCTCTGATAGTTGAACCTTTTAATTAAGTTGGTTCACACAACTAAACATGGTGTAAAACAAGCAAATCCAAATCTCATTGCCACCCATCTATAGAATACTTTCGCGTGCTTGGCTCATGATAATTAATCAAGCTTGCATGTGCATGGCCGTTGTAGGCCAAAAATAAACTAATAAAAGGATATGTTCTCTGTCTAATTTCAGGTTTTAGATGAGGTGATTCACACAATTCAGCTGTTATTAGATCTGGAAACTAAATAATCTATACTTCAATATTTTTATATCTTTATCTCTCGAGTCTTGAGGTTACTGTTTTAGAGTGTTTGACTATGCGTATTTCAATGATGACAATCTTGTTGGAAGGTCTCCCCAAAGGCTGGAAATTACGCCAAATTACATCTATGTCATGTTAAGTTTTGAGCATCTCACTAATTAGTGATAGAAGGATGAGATATGCTGTAGGCACAATAGAAGTGGTCTGTGATATTAAAACTTTCATTTAGTTGAGCTTGGATTTTCATGTCATTTCTTTTTGGTACTAGGGCTACTGTAAAACATTTACTGCACTAAAATTTCAGAGGTCCTGTAATGGTAAGTGCACTTACGTAATATTTGACGGGACCTGAACACATATTTTTAGTCCTTGTGATTGTACTTCCCATAAATTATATGCGTATTTAGGCTCTTATCTTCTTTCCTTCATCTTTTTCTGAATTACTTGTCAATTATATCTCTCCATCCAGAGATCGTCGATGGAAGACCTGGGACACTAGTGATTGAATCGTTTGTGGTAGACGTGCCTGAAGGAAACACCAAAGATGAGACCTGTTATTTTGTTGAAGCTCTAATCAAGTGCAACCTGAAATCGCTTGCTGATGTTTCTGAGCGGCTTGCTGTGCAGGATATGACAGAGCCAATTAATCCCATGTAAACGTTCCAGAGGCTATATTCACCAAATGAAGCTTCCTCAAGGTTTTTAGTTCTCCGAGGCTTTGGAGGTGTACTGGATATAGCTGCTCCTGTCCATATTCCACATACATTCGGTGCTCTTTTCTTTTTGTGTGGTTAGTTTTCAAGCCATGTTACATTGTTTCTAACATCACATAAGCACAAATTTTAAAATGGATGAAAGAGGTTCTGATTGTTGAACTTTTAGAATTTTGACAGTGGTAGGTTGAATGTCAATTTGTCTCAGCCTAGTATCATAGAGGGGACTATGTAGTCTGTACAATTGTGTTTGTTAAGCTGCATTTTGGAGTGTTAGTTGCCTTAGAAGGTGAAATGCATCAGGGATGATGGTCTCTTTGTCAGCTCTATAACTAGTTAGAGTATTATGTGGGGTCATATATTCTTGATCCGTGAACTTGTATTATTATTGTACAACAGTTCGAAATGTTTCTTAATGAATTATGCCGTAATAGGAAAAGGTGAAGACTAAGGTGCTTTAATTTCTAGCCACATATAGAAATGCTTGAGTTTAGTATCAGGAGGATTATAATTGTGTTTGTTAAGCTGCATTCGTAGTTCTACTTGCATCAGAAAGTGAAATGCCGCAGGGAGGATGGTTTCTCTCTGTAATGCTCTGTAAATTGGTTAAGCTATCAACATTGGGCTATATGTTCTTGCTTCTCCGTAGGGGTGTCAAAATAGTTAAAAGAAAATAGTTAACTACCCATATTTATCCACTAAAAATGGGTTGGATTATGAATTTTTAAAAAACGGGTCAAATATGTATAAGAACTATATTATCCATTTAGAAAATGGATAACCAACGGGTAACCAATGGGCCTAACTTTTACATTTGTAAAGCATCAAATTGAGAATTTTTCAAGTTAGGGAGACTACGAATTCTCCCAAAAATGATCAAGAAGTCATGGATAATATAACATGGTTATCCGTATTATCCGTCGGTTAACTCGTTTTTTATCCGTATTAAATATGGGTCGGTCGGATAATTTATCTTTATTTCATTACTCATTTTCGACCCAAACATCTAATCCAACCCGCCCGTTTGTCACTCCTACTTCTCGGTGTGATACTTGGGATTTTTACAATGTAATTTCACCTATTGTTGTAGGTTGCTTGCCTTATTTTTCCGGTAACAGTTTTAGTAGTGGCTGTGGAAGCTTGCCTTATTTTTCTGGTAGCTAGTTTTACTTGAGTGAGCAATAAGTAGTGGTTGTGGAAGCTGGTCTCGGGTCTAAACGCTGATAGCTGCCACTGCTGATTCATGTAACTAAATAACATGTGGATTGAAATTGCTACACAAGATTGTATGTATATCTGGTCTCGTAGTCTCTCCTATTGATTGTATATCAATTTCTTACGCCTACCCCTCATTTGCACGTAAAATGATACAGTTAAATTTATACGTAATTTATAGATAATTAAATCGATATGATAAATGTAAGACTTAGCCTTGAGATGGAGATAAATAGCAGAAATTGTAATTTTGCGAGCAGGATTTTCGGGGACAATAATAACGATATAAGTGAACAAGAAGATAAAATTTTATTGAGCCTTGAACTGAGTGTAGCATATGTTTGTCAAAAAACTCGTGTCATTGATAATAGAGCTCACTATTTATAGTTACACCCAGGGAACAAAGTTCTATAATCAAGCTCCTTTTAAATGACAATTATAACGGCCATTGAAGAATATGTAATGGTGGACAATGAATGTCATATTCTCTGTAACAGACCATGCACTTAATTCTATATATTATTCTTCATTAAATTCTACCAGGTGGTGGGCATTTATTTTGGCTTTTATGAATATCATTCTCTCCAATGACAAGCGAAATCATTGCCTCAAGTCCGACTATCTTCTGTCTTCGACTCCATGTGTTGCTTTCTCATGCGATAATTAAATATGAACATATTTTACCCCATACAGATAGTCCCAATGCTTTCCGGTGGCATGGCTTTGTGTCACCGGGAAGTTGGTAGAGATACCTTTTTTAGTAAGAAATTTCCTGACCCCCTCTGCAAAGTTTCTAACAGTTGATTAGCCGCACATCTCTCCGCATTTAATGTCCCGAACGAGCGTCATCCCAGGATTTAGCATCACTTTTACCGGTTATCGAGGTAATTATGGCCACGATTTTAGTTGCATATTCCTTTACTTATACGCATCAAACTTCTTCATTTACACTTCTTAATTCTCCAAGCTTTCTCAAACTTTTTTTACTCAACTCGTACATACTCTAACCTTCTACTTTAGAGAAAACCTTTTCCTTTCTTTTGATAAAACTGGCTTCTTCTTCCAAAACCCTAGTTTCTCAAAGAACAAAGGTAAAGCTGATGATGATGTACGGTGAGCACCATCATCCCAAAAAGTCTTATCACAACTAAAGAATTCAAAGAGAAGTATTCTTCCGCTAAACCTCGTACATAGGCCGTTGGCGGGTACCCTTCTTCCATTAGTCTTTCGGTATTCCTGCTGTGAAGAAAGACTTCCATTGCCAAGATTTAGACATCATTGCTCCTGATCTGGCTAAGCGGATAATCTTACCCAAGAAAGGTTTTACGTATTTTTATATGTATTCCTTCATTTTGGGGTTTTTCTCCTTGAGTGGGGAGCTTGACTTCATTATTGTGGAGTTCTGCATCCGCTACCAGGTATGCCTTGCACAAGTAAATCCTTCTGTGTGGAGGACAATCGCTTATCTTCAGCGTTTGTGCCAGGAGAAGGGCTAAATTTGGCTCGATTAATAAACCTTTATTTCCTCAGGATTTTCCGCGGGAGAAAGATAAATCTCAGCAAGCATGGCCACCATGCTCTGCTATCCAGCATGGATGATAACAACGACCATGGGTGGAAGGAATGGTTCGCTGCAGTTTCCACCATTGACATCATTCCGGCCACAACTTTATACTTTCCGAATTTATGGAATCGCTTCGTAAGTTCACCATATGTCTTTTCTTTCTAAAGATCGCCCATATCACTATTGACCCTTCTTCTTTCGCTTATTTCAGCAACTTGGTGGGTACCACATAGAGTTGAAGGCGTGGACCAGTGGGTCCGAAAAATTTTGGACGTTACTACGCCCGAGACCTGCATGTTGTCAGAATTGTCCCTTCAATATAGGTGGAAGGTCAACAATTATGCTAAGTCAAACTCATCTTGTTTTTACCTTTCGTATAAAGATGTCGATTAACCTTCCTTTCCTGTTAAATTCAGGTCTACCCTAGGGCTCAGTCTTTATCCCTGAGGAGGACGTTTTGGTTAATCCTACTGATGCGGCGAGGCTGCTACAAGAGGCTTTTACCCGAATCGGTGTCTCTGTGCTTGCTTATGGTGCAAGTGCTTCTTCTCGGAGTCCCCGCCCAGAGAATATGCAAAAAAAAAAAAGACGTTCCTCCGCAACCGGGGGGAAAAATAAAAAGGCAAAGAGTGTCGTATCCATGTCGTCTCCGGAAGTTGTGATGATAAGCCCAGTGCCCGAGCCGGCCATATATACCGTGGTTATCGACAATGATGGATAACCAGCAAGGAAAGGGCTTCTCCACATAGAAGATGACGACCTTCCTCAGCTTAACAGAATGCTTAATCTATCGAGTCAGTTACACCAACCGAGGACGATGCCTCAACCTTCTTGGGTAGCTTGATATGGTAGAAAATGCTAACTTTCGTTTTTGAGTCCCAGTTACCGTGAGGATAAGTATCGGGTCCTTGCCATCTTCGGTTGATGAGCAACCAACAACCAGCACTGCATTTGCTATAGCTGCTTTGCCATCAGCTTCATCTCCTTCTTCACCAACTTTGCATTCGCCACCAGCAACTACTATATCAACTCCATCAGCCCTAATTACCCGACGAGATGATGTCCCTCTTCCCTAGTCCCCAATTCATGGGAACCTGGGGAAATATTATTTTGTCCCTTCAGAAAATCCCAGATAGGAGAAGCGTTACTCCTTCGGTTTCTTCCAGATGCCATATGTTGTCCGGTCCATTGGAACTTGCAAACTATCTGAAGCCTTTGGCTTCACAAAATGATAGGGATAAATACAAATTCTCTCGGGAGAGTGTTTGTTGAACAATGCCATGCATAACGCAACAACGGTATAGTCTTTGTTTCTTCTATCTTTGTTATGGCATGGTTCTGAATTTGTATATTTTGTTTTGCATGCCAACTTTCTTTCTTTGGAGGGCCTTCAGAGGTGGATTTGTGATAAGGAGAAACTTACCTCTGAGAAAGATTGACTTTTGGTCGAGCGAGATCAGACTACTGCTCGCCTCTCAGAACTGGAAGCATGAGCTATGTGGCCGTTGAGTTAGAGGATCGATTGTAGCAAAGCGAGCAAGAAGTAGTGGCCCTTATCCAAGAGGTTGCCCCATTAAGGCCACAATTTGAAAAAACCTAGGGCCAAATGAGTTGAAGTCCACAATATCGTTCTTGTTGTAACCGATTGTGAGGCTTCCTCTACTGAAAGATTGAGTACTTTGGATAAAGCCTTAAACTCCAAAGCTTAAGAACTTGCTGCTGCCGAGGAAAAGTATGTCCAGTTGGAAGATAAGCAAAAGAAGATCATTATGCACAATAAAATCTACAGCTCTATTGTTCGTGATTTTCATGTCAGCCTCTGATCCATAAGATCCACGAGGGATAACCTTTTGCTGAGGTTGTCCAGCTTAAAGAACAATTTTAGCATTGAGCGACTTCCATCATTATTGAAAATATATATTCTATGTACTACGCGAGGAGAAAAACCTTGGAAGAGGCCAAAACGGGTGTCATTGACTTTCATGCCGAAATCGCTAAGGCCCGTGAGCTGGAGTTAGCTTCAAAAAGGGGTCTTCCGGTCCGGCTTGATACTATTAATTCTTCTGGTTCTGGTTCTGAGTTCTCAGGAACTGAAGCAGAACCGGAAGGTAATGATGCTGAAGGCCAAGATATTGAACCGGCGACGGATCTACCCACTTCTTCTAGGGGCATAGATATTTCTCTTCCTCCGGGTTCTAGAGATGCAGTAACTCTTTTTTGCTTTGTTTTTCACACTTTTGTACTAGTGTTGTTTGGCACTTTTATTGTAAATAGAGACACTTTTTTCGTTCAAGTATACATTTTTCTCTTTACATCTTTTTGTTTAAGTATTTGCGCAAGTTTTCTCTTTGCGTCTTTATTTGTTTAAGTGTTTGCGCAAGTTTGCTATTTTTATCTTTTTCGTTTAAGTGTTTGCGCAAGTTTTACTGTTCGCATCTACTTGAGTAAGGCTTCGGATGTATTTTACCCCGAAAGCATTAAGATTCAGGCATAAGTTCTTCCAAACTCAACCCGTTAACGTGAGGGTTTTCATATGAGAGGGCACTCTTATGTTTACGATGCTCTTAAATAGGATGTCTCTTGTTCATTACGGCACTAGCATTTGAAATACTTGTTTAACTTTCAAATGATAAAATTAATTCATCGTTCAGATAAGAAACAAGATAGAAATAAAAGGACTTTACTTTATTCCTTACATTTTTAAAAGTAATTAAGTATTCGTTGTGCTAAAAAGAAATTTCCATTTCTTGTGGCTAACTTATACAACTTGTTTCTACGAGGCTGGTCGTGCAATCCCCGATCTGGATGATATAATGATGTTTTTTATTTTCATATCGATCGATATGGAAGTCATTATTGTTATATCCTCATATCATTCCCCCCATTGTTCGAATGCGAAGAATGCGAATTTGAATACTGGAAGTTTTGCTCCTTCGAGGATTCCACTAGTGAATTGCTAAATAATCTTCAGTTCGATAGCAAACTTCACTTCCCCTTAGGAATTTATGTTATCGAGCCAAATATTATCTAACATTCCCCTAGTGGCTTGCACCTGCGAATGGTCGGGTAATCTCTGTTCGACAACAAACTTTACTTCCCGGTAGGAACTTTAATATCGAGCAAAAGACTATCTAACCGCTCCGTTGTGGTTCTTTGCTTGTGTTCCTTGACATTTAAAGGGCTTATTGCTTCCACTGAAGATTCTTTAGTAGTATACTTTCCGTTGGTGCCTCGTTAATAACCTTGCCAGAAAATTCCAATTGGGACAAAAACTATGTGAAGGGAAAAGGAGTGCAGCACATACTTTCAGTGCAGGCGATTTTTATTAGGACTAATGTCTCCTGAGGTGTGCCATGTTCCAATTTCTTGAAAACTTTTCTCCATCTTGATTTTCTAACTCCTATGACCCTTTTTCCGGTGACAGCTGAAACCTAGTAGGGGCCTTCCCATATTGGACGTAGTTTCTCCGCTTTGAGCTCCCGGGTGTTCTGAGTTACTTCCCTTAAAACCAAGTCTCCTAATTTGAAATAACGGAGGTTGGCTCTTTGATTATAATATCTCTCTATTCTATGCTTTTGGGTTGCAATCCTTATATGCGCAAAGTCTATGCGTTCATCGAGCAGCTCCAAATTGATTAACACGTTTTATTATTTGCTTCTTCATTTGCCCTGAAATACCTTAGGGTAGGCTCTCATACTTCACCGGGATCAAGGCTTCTAACTCGTACACAAGAGAGAAAGGAGTCTCCACTGTGCTTGGTTTGGCCATTGTTCGGTACGCATGTAGTACACCTAGAAGCTCTTCAATCCATTTACCTTTAGCTGCTTCCAAATTTTTTTTTTGAGATTTTGTATAATCTCCTTGTTTGTTGATTCTGCTTGGTCGTTGACGCTCAGATGATAGGGTGATGATGTGATCCTTTTGGTTTTCAAGTCTTCAAGAAACTTCCTAATCTTTCGGCCAATAAATTGTGGTTCGTTGTCACAGTCTATCACTTTTGGTATCCCAAATCTGCAAATCATATTCTCCCACAAGAAATCTACCACTTCATGTTCGCCGATCTTCTGTTAAGGACCCACTTCAACCCGTTTAAAAAATTAGTCAGTTAAAATCAAAAGAAATCTTACCTTACTTAGGGCCAATGGCAGTAGTCCGACGATATCCATTCCCCACTTCATGAGTGACCATGGTGATAAAACTGAGTGCAATGGCTCTGCCGATTGATGTACCAATGGTGTGTGGCATTGACATTTATCATATTTTTGAACATAAGCTTTGGCGTCTTGTTCCATCCAGGGCCAATAGTATCCAGCCTTAATTTATTTTAATACTAAGGAATCTGCACCGGAATGATATCCGCAGATCCCTTCGTTAACTTCTCGCATAACATAATTAGCTTTGGAGGCTCCCAAACATCGGGCCAACGATCCTTGGAAAGATCTTCTGTACAATTGACCCTCTTGAAGCTGTATTGAGTTTCTTTAGTGTGTAGTGCCCGATATGCCTTAGGATCTTTAGGAAATTTTCCGTGCTCGAGATAGACAATAATATCGTTTCTCCAGTCCCAGACCAAATTAGTAGTGTTTACCTCGTAATAGTTATACTCATCCAATACAGAATGCATAAGTTGTACTACCGTATCTGAGTCTGATCCCTTCATCTCTGTGGACAATCCAAGGTTAGCTAGCGCATTCGCTTCTGCATTTTCCTCCCTCGTGATATACATAATTGACCATTCTCGGAACCGAGTGAGCAGAGCCTGGATCTTCACTATGTATTATTGCATGAGTTCCTCTTTGGCTTCGAAAATCACGTAGACCTGATTGATCACAAACTAGGAATTGCATTTGATTTCTATGACCTCGAAATCTAATACCCTGACAAATGTGAGCCCTACAATCAAAGCTTCGTACTCTGCTTCATTGTTAGTCATAGGAACAGTTCGTATGGCCTGCCATAGGGTTTCTCCTGAGGTCATGATTAACAATATGCTGAGCCGAGACCCTTTCACATTGGAAGCTCTGTCTGTGAACAAGGTCCAAACTCCTGATGTCGATTCTAACACCATTACTGCTTCTTTGGTAGTTATTGGTAAAAGTCACGGACTAAAGTCGGCAAAGACTTGTGACTTGATTGTAGTCTTGGATTTATATTCCATGACAAATTCACTCATTTTGATGGCCCACTTGGCCAGCCTACCAGAGATTTCAGGTTTATGAAGATATTCCATAGGGGAAAAGTGGTCACCACTGCTCTATGGTTACATTGGAAATAAGGCCTTAACTTTCGAGCGGCGACTACGAGGGCTAGGGCCAATTTTTCCAGATGTGGGTAGCGAGATTCTGCTCTCGTCAAAATTTTATTTACATAATAAATAGGAGATTGGCTACCTTCGTACTCATGGACTAAAACAACACTCACCGCTACCTTTGAGACTGCTAGGTAGACCAGTAGTAGTTCGCCTTCCTCTACTTTTGATACAGAGGACTTGACAAATACCTTTTTAGATCCTTCAAAGCCTGCTGGCATTCCGGCGTCCATTCAAAGCTATTCTTCTTTTTGAGAAGTGCAAAAAAATGATGGCATTTTTCCGAAGATAGGGAATGAATCTACTCAAAGCGGCCAGTCTCCCTGTTAGCCTTTGAGCCTCTTTTACGCTTGATAGCTAGTTCGAGATGTCTTTGATGGCTTTGATTTTATCGAGGTTAACCTCTATCCCCTTTTGTGACACGAGAAATCCCAGGAAATTATCGTAGCTGACCCCGAATGCACATTTCTCAAGGTTAAGCTTCATGTTGTGTTTTCTCAAGATGTCAAAAGTTTCTTGTAGGTGTTTCAGATGGTCACCTGCGTTCAAAAACTTAACCAACATATCATGTATGTAAACTTCCATAGTTTTCACTATTTTCTTCTCAAACATTTTGTTTACGAGCTGTTGATAAGTGGCTCCGGTGTTAGCTCGAAAGGCATCTTATTATAACAATATATGCCAAAGTTCATTATGAACATGTTTTTTCTAATCTTCTGGGTTCATCTTGATTTGGCTGTACCCAGAGTAAGCATCGAGGACACTCATTAACTCATGCTTGGCCATCACATCAATCATTTGATCAATGTTTGGCAATGGGAATAAGTCTTTTTGGTATGCTTTATTTAAGTCCTTATAGTCTACGCACATGCAAAACTTATAATCCATTTTGGAATTACTACTACCTTATCTAGCCAATCAAGATACTTTGCCTCTCGGATTCAACTGATATCAAGCAAGCGAGTTACCTCTTCTTTGATAAATTTGTTTCCTGACCTCGCTAATAGAATGCCTTTTTTTGCCTTACCGGAGGGATGTTGGGGTCCAGGCTTAGCTTTTGCACAACCACTTCTGGCGGAACATTTGTCATCTCCGCATATGACCACGCAAAATAATCGCCCTTAAATATAAGAAATTCAATAAATCCAAACCCGAGTTTGGGTGCAGTCTTGTCCCCAAATGGAAGTTCCTCTCCAAGAACTTTTCGAACAATGTGACTTGTTCAGGTTATTCTTCTGTGGACTTTGTTGCGTCCATCTATCTGGTACCTAGAAATGCCTTGGCGCCTGATAAGATTCTGATTACTCTTCCCCCTGCTTGACTTTCATCAGTTCAGGAGCAGGCATCGGTTCTTGTAACTTCTATGTACCGTGCTCTTTCCCTTTGCTACTGGAGACTGAGATTGCATTCATATCCCTTGCTGCCAGTTGGTCACCTCTTATTTATTTAATTCACGCAGGACTTGGGAATTTCAACAATTGATGATATGTTGATGGCACAACCTTTATCTTGTTAAACCGTGGTCTCCATTGGATAATATTGTAACCCATATCTCCATCCACTACCTTGAAAAGGGTTGTCTTCATCAACTCCTCGGCATTCATGGGCAGCAGTATCTATCCCCGGGTCGTCACTCTTGCCAGATTTAACCCGGCGAGAAGTTTCGTGGCTATAATGATACTTCCAGTGAGCTTAGCTTGCTCCAACACTCTCCACTAGATAATATTGGCTGAACTTCCTGGGTCCACCAGAACACCATTAGTTTTAAAATCTAAGACATTTAGAAAGATTACCAGTGCATCGTTATGTTGGAGAAACAATACGAAAGATTACCAGCGCATCGTTATGTTGGAGAAACAATACGTTTGTGTTTTCCTCTATGAAAGTAATGCCGTCCTCCAGGACTTCCCATAGTCTTTTGCTATGTATTACCAACACCTTTTTCTTTTTTGCTGCAGAAAATGTTATACCATTAATCACGTTCCCCCATAAAATCATATAGATCGTCAAATGTGGAAGATCCTCTCCTATTTTTGAAGACTCTACATTATCGTGACTGGGCCATAATTGATTTTATCCTGATCACTCAAAAATTTCCTGAGATGGCCATTTTTCAGCAATGTCGCCACCTCTTCGCGCGCGGCAGTCTCCAGTTCGGTGACCGTTTGTCTCGTGGTATTCGCACTATTGATTAGGATATTTTTGGCTGGGATCAGATATAATTGGCTTCAAGAATCGTGCTTCTTCAATTTTCCTCATTGCCGACACTAGCTCCACTACGCTGACATTGAATTTGTATTCAGAAACCTGGGGTAGGATGAATCGCGAGAACCTGACGTTTCCTTTTCCTGCAACGACCAACTATTTCGGACGTGATCAATTATTCTATCGGTAGTAAATATATACGCTAACCTGAAATCTCTATCGCGTCCTTCAGTCCGTTCATAGGACAAAAATTGACCCCTTGAAGACCGGTAATCTTTGTTGAAATCATCTTTCAATTTTTCTTTATTCTTTTCCTGGTCCTGGTCCCGGTCCCATCCCATGGCTGATGCCGGAAAGCGAGTTGATCATCCTCAATTAATATTTTTGACTATTACCGGTTGTGAACATCTGCTCAAGTTGTTGACTAGAACTCAATCAAACTTTGTTTCACTTTTTGGGACGCGTCGGAACTTCTCGGATTCAGACCTTTGGTAAATGCTTCAACTGCCCGTTGTCCGGTACGGCTCGTTGTTGTATAGTGGAAAGTATTCACACCTTTCACGCGGGTGACTCGGTTTCAATCCTCAATAACAATGCCAAAAGTGATCATTTCAACCCTGCACCACTATATAATAGCGAGGAGTGGTCGATGCAACTTTTACCCGAAAGGTCGGGATCGATTTCCACAGGGAGTTAATATTGGTTGGGAGTTGGATTTCTATCCAATCTAGCTACACGTGTTACTTTTAATTGTACTTCTAACCATGCTTGGATTTATTTCTATTCTATGTTTTAATGCTATTGATTGCTGAGAATAATGGGTTTAGTGATATTTATCTTGAATCAAGCTAAATATCACTAAGATAATGGGTTTAGCTACTCATAATCAAGGTAGAAATCAAAGATGGAGATGAAATATAAGCCGTAAAAGTTGATTACAAGAATATATGATAAAGCTGCTTTATAATTACTCTAAATGATAAAGTACGGTTGTTCACAAGCTCATTGATACACAAGATATCCTAAAAATGTGAAAAAGATCTATTTATACACAACTGAAATTACTGGACAAAAGTACCCCTATGGAGGTTCCGTTGTATGCGAAATAATGGGCGCCTCACTGCATGGACTTTCGCGGTCGTCCAAAAACAAGCGCGTGCCGTGTTTCTTCAATTTTATGATTGGTTTTGCGGACAGCATAAAGTTATCACCTCTGCATTAGCATCAATCGCGGCCGCGTAATTTAGACGCGGACTGCACTTCTCAGTCAATCTGAACTTGCAGAGTCTCTGAACCTCAGTCAATGCTCTTATTGGAAATACCACTGCTGCCGCGTCAAGTATTCCTCAATCGCGCTTTTTTATCATGATCAGCGGTCACTGTTGTACCCCAAAACATCTTCTCTGAATCTCACTTCTGCGGACCGCGTAATTGTGGCCATTTTAGCGGTGGACCTTATGCGGCCGCTCTTTTCCTTCGCGGTCAACGCTTTAGTCTCAGTTTTGAACTTGTGCAAATTTACCTCCTTCATGAGTTGATTATGACTTTCTTCCCTCATTTTGACCAAACCCTACAGAGAAGCACATTAAGTCAGTTTTTGGGAATATTTATACATATTTTTTAATCCAAAACCTATGCAAAAGAGAGCATCCTATAGGCTAAAATCAATAGTTATCAGTAGCATTATCCATTTATTTTCTGGAATCTGGTCACATACTCCTGCATCAACTCGGATTCTTGTTGCGCAATCATGAATATGTCAGCTTTTTGAGCTTGTACCTTTCCGGCGCTCAATCGAGTGAACCCAACCGAGCAAGCCTTTTTTGGACACTTTCTACCTAACTCACTATGATCAAGAAACCATGCTTTCATTTATTTAAACAGTAGGAAAGATTGTACATACAACATTGCTAGTTCATTTTATATTACAACCCTTAAGCCATTGTTATATTCCCAAAATTCATATAGCTACAGTTTAGAGGAGTAAGAGTTTAGAATTAAAACATAGTCCAATGACCCATATAATGCCCGTACATAACCCACACAAATGTCTACGGAGCCTCTAAAGATACAAAAGACAATTACGATAATATAGGCAATAAGGCCCCGGCTATACCTTGAAAAGTGGTAATTTATAACAAAAGATTATACTGTATAATGCTTGGAAGAAAAGGGGCTCACCAAGACTGGTGAGAGAAGGATGCTCCACTATCTGCAATCGGCGCTATCAGCTATGGAACCACCTACATCCATTCAAAGACGTAGCGCCTCCGGTAAAAGGGACATTAGTACTATGGAATAATACTAGTACGTATAACTAAACACCATCTTATTAGAAAGAACAACATAAAGAGTAAAGAAATCATAAGGACTAACAAAGGCTTTAAGCAATCACCACATTCAAATAAGAGGTCCACATAGCTTTCACATAATTTCCATCTCTTTAGGCTGGGACATTTGATACTGTTGCATCATCATTCACAATACTACCACTTTCTTGTGTGGAGTCCGATCACGGCCTGATCGACGAAGCTACCTCATTTGAGACATATACCTCATTCAGGATTTCATTCTCAGTTTCCGGTTTCAACATCAACATAATATCTCCATGTGTGTATCATGACGTCCAATCATGACCCGATCAGCTAAACTATTTCACTAAGACGTCTCCCTTTTCCATCAATCACCTTGTTCACGGATATATCAGTTCATCGGCACTTGGGGCTACAAATATCACATCATATTTGGTACTAGGCCGCATATCATATCTCAAGTTCTTTTCCCCCACATTTCACATCGTTTTCACTTTCAACATTAAACTTGCAATTTAAGATAATGGGTACATATGAGATCAATTCAAGTTGTAAGCATATAAAGGAATTCACATAGTTCGGCATAATAGTCACAGTTTAAACTTGACATGAAATTTAGGTAGTTAGCATATAGTTCACATTCTCCACGCATCCTCAATTTACCAAGAATAGCAAATTGAACACACTGAGACACACATTTCACATATATTCTTGCAACACCAATTCTTTTGAAATAACAAGTACTACATCAATCAAATTTCGGACTTACAACATTTGCATGGACACCATGGGAGCTCATTTTCTATGATGCGGTGGTTTTATCCATACATACCTCGATAGAACTTTCCTTAAATTCTTATAATAATTTCGGAACTACTAACAACTTCGATCTATTTTACGAAAATTACAAGTTGAACCAAAATTAGAGAAATAATCGAGATTCTAGCTTACTTGAGCACATTTTCAAGCACTAAGTCTGCATTATGATTTTAAGACCCTTTTTGGTGAGAGATTCTATCATCCTACACCTCATTTGTTACATTTTTAGCTCATAGTCTCCCCATACCTATTTATCACACATGCATGCAAGAAAATACATCCTTATACCCATGAACCCACTTGTTAATTACTTATTCTAGTAATAATTTTGAAATCAAAGATTAGGGCACAAGTTCGTACCTCTTAGGATGAAGGCTTAGCAACGTTTCTTAATAATCTTCAAATATTTAGGCAAGGATTGAGTAATGACATGGTGAGGATCACTTTCTCCCTCTAGAACACTTTTTCTCACCTTAGATGTAGTAGAAAATAGCACAAGAGGGTTTAATGAGGAGTTTTTAACGGAATGGGGTTGGATTTTAAAAGTAAGAAAAAAGGAGCCCGACTCAATCTGCGGTGCATATGCGACCGCATAACTAATATGTGGCCCGCAAAAGGGACCGCAAAGGTAGCCCTTAATTCAATATTTTGCATGGGTATGCGACCAATATGCGGTTTGCATACCTATTCTACAGTACCATAATGCACCGCAGAACTTCCTTTCGCAAAAATCCCAAGGAGGTTATGCAACGATTATGCAGCCCGCATATCGATTATGCAATTGCATAATTGGCCCCATAGTTGTCCTCAAATTAGCCGACATTCTGCCTCACTATGCCGCTCGCATTGCTATTATGCGGCCGCATAATGGGCTGCAGAATGCGCTCTTCATGGAAAATATATTTTCCTTAACTTTTTAATGCATGGATCAATCAAAAGGTCCGAGCTCGCCGCGAAGAATTTATAAATTTCTGACACATATTCTTAACTTGGCACTACGAGATTTTAGATTTTTGAATAAAATTTTTACGGGGCCTTACATCCTCCCCCACTTAAGATCATTCGTGCTCAAATGAGGAACAAGGTTCACTTATCAGCACCTTATGCAACTTCAGCTCCACACCACGTACCAATAACCCCTAAATTTTGCTAATTCTCTAGATTTCCAAAACCTTTGCCAGAGTTTCCTTTGTAACTAGGCCTATACACCTGTCAGAGAGTCCCATAAACATATCCGAACAGCATATACACAATATATTGACAGGACATAATTCATAACCACACTACCACGGCCCAATAGGCAATATATAATCAAAATGGAACAGTTTTACATAGACTAATCAAGTGATACAAAGTTCATAGAAACCGAAATCATAGAAGCTATTACATGGCTATACAAACAAATATAGGTACTTCCTTTTCATTTCACTCTCGGCTTCCCAAGTATGCTTCTTCAACTTGATGGTTTCGCTATAACACTTTCACAGAGGAAATTTCTTTATTTCTCTATTTCTGGACTTGCCTGCCAAGAATGGAAACTGGAATTTCCTCATATGAAAATTCTTTATTAATCTCAATAGTTTCAACCAGCACAATAGTGGACGGATCTCCCACTACCTTCTTCATCATAGACACGTGGAAGACTGGTGTACAACTGATATCTCAGGTGGTAGCTCAAGCTTGTATGCCACCTGACCGATCCTCTGAATGATTTTATATGGTCTGACATACCTCAGAGTCAATTTTCCTTTCTTTCTAAAGTGCATGATACCCTTCATGGGGGAAACCTTCAAAAATACCCAATCGCCTTCTTTGAACTCTAAATCTCTACGACAAATGTCCGAATAAGACTTTTGGTGACTCTGAGTAGCTTTCAACATCTCCTTAATAATATTGACTTTCTCCATAGCCTGATGCACAAGGTTTGGCCCTATCAATTAAGGTTCATCTTCAATTCAAACCACCCAATGGGAGACCTACATCTCCTACCATACACCGCCTCAAATGGTGCCATCTGGATACTAGCATGGAAGTTGTTGTTATATGAAAACTCTATGAGTGGAAAATGATCATCACAGATGCATTTGAAATCAAGAACACAAGCACGCAACATGTCCTCAAGTGCCTGAATAGTCCGCTCTGCTTGCCCTTCGGTCTTAGGGTAGAAGGCTGTACTAAGATTTACCTGTAAGAAATTTCTTCCAAATGTTGGCTGTGAACTGAGCCCCTCGATCTGAAATGATAAACACTGGAGTGCCATGTAATCTGACTATCTCTTTGATATACAACTGAGCATACTGCTCTGCTATGTCGGTAGATTTGACTGGCAAAAAGGCACTTATTTTGTGAGTATATCCACAATCACCCAAATTGAGTCTAAATTGCACGGAGTGCGCGGTAACCCTACCATAAAATCCATATTGATCATTTCTCATTTCCACACCGGAATTTCTATGCTTTGAGCCAATACACCGAGCCTTTGATGTTCGGCCTTCACTTGATGACAGTTTGCACATTTTGCCACAAAGTCTGACACATCCCTTTTCATGTTGTTCCACTAATAAACTTCTTTGAGATCATGATACATTTTCATAGAACCTGGGTGTACGGAATACCTGGAAGTGCGAACTTCTGTCATGATCCTTTCTCGATGACCGTCAATATCTGGGACACATAGGCGCCCTTGGTACCGTAGGGTACCATCTTCCACGCCAAAAGAAAAAGTTGTGGTCTTGTGTTTATGAATCCCCTCCTTCAGTTGTGCCAACAATATATCATTGAATTGCTTCTCTTTTATAGTTTTACTTGGGCCACAATCGATGATTCAACCCTATTATGCACAATTACTCCTCCTCCATTAGATTCCGTAAGGCGAACTCCCAAAATAGCACAAAGGTAAACTTCTTGGGATAACGGTCTTTGATATGCCTTCAAATGAGCCAAAATTCCCATAAATTTCCAGCTATGAGCATCCTCCACAACATTGGCCTTTCTCGGCTGATAGAGAATATTGATATCATAGTGCTTGAGTAAATCTAGCCATCTTCTTTATTGCAGATTAAACTCCTTTTTTTTGAAAATATATTGAAGGCTCTTTTGGTTCGTAAATACATCCACATGGACGCCATACAAATAATGTCGCCAAATCTTTAGTGCAAATACACTGCCGCAAGCTCTCAGTCGTGGGTGGGATAGTTCTTTTCATGATTCTTTAATTGCCTAGAAGCGTAAGCTATTACCTTGTCATGTTTCATTAACACACACCCAAGACCGATCCTCGAAGCATTGCAATACACCACAAATCCCTTTATACCCTCTGACAGGGTCAATACCGACGTTGTAGTCAATCTTGATTTCAATTCTTGGAAGCTCCTTTCACAAGCATCAGACAACTAGAACTTAACTGCTTTCTGTGTTAGTTTAGTCATTGGAGAGGCAAGATTAGAAAATCCTTCCACAAATATTCTGTATTACCCAGTCAAACCTAAGAAACTGCGAATCTCTGTTGGAGTGGTAGGTCTAGGCCAATTCTTTACTGCTGCAATCTTTTGAGGATCAACCATAATTCATTCCCTTGAGACGACATGACCCAGGAACATGACATATTCAAGCCAAAATTCACATTCAAAAACTTGCATACAGTTGGTGCTACTGAAGAGTCAGTAGAACTGCCCTGAGATAGCCAGCATGGTCCTCACGAATTTGGGAATAGACAAGAATGTCGTCAATAAACACTATCACAAAGTAGTCTACTAAAGGCTTGAAGACTCGATTCATAAGATCCATGAAAGTTTCCGGGACATTGGTTATTCCGAAGGACATCACCAGAAATTTAAAGTGCCCTTAGTGGGTACTAAAAGTTATTTTTGGAATATCCTACTCCCTTATCTTCAATTGATGATATCCGGACCGCAAGTCAATTTTTTAGAAACACTTAGCACCTTGCAATTGATTAAACAAATCATTTATCCTTGGTAGAGGGTATTTATTTTTTATGGTGACTTTGTTGAGTTTCCAGTAGTCAATACACAGTAGCAACCCATCTTTCTACCTTACAAACAAAACCGATGCGCCCCACGGTGACACACTCAGCCGGATAAACCCTTTTCTAACAAACCTTCAGTTGTCCCTTTAGCTCCTTCAATTCTGTCGGTGTCATTATGTAAGGTGAAATTGATATAGGTTGCGTGCCTAACATACGTCAATCCCAAAATCAATCTCCCTGTATGGTGGGGTCCTAAGGAGCTCATCCGGAAAGGAATCCGGAAATTCATTCACAAGTGGCACGGACTCATGAAGGCTAGGTGTCTTAGCATCGGTGTCCGTAACCCAGACTAAATGATAGATACACCCCTTCTTGATCATCTTTGAAGCCTTAAGGTAAGAAATAAACCGATCTTTTGGCACTACAGTATCCCCCTTCCATTCAACAATGCGCTCATTAGAAAATTCGAGTCTCATAGTTCTAGTCCAACAATCAAGTTTGGCAAAACATGAATAAAACCAATCCATTCCCATTATTACATCAAAATCGACCATCCCCAATCAATAAGATCAGCTATTGTATCCCTACCACGCACTGTAACAACACAACCTCTATAAATTTTAATACATATTCTTAACTTGGCACTACGAGATTTTGGGTTTTTAAGTAAAAATTTCATGGGGCCTTACACATGGGCTTTGGTGAAGGAGTCCACGAGCATGTTAACGGAGCCTATAGAGTGCTCCGACAAAAACAAATTCCATGTCAACGCTCCTTTCTAAGAGTCTCCCTGAACAATTTTAGTATCACTGACTCAATCTCACGGGGAACTAAATCGTTTCCCTTCAACACCATTATATAGGTGGTGATGTGTTCCTGAAGATTTGAAGTCCTATCATAATTCAGCACATCTGGCATTTTAAACCGCTTCGGCATCAATTCTGGAATCGCACTAGGTTTGAACAATAATTGTGTACTTCTTTGAGTCCGACCCTTTCAGCACTGGTGGAGCGCCTGGAATTTGATCCATTCGGGCATTTATTTCTCTCATAAACCGCATAAGTTCTATTTTCAAGGGATCATTCTCATTTTTATTACCTGGTCCACCATCGTTACCTCCAGCCCTATCAAGGTCAATTTCGCCGCTTGGGTGTCATTGTCGAGCCTCTACATTGTTTGATTTTTGGGAGTACTGGGAGGAACTGCACCTTGTCCATTCGTATTGTTGGAAGCACCCGACAACTCTTATTTTAATTCCTTCATGACCGGATCTTTCCACGAGAGATAGAACATAGTGGAACTTTGTTGTCCCCTTAGGATCTATAATGTTTCAACGACGTGATCTTCTTCAGCATTGTTAGGGGTTGTTCTCAAACATGTCATGGATATTGCCCGTCGTGTACCGGCATGACCTCGTTCCCCTTGTTACGGGTATCACTGATGGAATCTTCGTGCTGAGGCTTTTTTCCTTGGGCCTTAACGTTGTGGTGTTGCCGTTATCTGCCATTTTAAATAATTTTTTCTAAGAACAAAGAATCAAACAAGTTAGTAATAGAAGAAGGTATCAATTCAATTACACGATTGTCTACGCCCCACGGAGGGCGCCAATATGTACCTATAAAATGGTATAATTGAATTTATATGTGGTTCATAGACAAGTGAATCTATTTAATCCTAAAAATAATAGATGAATTTGACAAAAATGTAGGACTTAGCCTCAGATGGAGATAAATAGCAGAAATTAAAATTTCGGGAGCAGGGCTTCCCAGGATAATAATAATAATAACGATATAAGTGAACAAGAAGATAAAATTATATTGAGCTTTGAACGGAGTGTAGCATATGTTTGTAAGAAAATTCGTGTCCTTACAATGAGAGTAGAGCTCACTATTTATAATTACACATACAAGGTCCTAGGATGAAGGTCCTCTTAAATGACAACTATGAGGGTCACTGGACATCATGCTCTGTTGATGATCATGAATGATGATAGCGAATATGGGTCGACGGAACATTTTGTTGCAATTTCCACCAATAATATCATTTTGTCAACGACATTATCCTTTCCGACCGATTGGAATTGTACTCGTAAGACCTTTATCTAGTATACTTTCTTTTACTAAATATTCCTTTATTCCTGCATTGATTCTTCATCCTTCATATGTTTTAGCAATTCGATGACCCCACCGGCGGTGGAACTCCTAGACCAGTGGGTTCAAAAGATCTTGGGCGTTACGACGCCCAAAACTTGTTTGTGGAAAGAATTGGCCCTTAAGTAGGGGTGGAAGGCCATAATTTAAGGTAATTCACACTCGCCTTATTTTAATTTTTCATGTGAAGAACTTGACTAATTTCTTCTATCTTTTTCTTGAAATCAAATCTACTTGCAGGCTCATTTATTGTCCCTGAGGAGGACATTTTTGCTGATGCGGTTAGGCTACTTCATGAGGCGCTTACTCAAGCAGGTGTCTACGGGCCTACTTCGAGCACAGGTGTTTCATTACGGAGTCCCTACTCGTACAACTAGCAACTAAAGAGAAGGTGTTCCTCTGCAGCCGGTAGAGGTGTTTGATAAACAATGCCATGCATAATGCTGCAGCGGTACATTCCTTCCTTCCTTTATAATTTGTTCTACTTTTTTCCTGAATGCATCTTTAGTTTTGTGTCTCTCGTATTGTAGGCCAAATATTTTTCTTCTAAAGGCCTTCAGAAACTGATTCACGATAAAGAGGAACTTACTTCTAAACGAAATCAACTTTTGATGGAATGACACCAAACTATCCTTTGCCTTTTGGAACTGGAAACCAAAGCTATTGAGGCAGTTGTGTTGGAGGATCATTTGCATCAAAGTGAGAAAGAGGTGGTGAACTTTTGCCATGATATTGGCCTAGTGAGGGTTAGATGCGATGAAGCTAAGGCTAAATGGGCTGAAGTCCACGACATTGTTCTTGCTACAACCGAGTGCGATGATGCCACTACTGAGGAAGTGATTGAATTAGAAGCAGCCTTGGACTTCAAAATCAAAGAGCCTGATGCAATGGAGTCAAAGTGTTCCTAATCGGAGGAGAAGTACCGGAAAACTATCAAGCATAATAAGCTCTTTAGTTCAATTGTCTGCAACCTTGATATCAGCCTCCAATCCATTATGTCCGGCTGGAAAAGCCTCTCTGAGGAGGTAACCCAACTCAAGGAAAAACTCAAACATTGAGTGGCTTCCCTCATTGTTGAAAAAGCTTATGCCATGTACAGTATGAGGAGAAAAACCTTGGAAGATGCCAAAGCAGGCATCCTTGACTTTGATTCCAAAATTTCTAGGGCCCGGGAACTTGAGTTGGCTACTAAAAATGGACCCCCGACACAGTCTGATGCTTTTGGTTCTTCTAGTTTTGGTTTCAAGTATTTGGGAACTGAAGAGGAATTTTGAGGATGATGGTACTGAAGACCAAACTAGGGAAAATGTCGAGCTATCACTGGATCTAGCTACTTCTCCCGGGGGCGCGGTCACTTCTCTTCCTTCTAGTTCCGGAGATGCTGCAGTTTATCTTTTCTTTTCTTTTTCTCATTCTTGTATCTTTTCCATTTTTGTTTTTGCAAATAAAGATACATTTTTGCTCAAGTATTGTTTGAGTCTTATTCTTATTTGAATATATATGCAAGGCTTTAATCTTTGCATTTGCTAAAGAATGTTTCGCACGTTTTCATTTTGTGCTTTGCAATGTGTATTTTCGGATGCACTTTCTTTGAAGTACTATGATTCCGAGCATTATCCCTTTTACATGAGGGTTTCTATAAGTGTTTGCACAAGTTTAATTTTTGCGTCTTTTAGTATACTTCGTCGGGTACATTCTTTCCCTGAAGGCATTTGATTTCAGGCGTAAATTCTTCTTAACCAACCCTTTAACATGAGGCTTTTTATAAGAGAGGGCCCTCTTATGTTTACGGTGCTCTTGAAGAGGACGTCTCCTGTTTAATACGGCACTAGAATTTGAAGTACTTGTTTTTCAAATGACAAAGTTAGTTCATCGTTCAGACAAGAAACAAGATAACGATAAAAGGATTTCGTTTCTTTTAATTCCTTCTATTTTCAAAACTACAAAAGCATTTGTTATGCTAAAAAAGAAATTGCCATTGCTTATGGCTATCTTGTACTTGTTTCTACGGGGTTGGTTGTGCAGTCACCGATCTTGATGACATGTTTATGCTTCCGAATTTTTTTCCGGATCGACGTGGCAGTTATTGATGTCGTATCCTCATATCATCCCCCCCAGTGTTCGAATGCGAAGAATAAAAATTGGAACATTAGAAGTCTTGCGCCTTCAAAGATTCCACCAATGAATTGCTATATAATACTTAACTCGGCAACACACCTTACTTCCCCTTAGTAACCCATGCTATCGAATGAAGGACTATCTAACAATACTCTAGCGGTTTGTGCTCGTGAACGGTCATGTAACCTCTGTCCAAGAGCAAACATAACCTCCCAATGAGAATTTGCTATCGAGCCAAAGATTATATAACCGTCCCTGAGTGGAAACTTTCTTGTTTGCCTTGCCCTTGAAGGTTTTATTGATGGTGCCTTCATAATACGCTTTTTATTACTGCCTCATTAAACCCAATTGGGACAAAAACTTAACGAAGGGAAATGAGTGCAGCACATACTTTCATATTGGATATTGTTCATCAGCAATAATAGAGGTGCGCTATGTTCCAATTGTTGTGAAATACATATCCATTTTGGTTCTCCAACTCGTATGAACCTTTTCCAATGATAGCTGAGATCCAGTACGGACCTTCCCATGTTGGCCCCAGCTTTCCCGTATTGAGTTCTAGGGTATTTTTGGTTACCTTTATTAATATCAAATCTCCTACTTTGAAATAACGGAAATTGGCACTTTGATTATAATATCGCTCCATTCTCTGCTTTTGAGCTGCCATTCTTACACGCGCCAGGTCCCTGTGTTCGAGCAGTTCCAAGTTGATTAACATTACTTCGTTGTTCGATTCTTCATCTGTCTGGAAATATTTCAAAGTGGGTTCTCCCACTTCCACTGGGATTAGAGCTTTTGTGTCGTACACAAGAGAAAAAGGAGTCTCTTATGTGCACGATTCGGCCACTATTTGGTAGGCCCATAGGACTCCGAGTAATTCTTTGGGCAAATAGATTTTGCCGCTTCCAATCTTTTCTTAAGGTTTGAACAATCACTTTATTTGTTTACTCCGCTTGACCGTTTGCGCTCAGATGGTAAGATGAAGAGGTGATTATTTTTATCTTCAAATCTTCAAGAAACTTTGTAATTTTTGCACCGATAAACTGCAGCCCGGTGACTACTTCACGTTTTCCGATCTTCTGATAAGGACCTTTTTCCACCCATTTAGAAAAATAGTCGATCAAAACTAAAAGAAATCTTACCTTTCTAGGAGCCGGTGGTAGCAGTCTGAAGATGTCCATCCCCCATTTCATGAACGTCCATAAGGAGAGAACCGAATGTAAGGGTTCTGCCAGTTAATGTACTAGTGGTGCATAACATTGGCCCTTATCGCATTTTTGGACGAAGTCTTTAGCGTCTTGTTCCATGCGGGGCCAGTAATATCCCGCCCGAACGAATTTCAACACCAAAGAATCTGCTCTCGAGTGATTGCCACATATTCCTTCATGAACTTCTCTCATGACGTAATTAGCTTCGGATGCACCCAAGTACCAGACCAACGAGCCTTGGAAGGATTTTCTATATAATTGGCCTTTCTGGAAGTTATAAATTGCAGCTTTTGTACGTAGCGCTCGTGACACTTTGGGATCTTCGAGAAACTTCCCGTGCTTGAGATAGTCAATTATTTTGTCACGCCCAACCTCGTGAGGCGCAACCTGTGCTCAATCGAGTAAACCCAACTGAGCAAGCCTGCAAAGATTCATTCTACCGAAACTAATTTATGAATAAAGAGGAGATGAACTCCATTAATCATACTTTGTAGATATTTCATTAAATACTTACATTTTGTTTCCATTAGCCATTTCAACCATAGTATCCAAACTATGACAATTCTTTTAATATATATGAAGAAAAACATACTTGCCAAATACCAATATTTCTAATTTAATTTCCAATATAAAACACCACCCATAACCTGTCTACGGAGCCTCTAAATACAACTGAAGAGTAATATGAAAATTTCGGCAACAAGGCGCTGGCTATACCTCAAAATACAAAGTACATGATAAACAACAGTATAGGACCCCGAAATGAAGTGGGGCTCACCAAGTCGGTTGAAAGGAAGATGTGTCACTAGCTGCGACCAACATTGTCTGCTTTGGAACCACCTACATCCATTTAATGATGTAGCGCCCCTGGCAAAAGGGATGTTAGTGTCATCGAATATCACTAGTATGTATAACTAAACACCATATCATTAGAAAGAACAACCATACAAGAACAAAGAAATCATAACGATTCAACAAAAGCTTTAGGTTGGGAAATTTCATACTGTTGCACCATCATTCACATTACCACCTTCTTGCGCGGAGTCCGATCTCGACCCGATCGACTAAGCCATCTTACTTGAGACGTATACCTCAATAGCAATTTCATTATCACTTTCCGGTTTCAATATCATCACAATACCACCATGTGTGTGGCATGGCATACGATCACGGCCCGATCGGCTAAGCCGTCTTACCAAGATGTTTTCATTTTTCCATCAATCATCTCCTTTCATGTTTATATCACACATATCAATTCATCGGCATTTGGGGCAACAATTATCATATCATACTTGGCACTAGGCCACATTTCATAATTCGAGCTCTTTTTTCCCCACATTTCACATCAATATCAATTTGAACAACAAGCCATTCAATCCAATATGTCAAGTACACATGAGAGGAAATCATGAATCATGGGCATATACCATATTTCAGAAATAATACACCTCCAGTTCATTAGCAATGGAACTTTAAACACAAAGGACTCTTCCAAAAAGGAGGGGACAGAACAAACCACAATATAAACACACATCAAAGTCATAAACAAGTAATTACACCAATTATTCTTGCATTACTCTTTTCCAATCACGACAATATACAATTCCAATCATTAAGAGTCATTATTAAGAATTACTCTAGTTATTCACGACCCCAACTGGCCCAGTCGTGATTGCGCCTCTCGTCAAGACAAGGCCAGCCAACAAAACTCTCACGTTAACCCTTTAATTAAAAAATATTTCATAATATAATTCTGAAATAACAGTGCGGAATAAAAATACAAGCCGACATCGGAGTGTCACTAGTCATGAGCATCTACCAAGGTCTGAATACAACAAAATAGTAAAATGTACCGAGTACGGAAATGAAAATGAGGGGAAGGAAGCGGTGTTGCGAACGTCGTGCAACCACCTTGCTAACTCTAATGACCCAGTGTTTGAGCAACCATCACCCGCTACCGGGTTCAGAAATACCTGAATCTACACACAAGATATAGGGAGTTATGAGAGTACACCTACCCAGTAAGTAATAAGAGTAAATAAAGACTGAGCAGTAGAAAGCAATGAATCCACATTTATGTTCAACTCAATAAGCACACAGGCTGCTCAATCAAAATATGAATCAATTGCCTCTTTTAAAATCCAGTTCTTGGTAAAAATCATTTAAAATGCCTTCCGATAGATTCAGTAGGGGATCGAAAACCATTTTTTTTAATAAAAGAGATGAAGACCATTATCGGCCCTTCGGGCAAAGCATAGTTTGTAAAACAACCCCTCGGGCAAAATAGAAATCATAAAAAAAACCCGTAACTTGAAAACCTCAGTGGAAATAACCAATGCCAAATAAAAGATTAAATTCTGAACATCTCATAAACCCCAGCTTAAATGAAAGTTGTTTAAAATCATTTATTCGACATTTTCGACAGAGGCTCAATATAAAAACGAGTGAAAGCAGTCATTAAATCAACATATTCAATAGAAACTCACTTTAAAGAGGAGAAAAAATCAATGAGTTCATAAACAGGCCCCTCAGCGAAACATCACTCATGTGCATGTATATATCTATCGCCCCCTCAGGCTAGCCTCTCAGTCACTCGTGACTCAACTTTTACCAATCAACGCACACACTTAGCACTCACACTCAATAGGTACCATATAGTAATTGTTGCAGCGTGCAACTCGATCCATATATCTCTAAGGCGTGCAGCCCGATAGATATAAATTGTCGACGGTGCTCACTAGGGGTGTGCATATTCCTAAGGGGCTCCTACAACCCAAGCGCTATATCGCTGCGGCTTGCACCCCGGTCCATATAAGTATCGCTGCGGTGTGCAGCCTGATCCATGTATATATATATATATATATATATATATATATATATATATATATATATATATATATATATATATATATATATATAGCTGCAGCGTGCAGCCCGATCCATAGATATATACTCCTCACAACTAGGCCCTCGGCCTCTTTCAGTCATTAACCTCAACATCAGACTCTCAGTCTATCTCAGTCATCAATCTCACAGTCAGACCCTCGGTCTGTCTCATTAAAATAGGGAACTCAGCCAAATCCAATTTCCATATATTTAAGAATATAGTGATAAAGCCATATTTGAGTAATAAACCGGTAAAACATGACTTTAGATATGCTTTCAAACAAATAGAGTGAGGAAATATAGTAAAAATGTCCATAAGGGTCTCAACAAGTTGGCACAAGGCCCCAAAACTGGCATACAACGAAAATATAATAACATAAAACAATTAACTATCAAATACGCATTATAATAATCATTTGGGATGGACTAGGTCACAATCCCCAGCGGTGCTCTATCCCACGCTCGTCATCCAGCATGTAAGTCACTTCAAAGTAACACATCGATGTGAAATCTTGGGTTCCAAACCCTTAGGGCAGTATTTACAATCATTATTTACCTCGAACCAACAAAATCTCTAGCTCGCGATGCCCTTTGACCCTCAAATTGGCCTCTACGCGCGTTGAATATATCTAAAATCAGAACGAATACATTACAATATGCTAAGGGAACAAAGCCTAAGCAGAAACAATCAGCACTCAGAAACTTTCACATTATTAATTCCTTATCTTCCCACGAGTTCATACATATCAAAAGTTCTCAAATCCGACCTCAAATGGTCCTTCAGATTCCAAATCAAAAGTCCAATTTCTCAAGCCCTAGTTCTTATATTTTAGGCGTACGATTAACTAGGGGGAATTCACACATGAATCGAGTATTAAGTTCAAAAATCTTACCTCCAGGTGTTATCTCTTGAATCGCTCTTCAAATCCCCTCAAGTAGCTCCAAAATCGCCAAAACATGGTGAAAGTTAGCTCCAAAATCATGGTTAGGAGCTATTAAAACATTCTGCTCAGTCTTTAAAAGCCTTCTTCGCAAACGCGGGATGACCATCGCGTTCGCGATGAACAAAAACCAGCCATCCAAAGCTTCTTTATGCGTTTGCGGCACCAGAATCGCGAATGTGATACATACTTGATACAGAACTACGTGAATGCGGCCTAATGCTCGCGAACGCGATGAATATCTTGACTCAAACCCTGCTGACCATTTTCCTTTCTATGAGAACAGGGATGGACCTCGAAAACGCGATGCACGAGACTCCATCCCTTTTCGAACGCGTCGCCCTCATCGCGATCATGAACGCGAATTACTCAACCTCCCTAACTAACCCTTCGCGAACGCCAGGACCTGCCTGCGAACGCAAAGGCCAATTTTCCTGAAATCCTTCAGCAGTTTTCTACAACTTTTCAAAACAACAAATGGTCTAATTGACCACTCGAAACTCACCCGAGGCACTCGGGACCTCAACCAAAAATGCAAACACATCCCATAATATCATCAAAACTTGTTCCGACCTCCAGAACACAACATCAAATTTACGTCGGATTCAAGCCTAAGAATCCCAAAATCATCTAGATTACGCTTTTGATAAAAAACCCAACCAAACCACGTCCGAATGACCTGAAATTTTGTACACACAACGAAAATGACACTATGGAACTACTGCAACTTCCGGAATTTCATTCTAACCTGTATATAGAAATCTCACCTAACAACTGAAAAACGCTAAAATTTCAATTTCGCCAATTCAAGCCTAAACCTTCCACAGACATCCAAAATGCATTCCGATCACGCTCCTAAGTCCCAAATCACCTGACGGAGCTAACCAAATCATAAAAATTCCGATCCGAGATTATATAAAAACAAGTCAAATCTTGGTCAAACCTTTTAACTTCAAGTTCAACTGAGAATTGTTTTCTTCCAAATTCATTCTGATTACTCTGAAAACCAAAATCAACAATTTACATAAGTCATCATAGATTACATGGGGCAATCCATGCCTGAGAACTGGCGATCAAAGTGCAAAAGCTCAAAATGACTGGTTGGGTCATTACATCCTCCCCAACTTAAACACACGTTCGTCCTCGGATGTACTCGGAGTTGTTCCAAGAGCCAATCAATCGCCGACTAACCTTACCATACATATACCCAAGGGTGATTCCACGTCACCCTATCTCACATAGGTTCGATAACACAACATAACTGCAATTTCACAATCCATCCTAGTCCATAAATCATAGAACCACATTTTTGTTTCTAAAATCCTCAATGCAATCAGAATCTTACATTTATACTGTGAATAAGTCCAAACAAGATGTAACAAACCATATCTGCAATTTCAGTCACAATCGCATGATACACCACATAACTCAAACACTCCCAGCGATAACTTCTAATCACAGCTGCTGCACATAACAATCGAATACCGATAGAATACCTCTTAATAACGAAAGTCTCATTCCAACACTTCCATATACTTCTCATGATAAACGAAACACGCAATAAACCATAACCATTTTTCATATCCGCCATTCACAAGGCTACTTCTCCTTTGGCAAGGACCATAGCAAAATTCTGAACCGAACCTTGATATTTATCCATCAAACATGCTGAAATCCAATCCGTTTGTATTCATTACAGACCCCAACAACCTCATCTAATCCAACACAATTACTCGGGTGACATGACACATTAAGACAGGCTAAAGTCACAACATGCACAGTTCTCGCACCAATAAGCAACAATCCGAACATACTCACATCATGAAACTAACTCAAATGAAAGAGTTGTACCTCAAGCTCACCAGTACCATCACAACACATGGCTGAGGACCCATCTCGCATCATAGAAATAGAACACATGAATCTAACCTGCCATGTCATTTTTTCCACATAGCTTTGCTACAACGCATGATCCTATCCAAACACTGCTCCACATGAGACATCTCAAGTCACTATGCTCGAAATTGACAACCATGCCCAATTGATGTCTGGAACCAAAGCAAATCATCACACCCATGGTGAAAAAAATGACATACACTACACAAAACCTATAGGACATAACCAATACGTAGAGGTGGCTTAAACCCCAACTACTAAAGCGGCCGCTTTAGGCCTCAAACAATTAGAGGCCCCAAAAGCTATTATTTTTATATGTAATTTAAATATTTATTGTATTTATTATTAAGTAGTAATAGGAAAAATATTTAAACCATCTTTTGCTACTTTGTCACCAATCGTTAATAACATAGTTTTATATTTTATGTGCTCTTTTTTGGAGTTGGTTGGAAAAATTCAAATGAAAGTGAAAGACATTTAAATCTGTAGTCACTTTCTAATTGTTCTTACACCAACTTGAATAAATTTTATTTACAATTCTAACTTTGTAAGATATTTTTTTGCAAGATCTCTATAGGCATACTTTAAGCTAATTAGGTCGTAAAATATTTATCATCGTTATAAATATAAATTTCTACATGATTATTATTTTGGGAGGTAATGTTATATAGTGAGTTACTTTGACGGTCATGTAAAAGGAAAAAATTAAAAATTAAACTTAATAAAATCTTAACAATATTAGTAATCTTTCAACAAAGATTAAAGGAGTTGGTTACATTGTCAAAATGAAATTATTGGGTACATCGTCGAGACCTCAAGATGAAATTGCATCTCAAAAAGTAAAAAGAATAAACTTAAAAAAAATTATTTAAAATTATTAAACAAGTTTATGGCATTTTATTACGTCTTGGATTTAGGCCTCAAAGGCTATTGAGCCGCCTCTGCGCCGATACACTATTCACCGAGCAACTCACAATTACGCTTCCCGCTTGACTTCCATTGTGAAACTCCAATAGAACCACACTATAGGTGCCTATAATCGACAGATCGTAACGTCTCACAACACAAAAAGGTAACTCATAGACCCCCCATAATTGCTAATAGTTTAACACAACCGAATCAACACATCATTTGCCAATAGCAACTCGAAGTCAACAATACCGTCTCGATGCCGGACACATATCCATATAGGTATTCCAACGGACCACACATTAACTCTAGTTACACAAAATGGATAAATAATCATTCGAAGGTCCACAATGACTGAATCATAGCATTTACTAATATCTGACTAACTTACCCACATTTTGCCATCCACAACCACAAGCTAACCTATATATGAGAACTTCCAGTCTCCAAGTCCATAAAAAAACACAAGCTACCATATCTGATCCCAATTTATCCACTCTCATACATAAATCATCTCTAGTACCACAATCATCCTGTGGGAGATACTCTAAGATTCTTCAGTGCTGCCAAGCAAACTCGAATATCAGTAGTTAACCTGATGAGAAGTGCTGCAATACTACCGAAGTACCATCAACTCAATCACATTGCCTCTTTTTGGAACATATACCCTCATCAAATTAACTCAATTAGCATTACTATTTCCTTAATCATCTGGAGATCCCTTATGAAATCGTCTGAAGTTAATTTCTCTAATTGTCTGAAACTCTCGTGCTGCCTAAGACTTTATGACCTTCCATTCAAATCTGAACAGTGACTTTACACATGCAAATCTCAATCTTACCCAACATACTACAATAACCATACCACTCTAGGATAACTGCGAGAAATTCATATTCCTTCTGAGCCACAAACATCTACGTTCTCAACCAGTCAAGAACATTCTATTGGTGCCCTCTAGAAGAAAATCATTATACATCCCATGCTCCTCACGCCAATATGAAAAATATACCTCTCTAATTATGGTGGGAATCATCTAAAATTCTCCGAATCCCATTTGCACATATCTAAATCATCATGACTGAATCCTTTTAACTTGACCGAACTATGAATGTCACTAAAACCCAAGAGAATTTCCGCGAAACACTCATAGAAACTTATTATGTCGTAACCAACCAAAGAGCTAATCATATCCTTAACATACCAACTAGGCCTACTACAGAGCTATCCCAGCTATCCGATTTCCCTTCTGATTTACCTTTTACTCGATACTCGTTCTTGCTATAACATTACAATTCTTCAACTCAGGCATACCACATGAGGACCAAGAATAAAACCATACTGTCTAAGACCCATAAGCCACCGAATAAAAGCACCACATTCCAAAATACTTTACTCTGAAGAGCTTCATGTGAACCTAAACTCGTTACCTTTACCTTCCTGATAGTGATACATAGAATCCCATAACTAACATAGAAATACCACAAGTCTTGACGTCTTCCAATGAAAACTCAGTCTAACCACATATACAACTTTAAGATGCCCAATTGTTACATATAGAATCTTGGACACATTAGTACCATTCTCGCAAGCCTTCCACTCTCCTCAAACCGCAATTAGCCTAGCAAAAAGAAGCGACCAACCTGTGCCTCATTAGCACTTCATACACTGCATCATATAACCTTCCCTTAGTCAAAAAAATTTCCTTTACTCCATCCATCCTCGGGCTCAATCTTCGCAAACCAGAATTAATTCACTAGCACGACTCAAACTGGAACCAACACATCATATAACTGTGCAATCCGCTAATCAATAGCAAACTCCCTCACTTGGCTCGAAGCCATAGATCAAAATCGCATAATAACTCGTAGCGCTTAAATTTTATTTTTGCCATAATACCATAGTGAGATTAACTCTATCCTTCATAAGCTCTGGGAACACAGACCATCTGGTACTTTATATCTTCTGCAAATCTCGCATTAACCCTGGTAGCAGCTAAATCCACTCCCTTGAGCGACCCAAAATTTAAATTTCAACACGTATATTTCACTTGTAAATGAGATATTCTAACGGACAACATAAGTATCACACCACTTCAGAACACTCCGCAGGAGATACCCACCTTCTTCGCCTCAATCTAATATTTCTGTATACCTTCACCGTCATACACATTACACATTCACTTAGTCTTTCTGAGTCTGAACTTATGCCGCAACATGAAATTTACTTCACTCCCAACTAGGAGACATGAAAAGATTCTTCACACACTCATAACTCATCGCTTCCAATTCATAAGAATGTCGTTAAAACATAGTCGTCACACAGTTATCCGGCTCTCACTTCCACTAATAGGGACAATACCAAACATATAAGTTCAAAACACTTGCTCACTCAATCAGCACCTCGGTGCTCAAGACATAGGCAAAGATCCGGCCTCAAGTCCTCCAGACTGGCCAAATATCAACTCATCAAGGTCATATCTCACCCTTCGATCAGGGATTCACAAGCCATTGATGCACATCTGATACTGAGCGCTCATGCCTGCATAAGAACGCATGGAAGGAATTTCAAGAGTTACTTTGTCACGACCCGAATTTCCCACACCGGAGTCGTGATGACGCCTACTATCGGAGCTAGGTGAGCCAACCTTTTTAAAACATTTCACAAAGATTTAATCTAAAACAATATAATAACTGAAATAAATAATTAAAAATATACGAAAGACTTTTAACAAAAATAATAGTGAAGTGCGGAAGTTTATAACATGTCGCTACCCAGAATCTTTCACTACTCACGGACTACTAAAGGAGTACTAAAAACATCAGTCTGAAAGAAAATACACAAGAGTCTGTCTCGATACAAATAAAAAAACTGAAATAAAATAGAAGAGACTCAGGGCCCGCGCACGCCAGCGAACTACCTAGGAGTCTCTGGATTGAAGTCACGCTCCCAATCTACTGCAATGGTCCGTAAATTGTCTCTTGACCTGTGCACAAAACGCATAGAAGTGTAGCATCAGCACAACCGACCCCATGTGCTGGTAAGTACCTGGCCTAACCCCGGCGAGGTAGTGACGATGCTAGACAGGACCTACAATAAATAACCTATACAGATATATGCAATAACAATATAATACGCTATTCCAAGCAGTTAAAAAGGAGGGGAGAATGTTTTGGGGGTACAATAGATCAAATACAGAAATCAGCTAACAAGAGTGAAACTGAGCATATGAAAAACTGATAAAGAAATACCGAAAAGCTTAGTTCACAGAACCATATACTCAATTCATATTTTCATTGGGGTGTGCAACCCGACCCTCAACATTTTTATACCATTGCGGCGTGAAACCCGATCCTCGACAGTCAATCCATTGGGGCGTACAACTCGATCCTCGATATTTACCAACAAACTCACCCAACATTATTCGCAACTCAAGTGCGAGGGGAGTAACATCAAAATACAAGAGTCCCCACAAGGGAATATAACTAACAACTCAATCATCCCGGCACGGGAGAGTCCAATTTATACTAAAATCCCGATAAGGGAGAGTTCAATTTATTCAAAAATCCTAGCAAGGGAAATAGTCGCATGGCTTCCACTTCTAGAACTTAACTACCAACAACTCTAAATCAAGCAAATGCGTCAATAATCATTACAAGCCTAAATTTTCCCTCAATCGATCATATCTTGTGAACTCAATCAAATTAAGCAACAAGTCATGCCACATTATTCGCATTGAAGCAATTAAGACCCGCGGTCATGCTAGACTCGGGCGCATAGGTAACAGTCACCATACCTATACACCGACTCCACTTAGCACTTAGCAAAAATGTTCTAATCCTATCCCCTCAAGCCAAAGTTAGATCAAACACTTACCTCGAAAGCTCCTAACTCAATTCACGCCTCTAGGATAGCTTTACTCCTCGAATTCGCAGCAAGACCGCTCGAATCTAGTCACAAGTTACTCAAAGGTATCAACAAATGCTAGTAAAATCAATTTGAACGCATAAGAATGAATTTCCCAAAGTTTACCCAAAAGTTCCCAAAATGCCCCCAGGCCCATGTGGTCAAAACCCAAGGCTCGAACCAAAACCGAGTTATCCATTCCCCCACGAGTTCATATCTATATTTTATTTTGAAATCGGACCTCAAATTGAGGTCCAAATCTCCAATTTTAAGAAAACCTAGGTTCTACCAAAAATCCCCATTTTTGCCCATGGAAAACCTTGATTTTGAGATGAAAACATGATAAAAGATGTTAAAGATTTAAGAAATTGAGTAAAAGTTGACTTACAAATGATTTGGAGAAGAGAGAGTTCGTGAAAACGCCATTGGTTGTTTGGGTTTTGAAAATATGAAGAATGAGGTTTAAAAAACATCTAAGTATGAAATATGCAGGTGCGGTATGGGAATTGCGAAACTGGGTTCGCAATTGCGAACCCAGCAGACTTGGGAATGGCGAGGATTTTGTTCACATTTGCGAAGTAAGGCAGGAAGGGCGGACATTGCACTTGCGAAAGGGGGTGTTCGCAATTGCGAACTCTGAGCTTTAGGGCGGGGATCACATTTGCGAAGACTGGGCTAATATATGGACATCGCATGTGCGATGTTTTCTTTGCTTTTACGAAGTCTGCTGCATTAGGGAGAATGTCGCAAGTGCGAAGGTGGCTTTGTAATTGCTCAGCCTACAGGTCATGCATACCAGAAATTTTCCAACATTCAAAAATGAGCTTGCGGCCTATCCAAAACCCTCTCGAGCCCTCGGGACTCCAAACTAAACATACACACAGCCTCAAAAATATCCTACGGACTTACTCGCGCGATCAAATCGCCAAAATAACATCATTTACATAGAATCAAGCCTCAAAACTCATGATTTCTATTTCAAAGTTCATATTTTTCAAACTTTCCATATTTAGTCCAAAACACGTCAAACGACGTCCGATTTCAACCAAACTTTACAGAAAGCGCTTAACGCTCATTTAAGACCTGTACCGGGTGTCGAAACCAAATACGAGCCCGATACTTATATTTTCTAGCTCATTTTCATTTCAATTTTTCATATCTTTTTCAGATAAACAATTACTTTGAAAAATTCCATACTCGGGCTTGGGACCTCGTATTTCAATTCCGGGAATACGCCCGGGTACCATATTTTTCTACAGACCCTCTGGGACCATCACATCATGGGTCCGTATCCGTTTACCCAAAATGTTGACCAAAGTCAACTATATCAATATAATTATCAAAATTCATAATTTTTAATACTGAGTTCATATATTTCGAATAAAAACTTTTTGGCTTTGCGCGCGGACTGCGCATACAAATCAAGGCAACCAGATAAGAGGTTTTCAAGGCCTCAAAAGCACAGAGAAAGGGGGATTTACAGTGATGACCCCCTTTGGGTCATCACATCCTCCACCTCTAAAACAACTTTTCGTCCTCGAACGGACAAAAGAAAGAAGTACCAGAGTCGGGGAATAGATAGGGATAAAGGCTCCGCATATCAGACTCGAACTCCCAGGTCGATGCCTAAGGAGGCTGACCTCTCCACTGGACACGCACTGAAGGAAAACTCCTCAACCTCAACAGTCGAACCTACCGGTCTAAACTAGCCACCTGCTCCTCCTCATATGACAGATCCTTGACCAATTGGACAATGCTGAAATCAAACACGTGGGCGGGATCACCCTGATACTTCCGAAGCATGGATACGTTAAAAACGGATGCACGACTGACAAGCTAGGCGGCAAGGCAAGTCTATAAGCCACCTTTCCCACGCGATCGAGAATCTCAAATGGGCTAATAAACCTAGGGCTAAGCTTGCCCTTCTTCCCGAATCTCATCACACCCTTCATAGGCGATACACGGAGCAATACTCGCTCACCAACCATGAAAGCAACATCCCTGACCTTACGATTTGCATAACTCTTCTACCTAGACTGAGCTGACTGAAGTCCGTCCTGAATGATCTTGACCTTATCCAAGGCCTCCTGTACTAGATCTGTACCCAATAATCGTGCCTCTCCTGGCTCAAACCATCCGACTGGGGACATACACTACCTACCATACAACGCCTCATATGAAGCCATCTGAATGCTAGACTGGTAGCTGTTGTTTTAGGAAAATTATGCAAAGGGCAAGAACTGGTCCCACGAGCCTCCAAAATCAATAACGCAGACTCAGAGCATATCCTAAATAATTTTAATAGTCCTCTTGGACTGACCGTCCGTCTGGGGGTGAAGTGTTGTACTCAACTGAACCTGGGTGCCCAACCCATTCTGTACTGCCCTCTAGAAATTCGAGGTAAACTGCGGACCTCGGTCCGAAATAATAGATAGGGGCACCCCATGAAGGCAAACGATCTCTCTGATATAAATCTCAGGATATCTCTTGGATGACTAGGTGGTGGCAACTGGAATACAATAACCCATATAGCATCAAACTTCTTCTGAGTCATCGGAAGGTCAGGAACAAAATCCATGGTGATTCTCTCCCACTTCCACTCGGGAAGCTCAATCCTCTGAAATAACCCACCGGGCTTCTGATGCTCGTACTTCACCTGCTGACAATTCAGACAAAGAGCCACATACGCAACGATTTCTTTCTTCATTCTGCGCCACCAATAATGTTGTCTCAAATCCTGATACATCTTTGCGGTGCCCGGGTGAATAGAATACCGAGAACTGTGGGCCTCCACTAAGATCGACTCCCGAATACCATCAACATGATGCACACAATCCCGCCCCTGCAATCTCAATATATAATCATCTCCCAAAGTCATTTACTTGGCACCTCCCCGATGCACCGTGTCTCTCAGGACACAGAAATGGGGATCGTCAAACTGCCGCTCCCGAATATGCTCCATCAATGACGAACGAGCAACCGTGCAAGCTAACGCCCTACTAGGCTCATAAATATCCAATATCACAAATCGATTGGCCAAGGTCTGAACATCCAAAGCAAGTGGTCTCTGGCTGATCGGGATATAGGCAAGACTACCCATGATGGAGGACTTCCTACTCATTGCATCGGCCACCACTTTGGCCTTCCCCGGCTGGTATAAGATAGTAACATCATAGTCTTTCAACAACTCCAACCTCCTCTGCTGCCTCAAATTCAACTCCTTCTGTTTGAACAAGTACTGAAGGCTCTTTTCATCTGTCTACACCTCAAACGTCACACCATATAAATAATGCCTCTAGATCTTCATGGCATGAATAATGGCTGCCAACTCTAGGTCATAAACTGGATAATTCTTCTCGTGGATCTTCAAGTGCCTCGAAGCATATGCTATGACCTTGCCATTCTGTATCAACACAAAGGCATAGCAACAAACAGTATCAAGTCCAGACCCTATGGGGAAAACCAATACCGGTTCCGTAGTTAGAGCTATCTTGAGCTTCTGGAAGCTCGCTTCACACTCATCTGACCATCTGAACTGGGCACCCTTCTGGGTCAATCTAGTCATCGGAGCTGCAATGGATGAAAACCCCTATAGAAAACGTCTGTAATAACAAGCTAACCCCAAGAAGCTTTGAATCTCTGTAGCTGAAGCTGGTCGAGGCCAGTTCTTGACTGCCTCTATCTTCTTCGTGTCCACCAGAATACCCTCTACTAATACGGCATGACCCAGGAATGCGACTGAACTCAACCAAAACTCGCACTTCGAGAACTTGCCGTACAACTGACTATCCTTCAGAGTCTGAAGAACCAATCTGAGGTGCTGCACATGCTCCTCCTGACTGCGGGAGTATATCAAAATGTCGTCAATGAATACAATCACAAACAAATCCAAATAGGGCCTTAACACTCTGTTTATCAACTCCATGAATCCTATCTGGACATTGATCAACCCAAGCTACATGACCAAAAACTCATAATGCCCATACCGAGTGCGAAATGATGTCTTAGGGACATCACACGCCCTAATCCTTGGCTGATGATAACCAGACCTCAAAATCTATCTTCGAGTAGTGGATACTTGTTCTTTATCGCAATTGCGAACTCTGGGCTTTAGGACAGGGATCACATTTGCAATGAATTTCTTCGCATTTGCGAAGACTGGGCTAATATACAGACATCGCATTGGCGATGTTTTATTCGCTTTTGCGAAGTCTGCTGCATCAGCGGGAATGTCACAATTGCGAAGCTGGCTTCGCAATTGCGAATTCTACAGGTCAGGCATACCAGAAATTTTCCAACATGCAAAAATGAACTCGCGGCCTATCCAAAACCCTCCCAAGCCCTCGCGGCTCCAAACTAAACATACACACATCCTCAAAAATATCCTACGGACTTACTCGCCCGATCAAATTACCAAAATAACATCATTTACATAAAATCAAACCTCTAAACTCATGATTTCCTTTTCAATGTTCATAACATCCAAATTTTCCATTTTTAGTCCGAAGCACGTCAAACGACATTCGATTTCAACCAAACTTTACAGAAAGGGCTTAACGCTCATTTAAGACTTATAGCGGGTGTCTAAACCAAAATACAAGCCCGATACCTATATTTTCTAGCTCATTTTCATTTTAATTTTTCATATTATTTTCAGATAAACAATTTCTTTCAAAAATTCCATTAGCCTGGGACCTCGAATTTTGATTCTGGGAATACGCCTGGGTCCCATATTTTTCTACGGACCCTCCGGGATCATCACATCAGGGGTCCGGGTCTGTTTACCTAAAATCTTAACCAAAGTCAACTATATCAATATTATTATCAAAATTCATAGTTTTTAACACAGAGTTCATATATTTCCACATAAACACTTTTCGGCTTCATGCTCGAACTGCGCATGAAAATCGAGGTGACCAGATAAGAGGTTTTCAAGGCCTCGGAATCACAGAGAATGGGGATTTACAGTGATGACCCCCTTTGGGTCGTCACATACTTTTCAAGCTGAATCAAGGACGCACGATAAGAATTCAAGAATGTGAAGTTCTCATAAAGGTTCTAAAGCCTCTCAAGGATAAATACAGACGTCTCCGTACCGATCCGCAAGACTCTACTAAATAAGCTCATGACTCGTAAGACATTTTTGTAACCTAGACTTTGATACCAACTTGTCCCGATCCCAACCAGCCCGGTCGTGAATACGCCTCTCGTGAAGACAGGGTTAGCCGACACAATACTAACATTAAACCTTTAATCATTAAGAGTCATTTTTAAGCCTTTAATTAAAAATATTTCATAATATGATTCTAATATAACAATGTGAAAAAAAGATACAAGCCCGACATCGGGGTGTCACTAGTCATAAGCATCTACCAAGGTCTGAATATAACAAAAACAGTAAAATGTATTGAGTACTGAAATGAAAATGAGGGAAAGGAAGCGGTGTTGCGAACATCGTGCAACCACCTTGCTAACTTTGATGACTCTGGTGGCTAACTCTGATAACTCCACGTTTGAGAAACCATCACCTACTACCGGGTTCCGAAATACCTGAATCTGCATATAAGGTAAATGGAGTAATGTGAGTACTCCAACCCAGTAAGTAATAAGAGTAAATAAAGACTGCGAAGTAGGAAGCAATGAATCCACATTTATGTTGAACTCAATAAGCAGACAAGCTGCAAAATCAGAATACGAGTCAATCGCCTCTTTTAAAATCCAGTTCTTGGTAAAAATCATTTAAAATGCTTTCCGACAGATTCAGTAGGGGATCAATACTATTTTTTTAATAGAAGATATGAAAACCATAATCGGCCCCTCGAGCAAACCATAGCTTATAAAACATCCCCTCGGGCAAAATAAAAATCATAAAAAACACCGTAACTTGAAAACTTCAGATGAAATAACCAATGCCAAATCAGTGATTAAATTCTGACATACAGCCCCAAAACTGACATACAGCCCAAAATATTATAACATCAAACAATTAACTATCAAATAACCATTAAAATAATTGTTTGGGATGGAATAGGTCACAATCCGCAGTGGTGCTCTATCCCACGCTCTCATCTAGCGTGTAAGTCACCTCAAAGTAACACAGCAATGTGAAATCCGGGGTTCCAAACCCCCGGGATAGTATTTACAATCATTATTTACCTCGAATCGGCAAAATCTCTAGCTTGTGAGGCCCTTTGCTCCTCAAATTGGCCTCAACGCGCATCAAATCTATCCAATATCTGAACGAATACATCAAAATATGCAAAGGGAACAAGGCCCAAGCGAAAAACAATCAATATCGGGCACAAATCCCGTAATTACCAAAACCTAAGCCCCAGGCCCACTTCTCGAAACTCAGAAACTTTCACATTATTATATTCCTTATCTCCCTACGATTTCATACATATCAAAAGTTCTCAAATCTGACCTCAAATGGTCCTCCAAATTCCAAATCAAAAGTCCAATTTCTCAATTCCTAGTTCTTCAATTTTAGGCTTAGTTCCATGATTAATTAGGTGGAATTCACACATGAATCGAGTATTGAGTTCAAAAACTAGCAATCAGAAATTTCTCTATGCGTTTGCGGAACCAGCCTCACGAACGCGATACATACTTGATACGAAACTACGCGACGCGGCCTAATGCTCGCGAACGCGATGAATATCTTGACTCAAACCTAGCTGACCATTTTCCTTCTATGTGAATGCAATGTGGACCTCGTGAACGCAATGTACAAGACTCCACCCCTTCATGAATGCGTAGCCTTCATCGCAATAGCGAAGGCCAATTACTCAACCTCCCTAGCTAACCGTTCACGAATGCGAGGACCTGCCTGCGAACGCGAAGGCCAATTTTCCTGAAATCCTTTAGCATTTTTCGGCAACTCTTCAAAATAAGAAATGGTCTGATTGAACACTCGAAACTCACCTGAGGCACCCGGGACCTCAAACAAACATGCCAACACATCCCATAACATTATTAAAACTTGTTGCAACCTTTGGAACACTCAAAAAATCATTAAAACATCAAATTTGCATCGGATTCAAGCCTAAGAATCCCAAATTTTTCTAGATTACGCTTTTGCTAAAAAATCCAACCAAACCACGTCTGAATGACCTAAAACTTTGCACACACATCTCAAATGAAACAACGGAACTACTCCAACTTCCAAAATTTCATTCCGACCTCTATATCAAAATCTCACCTAATAACCGAACAATGCCAAAACCTCAATTTCTCCAATTCAAGACTAATCCTTCCCCGGACTTCCAAAAGGCATTCCGATCACACTCCTAAGTCCCAAATCACCTGACGGAGCTAACCAAATCATAAAAATTTTGATCCGAGATCATATGCAAACAAGTCAAATCTTCAAACCTTTCGAATTTTGAGTTAAACTGAGAACTGTTTTATTCCAAATTCATTTTGATTACCCTGAAACAAAAACCAACGATTTACATAAGTCATAATACATAACACTGGCAAGTCATGCTCGAGAGGTGGCGATCGAAAGCTCAAAACGGTCGACTGGGTCGTTACTTAGTTGTGCATCTTGATTTCAAAGCTCTTTTACAAGATTTCCTTCATTTCCCAACCCAATATTTACTTATTTGTGTTCAAGAATCTACCCACACACCTAATTTGTACATGCATGTATACATAATACTATTACACCCAAGAATCCTACTTCAATAACCCATCTTATCCCCAAAACTCGGAATTAAAGTTTAGTATATAGAACCTTACCTCTTAGATGAAGATCTTGTGATTGGTTTCCTTGATTTTTGAAGATTGATGAAAAATTGAATGGTTAGAATGCTAGGATCCCTCCTTCTCCCTCTAAAATTCTCTTAAATCTCTCTAAAATCACCAGAATATCGCCCCAAATGAAGCCCAAAAGCATATGTATTAAAATGGGGTTGGATCATGAAAATAGGAAAATTAATCCTTCGTACTCGGGTCTGCGGTTGCATAATGGACCGTACAATTGGCATGTAGGTCGCATAATGCACCGTAAAACTGGTGCCCAGAACTGGGCTACACTAGTCCATTTTGCGATCATTTTTGTGTTCGCGGATCAATTATGCGAATCGCATAGTGGTTTTGCGATCGTAGAATCTGCCACGGGATTGCATTTTTTCAGCCTTTGGTAATTTGATCATAACTTTGTGTAGGAATGTCCAAATGAAGAACGGTTTGAAGCGTTAGAAACTAGACTCTAAGACCTTCATTTAATATATATATATATATATATATATATATATATATATATATATATATATATATATATATATATATATATATATATAAAACTTGTGCGATCTCATTTGGAATTTTAGCCTATTATGAAATTTTTCAAATTGACTTAGACTTAGGCCTTTTCTTGGATCCCAAATTATTTATTATAAGACTTACAAACTTATTTACCAAATCCAATTGATGTCCATCATGTTAATAGCACGTAAAATATTATAATTAGCCTACCTGGCACACAAAATTCTAAATTACTTAGTGAAATTTTTCGGGGCATTACATATTTCATTTCTTCAATCGTAGACCAAACTAGCCGGGTTCACCTCATAGTAACAATCTGTATTCAGGACTGAATTCATTAGTTATACCACCATCACTGATTTTGATCTTTCGATTTTTATCGATGAGCCCAATTTTTCCAATGCATCTGCTTTCGTGCTTTCTTCCCTTTGGATACGAGTAATTGACCACTCCCGTAATGATGCTAACAGAGCCTGAACCTTTACCATGTATTATTGCATATGTTCCACTATGGTTTAAAAGATTCAATAGAACTTATTTACTACAAACTGTAAATAATATTTGATTTCAATGACCTCAGAGTCAAGTCCTCGGGCCAGTTTGAGCCCTGCAATCAAAGCTTCGTACTCTGCTTCATTTCTAGTTAAAGGGATCATTTTGATGGCTTGCCTTAGGGTTCCCCCAATGGCATGATTAAGACTATTTCGAGCCCGCCTCCTTTTACATTGGAAGCTCCATCCATAAATAAGGTCCAAACCCCAGATGCCGATTCTGACACCATTATCGCCTCCTTGGTTGTCACACCCCAAACTCGGGGAGCGCGAACGGCGCTCAACCGAGTGAATCCGTACGGAACGGTCTGTTAGATTTGCTTTTACCCAAATTCATTCATGTATGAAGTGGAGTTGTACTCCATTAATCAAACACTCAAAAGATTTCATTAACAACTCCTATTTCATTTCTATTAGCAGCTTCATTTATAATTTTCAAAATATTACAAGTTTATTGATATAATGAAAAACATGTTTGCCAAATCCCAACATTTCTAGTTAAATTCAAAACATTAAACACTACCCACAACCTGTTTACGGGGCCTCTAAGTGCAACAGAAGAAGAATATGGAAAAGATGGCAACAAGGGCCCGACTATACCTCAAAACACAAAGTATATGAAGAACAAAAGATACATGACCTTAAAATGAAGAGGGGATCACCAAGTCAGCTGGGAAGAGAGTGTAACACTATCACTAATCAATGCCTCTTGCTGTGGAACCACATGCATAAATTAAAGATGCAGCGCCCCTTACAAAAGGGACGTTAATACCGTCAAATAGTACTAGTATATATGACTAAATGTCCTCTTTCAAAATAGAATGTTCAATGAGAAGGAGAAAACCATAGAGACAGCAAGTTAAAATCAATAATATCCAAATGCCCAATTGAAACATAAGAATTTTCAAAATACGAAAATAATATGTATATTTTTGGTTTGGGAGATCATAAGCACTGATATACCGCCGTGTTTTTAGCACGGAGTCTGATCATGTCCGATCTTTTAGGCCATCCCCCCACGAACAATGTCGTTTGACATGTGATGCAAAATAGAGGTAGTACCACCATATGCGCAACATGGTGTTTGATCTCCATCCGATTACCTAGGACACCATCCCACATATGCCGTGTGGGTTAACTTTTCCATTTCACTACTATTATCAGTTTCATCCCAATAAAAGGGAATAATCACAATTGCACCAGTATTTCAATTTCATCCTAAATGAGGGAAATAATCACAATCCACCCCTAAACTGGCACGTATATTTTCAGGTGTGGGCTTTGTGACCTACCCTTCCTCGGTTCTAATGATACTCCCAAAAATATTTTTGTTTTACACACAAGGAAACAAAAATTCAAATGTATTCACCTCATCATCATTCACATTGTATAGATCTTCATTAGTATTTTCAATCACACACAATAACGATATTTCCTTGGCTCTTATGGTCATTCACAAGATTTTTTATTCATGGCACGATGACCGTATTCATATTCCAACTTTCACTTCTTTATTTTCAAGTATCAACATCAAATATCAACATATAGAATATTTCGGAAATCATAAACCTCAAATTCAGTAGTAATGGAAACTTTAAATATAAACTTCTTTCCAAATAATAGGGCACACCGACCTGCAATTGAAACACACATCAAAATCATAAACAAGTAATACACCATTTATTCTTGAAATATTCTTTCCCAAAAATGGCAATGTACAATTTCAACACCTGAGTATGTAAGAACTCGAATCACATTGGATATATTTATAAAGCAAGCACTAGTAAAAATAGCCACTTATGGGCATCAATTGAGTACATAAGCTTTTAGGCAATTCTATTTTCGAAGTCATTTTTTTAGAGATTATCAACAACAAGACATTTTCAATCAAGACTTTAGGTAAGCATATGAGCAATTAAGAATCTGAAACATCTGGAGTTTTGCCTGACACTATTTGGGCATACTAGCTTTCATCTAAAACACGACTCAAGCCATAACATTTTAATGCACAATCCTATAGGCATATTTTCTATCCTTGAGCATGCATAATTACCCAACCATTTCCACTATCCAGCCCCAAATGTTTATTATAAGTTATTACAAACTAGGAATACTAATCACATCAGAAAAGTTACAACCAGAGGAAGCCTGATTCTTGACTTACTCTTTCAGTTATGGAATAAACCACCTCAAAATGCCATTTATCTAAAGTCTTTCTCAGACTTGAGTGTGTTAGAGTTTCCTAAGGGCCTCAACAAGACCCCGAGTAGTGCTCACACCCAAGTTACATAACCAGAATAGAGATGAATGCAGTCTAGGAATGCCAGCCCTCATGTGTCCAAGTTCAGAGAGAGCTCATAAGTCTCAAGGCAAGGCTCATATGAAGGGGGCAGAACTTAAGTCTAATAAGAGAGTGAAAGTGCATAAACTGAGTTTTAAGAGCTGAGGGAATGAAGGAGAGGGAAAGGGTGATGGGAGACAGCCATTAACATTTCAGGGAGTCAATAACTTCACACAAAGGGGGCAGGGGATTGGAAATCCATTGCAAGGAGCCTATACACTTAGGCATGGGTTAATTTTGGGTATGCACAACAATAGGAAGTGCTGAGATTCCTATAAATCAACCAGAATACACAACATATAAGGGAAACATAGAGGTTATGATCCTAGGAGGATCAAGTTTGGGTCATGCACAGCAATTTCCAATGTTGTCATGCCCCAAATCAAACATAAGTATTAAAGACATTGGGGGTAGGGATTTGGGATTCACAGGTCATAATACGTTGATTTAGAACGGGAGAAGGGAAATTACAGCATGCTAAATAATGTCATACAAGAGTGCATGAAATATTAAGTAAGCATGTTGTTGTAGGTGCATAAAACTTAATAAGAACATACCAGTAAGTAATGCAAATGCAAAAAATAAGCAAATTTCCTACAGCCTGGCCTTGGCTTTCAGCCGGCTAGGCAGCAATATAGTAGTAACAGAGAAAAGAGAGAGATTTAGTAGAGTGTGTGTTTGAACTCAAGTGTTGATGCCTTGTGTTCGTGTGTTTTAGAAAGAAAAGAAGTACATGGTATTTATAGCCTTTTGAAAACGAGTAAGAGGGGGTAATAAGCTACAAATATGGAAACAATCATGATTCAGATTCGATTATACAAGTGATTTCCTTTAATTAAGGGATCACTTTGCTTAACGAGTAGTGACAAGTTATAAATGAGGAAATAAATCAAGCATGCTGACAGTTGCCACAAAAGAAGTAGTAAAACATTAAGTAAGTAATCGAGTCTAGGTACAGAGATACACTAATTTTGGAAAGAATTCAACAAGGCAAAATAGGAAAAGAAAATCAATTAACCCTAACAGGCGAGTGAAATCAGAATTTGACAAAGGAAAGTTTGAAATCAGTCACAAGTTGAACGTCAAACAAAGAAGGAAACCTAACATATAAATAGGGTTCATAAACACTATACATGCAAGGCCATGCCTGTTGGCAGAAGAAAATAGCATACTATTGTAGTACAAAATTCAGTAGATAACAATGTTCGAAACATGATAGTACAGTAGGTCAATAGTGAAGACAACATGGAATATCAAAGCACGTGAAGATCTCACCACAGCAGGTGAAGAAAACCCCTTTTGAAAATTAGGGTTTCGAGCATAATCGATTTTTAGAGGTGGTAGAAAACCAGAGTTAGAAGAATCACACAAATGGATAAGAGATTTTGGAATAAAAACTTCAAATCGATTTATGCACTTAAACGAACAGTCTCAGACCTAAAATCATAGGATTTTCAACAATAGAATTGGACAGAAACTCAGGCAAACAAACATTCGTTTAATAAACAGTCATAAGAAATTAGGGCTTTTAACATGCAAACTCTAGTAGAAGAAAGATATGAGGAAACACAGCAGAACATGTCAAAAAAATTAGAGAAAAGTTTTGAAATAGCTTAACAAGAACCCTAATCGAAAAAGATAAGGGGTTTTGAAGGTAGAGTTTTAAGAGAAACAAGTTCAGAGCAAACATAGGTCTGAATAGATCTAAGAGAATCGAAAGAACCTTAGAGGCTAGGGTTTCAAAAGAACCCCAAGTGATGAGAAAGGCTTTAAAAACCATAGATCTAAGTAGGAGAATTGAGAGTCTGGCTTAAATAGCCATGGTTGGCCGAAGAACAGTCATGAACTGAAATCGAACCGGGTATGGACCAAGCTCTTTCAAGATCTAGCCTTGTGACCATAAGAATCGAACATGTAGAAGCCATGGGGGTTTGATACAGGTGTCTGATCACCTTGGAAGCCATAGATTTATGAGGTATTAGGGTTGTAGTTGATGGCGGCGGCTAGGGCTTGTGAAGGGTTGCAGGGAGAGCTGAGAGAGAATGGGATTAAAAGGCGGCGTTTGGTGTGAAATAGTATGGGTTAAGAGGTTGTTTGGGAATAAAAATGGAAAGAGCCGATATTGGCTTTTGATCTAAATGATCAACGGCCAGGATTAAAAGGGTTAGGTAGGGGATCCGAGTTGGGTTATTTAAATGGGTTGTGGTTTGATTTGAATGGGAATTGGGTCATGGTAATTTGGCTTCAAATTGGAGGTTCAATTCAGGCCAAATTGAAATAAAAGTGGGCTAGATTTTAAATAGCCAATTTTTCCTTTTTATTTTATAAAAAATAGTAGATTAATTCTAGTAAATAAATTAAAGATAATAAAATGATTTTTAATACATAATTATCAATTTTAAAATAATGGACTTAATTTTCGTAAATATAAACGTAATTAAATCTAAAAGAGGATAATATTGTAATTATATAAAATTTAACATTAAAAATACTAAATAAATTTGTAAAAAATATGAAAAAATTATCTTGACTATATTTTAGGATAAATTTGAGAATCCAATAATTGAATCACCAAGATTGATAAGTTTGGAAATTAATAAAATAATAAATTGGTAAAAAAAAAGGGAAATAAATTGGTTAAAAATCCTTTAAAAATTAGAAATATAATAAAATATTGGAACATACTTGTATATGTATATATAGGTGCTATTTTAAAAGTGTTTTGCATATAAAAAATATACAGAAAAAATTAGATATCAACAAGTATTTGCAATCTTTTAATTATTATTCATTTGGGATTTTGTAGATTTTATATGCACAATACTCGACCAATAGTGTATAATAGACCACTATAAAAACAAACCACTGATTCACAATAGATTAATGAGAGATTATACATTAGTATGCGATTTTTATTATGGTGAGTGGGTTTATGGGCTAAATCATTGGAATTAGAATTCCTATACAAAGGTTATGGTACATACCAGTATACCCAGCAATTGAATATATTTCTTCTAGCACTAGAAAAAGGGCAAAAATAAATATTTCATCTCCAATAATTTTGTCCACAAAACTTTGTTACGGTAGCACATACGAGTCTATTGACAAACACTCTTGTTTAGGTATTTAATTTAGTGTCCGATGTGAATAAGCCCTAGCAACCAACACGCAAAGGGATTATCTAATTAATTGAAATCCATCAAATATGTTGATTCAAAACATCCAACCGATTTTGAAAACTCTCAGCACTCACGTCATTTATGAGGAAGCATTTGGAAAGAAACTATTTAATATCAACATCTACCTACAAATATAGTATATATGATCCAAAATTATTCATTGCCTAACCACTTAACAGAAAAATATCTCTGAGGCCAAGGCCAAACATGGATGCAATCCTTATCAGTGTGACGACCCGGCCAATCGTCTCATGAGTTATCGCTCCGTTTCCCTCATTTCTGCTTTATTATACTTCATTATCCTTGTTATATGTGATTGAGTTGGTTAGTTTGCGTTCGGAGTGGATTTGGTAAGAAATGAGACACTTAGTCTCTTTTAAGAAGGTTTAAGTTGGAAAATTTAACTGGATGTTGACTTATGTGTTAGAGGGCTCGGATATGAGTTTTGATGGTTCTGTTAGCTTTCGGAGGTTATTTATGACCTAGGAATGTGATCGGAATTGGTTTTGGAGGTCTGGTGTAGAATTAGGCTTGAATTGGCGAAGTTAGTATTTTGGCGAATTTTGGTTTGTAGGTGAGATTTTGATCCAAGGGTCAGAATGGAACTCCGAGAGTTTCTGTAGCTTCGTTATATCATTTTTGATTTGTGTGAAAAATATTAGGTCATTCGGACGTGGTTTGGTTGGATTTTTGATCGAAAGTGTATTTCGAAAGTTTTTAGAAAACTTTGGCTTGGTATTCGATGAGTTTTAGGTAATTTGATGTTATTTGAGGTGTTTTGATGATTGGATCAAGTTGGAATAAGGTTATAGGGTGTGTTGATATTTTTGGTTGAGGTCCCGGGGGCCTCGGGTGAGATTTGGGTGGTCAATCGGACCATTTTTGGCTTTGAGAAGCTGCATATTTGTTGTTCAGATGTTGCAGGCATTTAAGCCTTCGTGATTGTGTGGGGTATATCGCGATCATGTAGGAGGAAATTGGAAGGCAGGAAATTTTCCCTTCGTGTTCGCGTTTGAGGGTTCGCGTTCGCGGAAGGCTAGATGTTTGTGCGTCGCGTTCGCATGAGGCTTCCCGCGTTCGCGTATATGGATTTAAGGTTCAGAGGTTTTTCTCTTTGCATTTGCAGCAGAGGTCTCATGTTCGCTTGTATGGGAAGTGAAGTTATCGCGTTCATAGTGCATATGTTGCATTCGCGTAGGGTTTTTTTTAAGTCTTGGAATTTTTCTCTTCGCGATCGCGATGAAGAGATATCAGAACTGGGCAGAAAGATATAAGTTATTTCATCCATGATTTGGGTCATTTTTACCCCATAGTTGATCAGTTTGAGAGCTCTTAGAGGGAGATTGATGAGGGATTCAAGGATAATTGATCGGAGGTAAGATTTTTGAACCTAAAACGTGATTCTATTGTGAAATTAACCTAGAAATTCATAGAACTTAAGATATAAATGGAAGGACTAGGGCTTGGGATTTTGAACTTTTGAATTGGGATTTGAAGGACCGTTTGAGGTCGAATTTGAGAAATTTTGATATGTATGAACTCGTGGAAGGATAAGGAACCCGTTGATGTGAAAATTTCTAAGTTTCGAGAAGTGGGCTTGGGGCTTGGCTTTTTCTAATTTCAGGATTTTTGATATTTTTCGATTGTTTTCACTTGGGCTTTGTTCCATTAGCATATTGTGATGTATACGTTCTGATTTTGGATAGATTCGATGCGCATGGAGGCCGACTCGAGGGGCAAAGGCGTCGCGAGCTAGAGTTATAGCTGGTTCGAGGTGAGTAGTGATTGTAAATGATATTTTGAGGGTTTAAAACACTGGATTGCACATCATAGTGCTATATTGAGGTGAGACACGCACTGGATGATGAGAGTGAGGTCTTTTACTACTGGGGACTGTGACTTGGTCCGTCCCGATTGATGATTTAACTGTGTATTTGATTGAAACTTACTTATTATCATCATGATTTGGGCTGATTTCCATATCTGGGCTTCGTGCCAATTATTTGAATCCTTCAGGGACTTTTATCACTATTTCCTCACTGTTTTGACTTATTACTTGAACTCAGTCATGTTGATATATATTGTTTTACCAACTCAGCCACTTTTACTCAGATTTGAAACTTAAATGATATTACAAAATGATGTTTTGGGCTGAGAAGTACTATTTTACTAATGCCCGAGGGGCTTGTGATGATTTTCGGACTGAGCGAGGCCGAGGGTCATATGTAAGGATATATTGAGTGATATGAGGACGAGGTCCTGAGATACTTTTATACGCCACGAGATAGATTGAATGATGTGAGGTCGAGTGCTGACAGATGATGCCACGAGGTGGCTTGATATAGTGTTTGGGCAGTAAGGGCCCCTTCGGAGTCTACACACCCACAATGAGCGTGGGTACCCATTATGATCTGAGAGTGAGCCCGAGGGGTAATATTGTTCTGAGAGTGAGTCCGAGGGGCTAATATTGTTCTGAGAGTGAGCCCAAGGGGGTGATACTATTCTGAGTGATTGATACTGTGCTCGAGGGGCGGATTTCTACTTGTTATTTACCCGCCAAATTACATGTTTTACTTGTTAAAAAGGATTTTACTTGATTTCTTCATCATTTTTACTGCTTTAAGTGATTTTACTGCTTTGGTATAGGACGTTTTGTGCTGTTACGTGTTTTCTTGCTTTCAGCCATTATTTATAATTATTAATCACTATGTCGAAGTACTCATATTACTCCTTGCACTGTGTGTGCAGATTCAGGTATAGTAGATTCCGCACCTGAGTGCTGATCCTCCCAGTCCAGGCGGTGATTCTGAGACTACGAGGTAGATATTGGCGTCTGCAGCTCCCGTGCCTCCCTTATCTCATTATTTCCATGTTCTTCAAACCACTGTATCGGATTTCATATTTAGTAGACCTGTATCAGTATTCACTAGTTGCTCATGACTTGTGAAACCCCGGTTTGGGCGGTGATGGGATGTTTCCTTATATTGTTATCGTTATTTTCGCAAATTATGGCTATTATATCATGTTTGATAATTGTTTGTAGTATTTAACTGTTTAAAATATGTGTTCTATATTAGTCTGGATGGCCTTGTCTTCACGAGAAGTGTCATCATGACCGAGTTCGAGTTTTGGATCGTGACAATCAGGGTGTCACTAGATAGACTTATCCGAGAGATCTAAAAAGACATGCTCAGGCAATAGAGCAACATTCACTATTTTTCTACCTTGTATGGAAAAAATGTATGCTGCTACGAAGGGAGATAATAAATAAAATACTTGTTGTCTTATAGTTCCTAATTTACTTTTCTGCCTTGTATTGTTTTTTTGGGTCATTTAAGAATACTAACCTGCAAAAAAATCAAAGTAGAATAAAGAGGTTCCAATCGAAAAATATAACCCAGGGACAGAGTGTTTGAATTTCCTGCCAATGAGCTTCAAAAATTTCACATGAATTTTTAATGAAATCTAGATTATACATTCTATCCCACTAGTGGTCTATAATTTTATTGCTAATACAAATCAATAGATGGTCGAATACACTCAACTCCATTATAGGTATATTTTCCACGTATGATCGAAGAGTTAAAATAACTTAAATTTACCTCTTCATTTACTCAAGTTAAAGAATTAAGAACTGTATATCAATCAATGGAATAAGAATAAGGATAAGGATAGTCATTGATTATTGATTGTTCGTTAGTGTAAAATAATAATGTAGCTACATTAATACAAATACGATAATTATTAGTGAATAACCTAAAGTTGTACTTATTCATCATTATTAGGCAATTTCACACTTTAATGGGATTAAATATGTTATAGCATATTTGGCCAAGTTTTTTCTGGGTCAAAATTAATTTATTTTTTTGGCCAAAATTACTTTTGGCAAAAAATTAAGGTGTTTGTCCAAGCTTTTAGACGGAAAATAGTTTTGAGGTGAAACAGAAGCAATTTTTGATAAGTAGAAAAAAGAAAATTCTCTCTAAAAACACTTTTCTGAGAAATACTTTTGAGAAAAATACACTTAGGAGCGGTTTTTAAAAGCTAGGCCAAATACTAATTACTGCTCAAAAGTGCTTTTAAAATTAATTAGTCAAACACAAACTGCTTCTTACGAAAAGCACTTTTTTGAATACTTTTGAGAAAAGCACTTCTAAAAATAAGCTAATTTTAGAAGTTTGGCCAAACAGGATATTAGTATTATGTATCAATCATATAGGTAATTACCTATGCCGATAATTGGTTCACATAACTATCGTTATATAGCAATGTCCACTATTATAACATAAAGTTAAGGCAATATATGTAATTTATTGACTAATTACCTATTATATTATTCAAAACATCACTTAATATACATATTGATAATATAGCCTAAAATTCATTATACAACACTTATTTACTTCGGTGTATTAATTGTTGACATAACTTTACAATACAACACTCTTATGCTTTGAGATCTTGTTTGTTGAGTTATTAATAACATGTTGTAGAATGATTGTGATGACCCAATAGGTCATCTTATGTTTTAGAACCTAATTCTGTGCTTTGAAGCCTTAAAATTTTATTTTTACCCTCCTCGATTTGCATGTGCAATCGGGGTGTGTTTCCGAAATGATTTATATTAAAAATTGAGAAAAATATGAAACTTCGCTTTGAAATCCATTGGAGTTGACTTCGGTTAACTTTTAGAGCAAACAGACCCGGATTCGCATTTTAACAATCTCAATGGGTCCATATCGTGATTTGGTACTTGGGAGTATATCCGGAATCGAATTCGAAAGTCCCTAGCCTGAGATATCAGACTTTATTGAAGTTTGAAAGTTAAAGGCTTACTGAATTTGAAATGTTTGACCAATAGTTGACTTTTGGATATCGGGTCCGTATTTTGGTTCCGGAACTTGGTATAGGTCAAATAGCATATTTATGACTTATCTATGAAATTTTGTGAGAAACGAAGTTGGTTTGACGTGGTTCGGACGTCCGGTTGTAAAAATAGAAATTTAAATATTTTCCTGAAAAATTTCATTTGATTTGGTGCTCAATTCGTAGTTCTAGGCATTATTTTAGTGATTTGATCACGCAAGCAAATTTTTATGATATTTTTATACTTGTGTGCACTTTTGGTTTAGAGCCCCGAGGGCTTGGTGAGATTCGGATAGGATATGGAGTGAAATTTAGACTTAGGACATTGCTAGTGTGCTTCAGATTTTGTTGTGGGCCTCAGACCTTGCAATTGTGAGGTCAATCATCGCATTTTCAACCACTGATGCACTCGCATTTGTGATCTACTTATCGCATCTGCGAATAGTAGCTGAGAAGGCCAGTGTTTGCAATTGTGAACAATTCTTCACATTTGCAAAGTGGGGCTAGGCAGGCAGTGATCGTACGATAAATAAGCCGCATTTTTTGAAGGATCAGAGTTTCCATTTGAGATGAAAGGAAGGATCTAGAGACCTTCACATTTGCAAAAGGTTCTTCTCATTTTCTTTGCTCACATTTCCGAACTTCAGGTCGCAAATGCGACACCTGCAACTTATGATTATTGGCTCATTCTTCAATTCAAAACAAGAAAATCCTAAGGGCAATTTTTCCAAGAACTTTTCTTTCCGAAATTATTGGTTAAGTGATTCTAAACTATTTTCTTTCAATATTTCACTACGTTTCCTAAGATTTTAACCTAAAATCAAGAGTTTTAATGGAGAAAATTGGAGGTTTTGGTAGAATTATGGATTTCCAAAAAATAGGGATTTAGACCTCAAATTGAGGTTGGATTCCAAAACATATTACATAACCATGCTCTGGGGTAAACGGATAATTGGGTTTTGGTCTAACTTTCGGGTTTGGACCAAGCGGGCTCGGGTATTGACTTTTTTGGCTTTTTCTATAATGACCTAAATTGAATTCTCTTCAATCGTGGGTAGTTCTTAAGGCTTAATTTGAATCATTTAGTTGGTAATTTGCTAAATTCTATTGGTTTGGAGGCTTGTTTGAAAGGCAAAGTTATGATTGAGCTTTGAGTTTTGTATTTGGATTGAGGTAAGTATCGTGATTAACCTTAACTAGAGGGAATAGGACTTGTTTGTCTATTTTCTACATGATTAGATGTTGGTCACAACGTATATGTGAGGTGGAAAGTACTTATGCATTGTTGTCGGGTTAAAGAATATGGGTGGGACTTAGTTCCTTGTAATTATTGTTTTCTTTGATCATTTTATTCATGTTTAGACTAGTATTGTTAAATTGATCGTTCTTATCATGTTTACGGATTTTCGGTAATAATTGAGCATTGATTCAAAGTTGAGGTTGGTATTGTGGAACCAAACATTGAAGTAAGGATTGTTCTTTTTGTTCTCTCATTGTTGCTATTTTTCATTGCTTTATGGTAAGGGAGAATGTTAATGCACGAAGGGTGATGTCGTGTCATATTGTGAGTGTTAATGCATGATGAATGATGTCGTGCCATATTGTGAGTGTTAATGCATGAAGAGTGATGTCATGCTATATTGTAAGCGTTAATGTCATTCCATGATATAAAAGTTAATGTACGAAGGATAATGTCGTGCCTTTTTTGTTGATTTATATGGTGAGGTTGAGAGTAAAAGCACGAAGGTTGATGTCGTGCACTTTTCTTTACTATGTTTAATTGTTTTCGTTGGTGCAAGGCATATTAGTTGTTATAGTTAGCATTGTTGTTGTGATTCTTTATTTTTTATTCTCCTCAGCATGTTCCCCTCCTAATACTACATGTCTAGCTCTTAATTATTGTTATTTCGTACATATACCGTTATCTACAAGGTTTATTATGTAGGTGATTTGTCATAGCCTCATCACCACTTTGTCGAGGTTAGGCTCGACACTTACCAGTTCATTGGGGTAGGTTATACTGATACTACACACTGCACTTCTGTGCAGATTTTTATACCGGCCCTAGCTGATCGGACGGTTAGTAGTTGGACTTGCATTTCGTAACCCCAAGATAGATCTATCCGCATACCTTGGAGTCCCTTCCTAGCTTATTTATTATATTGTTTTCCTTCTTTCAGAACAGTTGTATTTTCTTTGAAACTTTGTTTGTAGTAACTCTTAGAAGCTCGTCGTGACACCATATCCAAATTGTATCAGTTGTTATGGGTTTTTTGTTATTCCACAAACTCACGCCCCAAGTCCGAGGGCATGACCGGCACTCAACCGGGTATCCCCAGTCGAGTGGACCTGGGTGCCTTTCCTATTCCCCACGCGTAACCCCACATTATTCAATGATAATTAGCCACAAGGTACTAAATTTTCAATTAAAAGAACGCATGATTTCTCTTTCATAAACACACATTATTATTAACAGGAAACATCTTTTACAAAGCATACATTACGATTAATAGGGAACGTGGTATACAAGTTTTACAGCGCCCAAAACATACACCTTTATACATAAGTTCTAACCTACATACCACTGTCTATGGAGCCTCTAAGAGAAATATAGTACAACACTTCCCGGCGAGAAGGCCCCGGCGATACCTTTACAAATAGACACAATACTCCAAAATACAACAACATAGGTGGCATGAGCCACACAAGGCCCCGGAAGGAAAGGGGCTCACCAACAGGAATACCGCCAATAGAGAGGAGGTGGAGCTACAAACGGTTGACTGGAGTGACTGCCACGGATCCACCTACAATCATAACATGAATGTAGCGCCCACGGAAAAAGGGACATCAGTACATTTGAATTGTACTGGCATGTACGAACAAACCCTGTCCAAGTAAACTCAAGCCAAAATTGCACATACAAGTATAGAACTGAACAACAATGGTACAAGTATAACCATGGAGCAACAACCAAACATTTCACAACAATTGATTCAAGTAGTCATACACAGGGGCAATCAGTTCTCCACAGGTTACAAACTCTCCTGTTGTCTCCTTTCACATTTCCACATTTATCATTTCATGGTTCATATTCATATCAATAGTGATATTGGATCACATTTTTCCACCCTTATTGCCTCGTCCACCCTTATTACCTCAGCCACACTTATCACCCCAACCCACACCTTATTTCACCGTGTTGCGGCACGCAACCCGACCCCTCCTGACAGTTTTCAATTCACAACAACAAACAACACAACAACAAATACAAGAAATCAACTATGGCACATTGTTAACATAGATCCACAACAAGGGTAATGCAATTCCACAACTAGCAACAACAATTCTTCATGTTAATCAAATTGGTACACAATTTAGATCATCACAACATTTATTCACAACTAATCACATACGTTGTTCCATAATATTTTCATTTCCACTATTCCACATTATTCCCATTTCCAGTTCCATAGTGTTCCATTTCCATTGTTCCACATTACTTTCATTTCCATTGTTCAAATTACAAGTTCCACAACATTCACCACAAAGTATTACCACACAATTATACCACACAAGCTTCACAATGATTCTCACATGAATCTCAACTATCAACAAATTCACAACTAGCATAGGGCGATTTCACAAGGATCACAGTTAGCCATACATACCTGGAGTTCAGTTTTCCCCTTTAAACCTGTAGTCCAATTTGCCAAGCAATCAAGTAGTCAATCTAGTTCATGAACAACACTTAAGTTTTAGAAATATAAACTCGTAGTTACTACCCAATCCCCCTTTTTTACAAGAGTTTTGAAGTCACGCATGAAGATTTTATGAAGAAAATTCAAAGCAAGTGTATGGAGTTCCCTCCCCAAGCTTAATTTCAAAATTTGGGGGAAATTGGTTAGGGTTTTTTTACCTGAGAAATCATTAGAGAAGACAATGCATCAAGAATTTTCCAAGCTCCAATGGTTTTGAAAGATCAATTGATGAAGAATTTGCTTTCTCTCTCTAGGACCCTCTCTTCCTCTCTCTTATTTTGTTCAGAAAATGGGTTATAATGATGGATGGGGTGTTTTTATTGAAGAGGGGTCGGGCTTAGATTTTTAGAAAATAACTGGGCGAGCTCAATCTGCGACGCAGCTCTGCGATTGCAGAACAGACATGCGGTCCGTAGGATGGACCGCAGAAATGGCTCAAACTTTAAACCTCTCGGGTTGGGAATGCGGTGGACATGCGGTGCGCATTTGAGTTCTGCAGTCACAGAATGCACCACAGAACTGACCTTCAAATTTCCTCAAGGACAATATGTGATCACTCTGTGGTCTGTATATTGATTATGTGATCGCATATTTGACCGTATTTTCAACATCAAATTTTGGTTTCTCTCTGATTCATTCTGCGGTAGGAATGCGGTCCGCATAGCTGATCTGCGACCGCATTTTGACCATTTTCTTGAAAAATTTCGATTTCACATTTTCAAGTTCAAAACAGTAAAAAGGATCTGATCCACATGGGTAGACTCGACTCTATGAGCTTCTAACATCGGAGCACTCATTTTCACGGGGCTTTACATCCTCCCCTCTTAAGATCATTCGTCCTCGAATGAGGACTTGGGAACCAAATGAGTTTGAAAACATGATATGCAAGTTTCTACACTTTCATTAACTTTCAAGTTTGTATTAGAAAATTTTTTCCAGAGTTTCCTTTGTAATATGGACATTACCACCTGCCAAAGAACCTCCAAAACATATTCCCAAGCGTTACTACACAACTTGCTACCTTCACAACAGTTGTAAAACGCATAATCCTTAGACTTGCACATATTCAACCCCTTGATACACTTTTAACCATTTGGCACACAACATATAATCAAATTAAGCATTAATCCTCTGCACTATTAAAGCCAATTACCTATCACAAGGATACAACACAGTTATTCATTTCAATATAATCCCTTCATGCAATAACTAATCATTACACAACTAGAACATCTTGATACACAGTCTCCATGCAAAATTAGTTATTACCTCCATGCATCACCATACTATGGAAGCACAAAGCTTTTATTACCAAAAGGACTTCACATTGTTTAAATAGTTACAACACATAAACTTGGTTGGCACAACATGGAGAAACTACAACAATAAGGAACTTGGAAAGAGAAAGGATGAGTCTTACACCTAACGGAGCACAACATTAGCTCTCCTAGGGACAAGATTCACACGATCGTTTCTAACTTATTCAAATAGATGTGGGTATTTTATCTTTACCTCATCTTCCGCTTCCCACGTGGCTTCCTCGACTTGTTAGTTTCACCACAACACTTTAACTGAAACAATCTCCTTATTTTGCAACTTTCGAACTTCCCTATCCAGAATAGCAACCGGAATCTCCTCATATGATAACTCCTTTGTAACCTTGATGTCTTCCACAGGTACAATTTTAGACGGATCACCCACAACTTTCCTCAACATGGATACATGAAACACGCGGGTGCACTATAGACATTTCAGGGGGTAATTCCAACCTTTACGCAACTTGACAGATCCTTTGAGTGATTTGATAAGGCCCGAAATACCTAGGACTTAGTTGTCCCTTCTTCCTAAAGCGCATGACTCCTTTAATAGGAGACGCCCTCAAGAATACCCAATCTCCTTCTTGAAACTTCAATTCTCTTCGACGCACGTCCGCGTAGGATTTCTGGATACTTTGAGCAGTATTCATTCTCTCCTGAATGACTCTTACCTTTTCCATGGCCTGGTACACAAGATCTGGCCCTATTAATTCCGCTTCACCAACCTCGAACCATCCGATCGGGGACCTACACCTTCTTCCGTACAATGCTTCGAATGGGGCCGTTTGGATGCTAGCATGGAAGCTGTTATTATAAGAAAACTCTGTAATGGGCAGATGACCATTCCAAATACCTTTGAAATCCAAGACACATGCCCTCAGCATATCCTCGAGCATCTGAATAGTCCGTTCTGCTTGGCCATCGATCTGCGGATGAAAAGCTTTGCTGAGATTCACTTGAGTACCCAACCTTGCTGAAATTTCCTCCAGAAGTTAGTTGTAAACTGAGCTCCTCGATCCGAAATGATAGAAAGTGGCGTACCATGAAGCCTCACTATCTCCTTGATATACAACCGGGCATATTGTTCCGTAGTACCAGTGGACTTGACCTACAAAAAGTGAGCTGATTTGGTGAGCCTATCCACAATTACGCAAATTGAATCGAACTTGTGCTGAGCACAGGGTAGTTTTGTCATGAAGTCCATATTGATCATTTCCCACTTCCACATTGGTATTTCTATAAGCTGAGCCAACCCTCTCGGTCGCTGATGCTTGGCATACATTTGCTGGCAATTCGGGCACTTAAACACAAAGTTCGCTACACTCTTTTTCATACCACTCCACCAATAGATATCCTTGAGATCGTGATACATATTTGTAGAGCCTAGGTGCACTGAATACCTGGAATGATGAGCCTCCTCCATTACCTTCTCCCGAACATTAGCTACATCTAGGACACATAACCTGTCATGGCACCGTAGTACACCATCGCTGATGCCGAGCGAAAATGCTGAAATTTTGTTACTTAGAGCCGCCTCCTTTAATTGTGCCAATGTTGGATCAACAAACTGCTTTTCTTTAACCTCTACCACGAGCGACGATTCTGTTGTATTATGCACCATAAGTTCCTCCTCATTCGGGGCCGAGATACAAACCCCAAGGCTGGCCAACTGATGTACCTCCCAAGCTAGGAACCTCTGATCCGCTCTCAAGTGAGCCAAACTACCCATGTATTTCCGACTAAGGTCATCGGCCACCACGTTCTCCTTCCCTGGATGGTACAAGATGTCCACGTCATAATCCTTAAGCAATTCTAACCACCGTCGCTGCCTCAAATTTATCTCCTTATGCTTGAATAGATATTGAGACTCTTTGATCTTAAAACACATCTACATGAACCCCATAAAGATAATGCCACCATAATTTCAAGGCGAACACAACTATTGCAAGATCCAAATCATGCATCGGATAATTTTTCTCGTGATTCTTGAGTTGCCTAGAAGCATATGATATAACCTTCCCGTGCTACATCAGAACACACCCTAAACCAACCCTGGAGGCATCACAATAAACCACAAACCCCTCTATGACTTTTGGCAAGGCCAATACTGGTGCCGAAGTCAATCATGTCTTCAATTCCTGGAAACCCTTCTCACAAGCATCTGACCATTAGAATTTAGCTGATTTTTGTGTCAATTTAGTCAGAGGAGAGGCCAGGGTGGATAATACCTCTAAGAACCTCTGATACTACCCTGCTAACCCCAAAAAGCTACGGAGCTCCGTCGGGGTTGTGGGCCTAGGCCAATCCTTCATCGCTGCAATCTTTTGGGGTCCACCAGAATCCCCTCACTGGAAACCACATGACCCAGAAAAGCGAGGACTCCAACCAAAATTCACATTTGGAAAACTTGGCATACAATAGGTGCTAATGTAGAGTCTGCAAAATCGCCCTAAGGTGACTGGCATGGTCCTCCCTGCTTCGCGGATATACGATGATGTCGTCAATGAAAACAATCATGAAGGAGTCTAAGAATGACTTGAAGACCCGATTCATAAGATCCATAAAAGCTAACGGGGCATTGGTTAGCCCAAAAGACATGACCAAGAATTCAAAGTGGCCATAACGCGTTCTGAAAGCGGTCTTAGGAATATCCTGCTCCCTGATCTTCAATTGGTGGTACCCGGACCGCAAATCAATTTTGGAGAAAAACCTTGCACCTTGCAATTGATCGAACAAATCATCTATCTGAGGCAAAGGGTACTTATTCTTGATGGTGACTTAATTAAGCTGCCGATAATCGATACACATACGAAGTGACCTATCCTTCTTTCTGACAAAAAGAACTGGAGCACCCCATGGCGACACACTTGGCCAGATAAATCCCTTCTCCAATAAATCCTTCAACTGCTCTTTTAACTCTCGCAACTATGCTGGCACCATTCTGTACGGTGGAATAGATATTGTCTAGGTATCTGGCAATACATCAATCCCGAAATAAATCTCTCAATCTGGCAGGATTCCTGGAAGCTCCTCTGTAAATACCTTATGAAACTCATTCACAACTGGCACGGACTCGGGGGCAGGAACCTTTGGAGTAGTATCCGCCACCCGAACTAAATGATAGATACGCCCCTTCCGGATCATCTTCGAAGCCTTGAGGTAGGAAATAAACCTACCCTTTGGTACCACACCATTTCCTTTCCACTCAACAACTGGCTCATTAGGGAACTCGAGTCTCATGACTCTTGTCTGGCAATCAAGTTTGGAAAAGCATGAATAGAGCCAATCCATTCCCATGATACATCAAAATCCACTATCCCAAGCTCGATAAGGTCAGTCATGGTAACACGATGACCTACCATGACAACACAATTCCTATAAACCCGCGCGGCTGTTATAGAATCACCAACCGGAGTCAATACAGAGAACAGATCAAGAATATGCTCGTGTTCAATCCCAAAACAGGAAACAACAAATGGAGTGACATAGGACAAAGAGGACCCCCAGATCAATAAGAGCATAGCAATCAAAGGTCTGAACAGATAGGATACCTGTGACAACATCTGGGGAAGCCTCAGCACTCTGACGGCCACTCAATGCATAAAACTTGCTGGGTTCGCCCCTACCACGAGCTCCACCTCTGGCTGCACCACGCCTTGTTGGGGCTGGAGGGCGCACCGATGACGTAACTACTTATGAACTGGATAGATGATCAAGTCCCCTGCCCGTGCCTTGTCTAGGCACACGGCAGTCCCGCTGTATGTGACCTCTCACCCCAAAATTGTAACACACTGGAGCATCCAAGTAATAGGCCTCTGTACGAAATCTCCCACACTTGGTACATATACCTCCCTGCTGTCGAGATCTCACCCCCGAATGACTTAACTGGCGGGACCTCCTGCTATCTAAACCTCGCCTCGAAGGGCTACCCTACTGGAAATGGTGCACATATGACGATGCATTAGCTGAGGACTGAGCATAAGACTGAGATGGTCTTGATGACCCTTTCCCTGGAGCTGACCTCCCTAAGTGACCCATAGACCGGGCCCTGCTGCTACTCTCCCTGTCTTCCCGCATCTTCAACTTCCTGGCCTCTATGGCCTGAGCGAAACCCACGGTCTTTCCATAGTTCATGTCTAAATGCAGTGCCGCTATAGCAGCCTTATTTACAACCAACGGACTGAGACCCTGAACGAATCGCCGAACTATAGCCTCCATAGTCGACACCAACTGAGGAGCATACTTGGACAATCTCACAAACTCCATATGATATTCCCACACACTCATGTTGCCCTGCATAAGAATGTCAAACTCAGTGGCACGCTGCCATGGTCTCGGCAGGCAAAAAGTAGTCCATGAAGGCATCCACGAACTCATCCCATCTAGCTGGAGGGCTCCCCTCTTCACGGGAATCCTCCCACATCTCAAACCACGAACGTGCAGCCCCTTTCAACCTGTATGAAGCCAATTCTACCCCCTCTATCTCTGTAGCCTTCATCTCTCGGAGGGTCTTGTACATCTCATCAAGGAATTCTTGCAGATTGGCCTCTGAGTCTGTGCCAAAGAACTCTGGAGGATTCAATCGCAAAAATTGATGAACTCTGGAGCTGGAGGAATCTCCCTATGCGCTGGAGGACACAAGGGCATCATGAGATCTCTGGGCCTGGGCGGCCACTAACTGAGTCAGCATACGGATAGCTCCCCTAAGGTCCCCATCAGAAATCCCAGAATCGGAAGCTGGAGCAACGTCAAGATTAGGAGCATTGGCATGACGGATTGTATCACCGAACTATAGCCTCCATGGTCGACACCAACTGAGGAGCATACTTGGACAATCTAGCAAACTCCATATGATATTCCACCCTCGGCCGCTGCTGGAACATGATTGCTGGGGGAATCACTCGCACCCACTCCAGTCGGCACATGATCCACAGCCGCACTAGAAGTGGCATTGGCCCCTAGGCCAAGTCTAGCTTTCTTCTTAGGTGCTATCACTGAAAATTCGAAACAGAGCATGAATTAGACACAACATCACTTCATCGCACGAACTTTGAATAACAAAGAAGAGGATCATTTTTCCTAGATGCCCATGTAGCCCCCCAACTTATAGATGTGGACAAAAACACACCGATAAGAAGAGCTCTACTAGGCACGGCTCATAGAAATCCTATGACTCCTTTAAAACCTTAGTCTTTGATACCAAGTTTGTCACGCCTTAAGTCCGAGGGCATGACCGGCACTCAACCGGGTATCCCCAGTCGAGTGGACCTGGGTGCCTTTCCTATTCCCCAGACGTTACCCCACATTATTCAATGATAATTAGCCACAAGGTACAAAATTTTCAATTGAAAGAACGCATGATTTCTCTTTCATAAACACACATTATGATTAACAGGGAACATCTTTTACAAAGCATACATTACGATTAACAGGGAACGTGGTATACAAGTTTTACAGCGCCCAAAACATACACCTTTATACATAAGTTCTAACCCACATACCACTGTCTACGGAGCCTCCAAGAGAAAGATAGTACAACACTTTTCAGCGACAAGGCCCCGGCTATACCTTTACAAAATGACACAAGACTCCAAATACAACAACATAGATGGCATGAGCCACACAAGGCCCCGGAGGGAAAGGGTCTCACCAACACGAATACCGCCGATAGAGAGGAGGAGGAGCTACGAATGGTGGACTGGAGTGCCTGCCATGGATCCATCTACAATCATAACACAAATGTAGCGCCCCGGCAAAGGGGGCGTCAGTATATTTGAATTGTACGGGCATGTATGAACAAACTCCGTCCCAAGTAAACTCAAGCCAAATTTGCACATACAAGTATAGAACTGAACAATAATGGTACAAGTACAACCATGGAGCAACAACCAAACATTTCACAACAATTAATTCAAGTAGTCATACAAAGGGGCAACCAATGCCCCACATGTTACAAACTCTCCTGCTGTCTCCTTTCACATTTCAACATTTATCATTTCATGATTCATATTCATATCAATAGTGATATTGGATCACATTTTTCTACCCTTATTGCCTCATCCACCCTTATTACCTCGGCCACCCTTATCACCCCAACCCACACCTTATTTCACCGTGTTGTGGGGCGCAACCCGACCCCGCTGACAGTTTTCAATTCACAACAACAAATACAAGAAATAAACTATGGCACATTGTTAACATAGATCAACAACAAGGGTAATGCAATTCCACAACCAGCAACAAAAATTCCTCATGTTCATCAAATTGGTAAACATTCTAGATCATCACAACAGTTATTCACAATTAATCACAAACGTTGTTCCACAATTATCCATTTCCACTATTCCACATTATTCTCATTTTCATTGTTCCACACTACTTTCATTTCCATTGTTCCAATTACAAGTTCCACAACATTCACCACAAAGTGTTACCACACAATTATACCACACAAGCTTCACAATGATTCTCACATAATATCAACTATCAATAATTTCTCAACTAACATAGGGCGATTTCACAAGGATCACAATTAGCCATATATACCTGGAGTTGAGTTTTCCCCTTTAAACCTTTAGTCAAATTTTCCAAGAAATCAAGTAGTCAATCTAGTTCATGAACAACACTTAGGTTTTAGAAATTTAAACTCATAGTTACTACTCAATACCCTTTTTTACATGATTTTTGAGTTTTGAAGCCATGCATGAAGATTTTATGAAGAAAATTCAAAGCAAGTGTATGGAGTTCCCTCCCCAAGCTTAATTTCGAAATTTTTGGGAAATGGGTTAGGGTTTTTTTACCTTAGAAATCAATAGAGAAGACAATGCACCAAGAATTTTCCAAGCTCCAATGGTTTTGAAAGATCAATTGATAAAGAATTTTCTTTCTCTGTAGGACCCTCTCTTCCTCTCTCTTATTTTGTTCAGAAAATGGGTTAAAAATGAGGGATGGGGTGTTTTTATTAAAGAGGGGTCGGGCTTAGATTTTTAGAAAATAACTGGTGAGCTCAATCTGTGACGCAGCTCTGCGATCGCAGAACAGAAATGTGGTTCGCATAATGGATCGCATAAATGGCTCAAACTTCAAACCTCTCGGGTTGGGAATGCGGTGGACATTCGGTCCGAATTTGAGTTCTGCGGTCGCAGAATGCATCGCAGAACTGACCTTCAAATTTCCTCAGGGACAATATGCGATCACTCTGCGGTCCGCATATTGATTATGCAATTGCAGATTTGACCGCATTTTCAAATCAAAATTTGGTTGCTCTCTGATTCACTCTGTGACAGGAATGCGGTCTGCATAGCTGATCTGCGACCGCATTCTGGACCGCATTTTGACCATTTTCTGGAAAAATTTCGATTTCACATTTTCAAGTTCAAAACAATAAAAAGGATCCGATCCACATAGGTAGAGTCAACTCTATGAGCTGCTAACATCTGAGCAGTCATTTTCATCGGGCCTTACAACATCTTCAGTTGAGGAGTAGTCAAAGCCCCTAACGGTAGCTCCTATGAAGGGCAGAGGTCTAGACCGAGGTCATGACAGAGATCGGGGCAGGGGTATGGACCAGCCTATAGCTCGAGTTTCAGCACCAGTAGCAGATCCTCAGGTGGAGTTTGATGAGGAAGTTCAATCCCAGACTGTGCTAGTTAGACCAACTCAGGTCCTGGAGGGGTTCATCACTACCCTAGTGCTTCAAGAGGCTTTGGTCCGTTTAGTGTGCCTTATAGAGAGTATGGCATAGATCGCCACATTCCCTATGGAACCAGCCGTCTATCAGGCTGGGGGAGGAGCGCAGACTTCTGCTACTCGGACTCCGAAGCATATGGCTCCCCAGCTTCAGACCAATAGCTCAGCCCATTGGGGTAGTTCAGCCTGTACCTACAGCACAGGCCGGTGATGGACCAGCTATGTCTTCTGAGGGTTAATTGAGATTGGAAAAGTTCACCAAGCTCTTCCCAGTTCACTTCAAAGGCATACCTTCTGAGGACCCACAGGATTATCTTGACCATTGCCATGACGCGGAACATTGGGATAATTGAGAACAATGGGGTCGATTTCGCTGTGTTCCAAATAATGGGTTCTGCCAAGAGATGGTAGAAGGACTTTGTATCAACTAGACCACATGGGTTGCCTGCTCTTACTTGGGACCAGTGCTCTCAGATATTTCTTGAGAAGTTCCTTCCTGTCACAGTGAAAGAGGACTATTGGAGGCAATTCGAGCTTCTTCAGTAGGGCACTATGTCTGTCACCCAGTATAAGACCCGCTTTGTGGATCTGGCCCGCCATGATATTATTCTGCTTCCTACTGAGAGAGAGAGAGAGATGGTAGAGAGGCTTATTGAGGGTCTTTCTCAACCTATTAAGTTACAGATGGCCAGGGAGACTGGGAGTGATATTTCTTTTTAGGGGGCTGCCAATGTCGCCAGGCGAGTCGAAGTCTTATTATACTTGTGGTTATCCGAGGTACATTGCTAGATTTTTCCCTCGAGCATCGAGTAGTTCTCAGCACTAGGGTTCTCGTGCCATGGTCCAGGCACCAACTGCTTCACCGCCCACTCAGCCAACTAGAGGTAGGGGTCAGGCATCTAGAGGTGGAGATCAGGCCATTAGAATTGAGGTCAAGCCGCTAGAGGTAGAGGCTAGCCATCTAGGGCCCATCCTCAAGATATAGTTTAGAGTAGTGGGGCCCAGCCCCGATTTTATGCCTTTCTATCTATGCCTAAGGTTGAATCATCCGACACGGTTATCATAGGTACGGTTTCAGTTTTTAGTAGATATGCGTTCTATTTAATTTGGGTTCTACTTATTCCTACGTATTATCCAATTTTTTCATATTTGGTTACGCCTCGTGATTTTTTAAGTGCTCTTGTGTATGTGTCGACACTCGTGGGTGATGTTATTATTGTAGATCGTGTTTATCATTTGTGTGTGACTACCATTTAGAGTCTTGAGACTCGTGTAGATCTCCTACTTCACTATATGGTTGATTTTGATGTCATTTTGGGTGTGGTTTGGTTGTTACATTATCATGCTATATTGGATGTCATGCAAAGATGATGACCTTAAACTTTCCAGGATTGCCTCGATTAGAGTGTAGAGGGACTTTTAACCATTCTACCGGTAAGGTTATCTCTTATGTGAAGGCTCGATATATGGCCGGGAAGGGGTGTCTAGCTTAATTGGCTTGTGTCTACGATTCTAGTGCGGAGGTTCCTTCAACGGATTCAGCACAAGTTGTTTGTGAGTTTCCAGAGGCTTTCCTACACACCTGTCGGGAAATCCACCCGACAGAGATATCGACTTGTGTATTAATTTGGCTTCAGGACCTCATCCCATTTCTATTCCGCCATACTGCATGGCCCAGCCAGAGTTGAAAGAATTGAAGGAGAAGTTGCAAGATTTGCTTGATAAGGTCTTTATTAGACCCAGTGTCTCGCCTTGGAGTGCACCCATATTGTTTGTGAAGAAGAATGATGGATCGATGAGGATCTGCACTGATTATCGGCAGTTGAACAAAGTCATCATCAAGAACAAGTATCCATTTCCAATGATTTATGACTTATTTGATTATCTTCAGGGTGCCAAGGTGTTTTCAAAGATAGATTTGAGGTCTGGGTACCATCAGTTGAGGATTAGGGCATCCAATTTCCCTAAGGCAGTTTTTCAGACTCGGCATGGGCATTTGAGTTTCTAGTGATGTCATTTGGTGTACGCAATGAAATCAGAGGGCTTAATTTCTTTCTATCAAACCACTTCGGAAGAATGTCTCGAGACCCCGAAGATGTGGAGCTGCAACCGAGTTCCCTCCCTCGGGGCTCGTTGAGGCCCGACTCAAAGAAGAAAAAGATCGAGGCTAGATCAAGGGGGAAATTCCCAAGGCACGCAGCTAAAACTGATAGAGCCGGCCTACCCAGATCCTAAGTGCCATGTCTAGCCACCCATCTCTATACTTTTACAATTAATGTATGTTGTACCATAACCGGATTCCCCTTCTATATAAAGGGAACTCACACTACTTTGTAGAGGAAGCTATTGCTCCAACTATTCTACACAAGATCAATAATATTCCTTTCTCTTTCTTCTCTCTAACTTGTTCGCTCTTACTAGCTCAGGACCACCCTTAACATTTATTGCTTCAATACTTATTTTCCATTTATCACTTGGTATTGGCCATAAATAAACTTCTTTAGTTATATTCAAATTACTATCCCATTCCCGACTACCCCCAATAGCTCGAGCTCGAGCCAGATATTGACCTTGAGGCTTCCTCATCGACCAGTCCAAAGCTCAATTAGCATGCCCTTCGGTTTGATTATTGCTCCGTTAGCTTGCATCTCATTGTTAAACTTCATTCTCTTAGTATCAACTACTTAAACAACTAGCATAAAAATAAATCACATATTTTTAGGTTCTAATTTACAAATTTAATTATTATTACCATTTTTACGATAAACAGTTTGGCGCCCACCGTGGGGATAAAAATAATAGTGGTTATTTTCTTGTTGGTTTCATTTCACAAACGCAAGTTATATTTTACACTTTTTCTTGTTCAAGATCTCTTGATTTCAGGTCGAAATATCTGGCTTGCTAAATGGGGTTGAGAACGACTACCTCGAAGATCATGGAGAAAATGGTATGGTTGCTCCAGTCGTTGGCGCGCCACCGCAGAACCCCGATAACGCATCTGGACCGATTCTAGTGGATGCGGGTTCGCAAGATGCAAAATAGGTCGACAATACCTCACACACCGACGGAAGCATACAATATGGCGGCCAACAGAAAGCCCAAAAAATATTGGCTCGGGAAGCACAGGAAGTTAGTCTTCACGATATTTTCGAAATGTTGCAAGCACACCGGTTGGCTATCACTCAGTTACAAAGCCACCAAGGGACTCCCATCATAGTAACGCCGGAAACTATTACCCCAACCAAATGGGTACAGGAGAGGTCAAGCAACAACGGATAAGTAGTCGATCCTGCCATCGAAAAAATGTTGGAAGACCTCACCAAAAGGATCGAGTCATGCAAGAAAATGATAGAAGCCAACGATAAGAAGGTCAAAACGTATAACCTCAGAGCTGGCCAAACCCCGGGCGCGCCCCCAGTCTTGAAGGGTGCAAATTTGTGGAAGTTCGTGCAACAGCCGCTACCTGAGAAAACGGCCCCGGAATCAATTTCAAAGAAGTTCAGAACTCCGGAACTCCTTAAAAACAATGGGAACTCAATTCCCAATGAACACATCACTGCCTATACGTGCACGCTAAAAGGCAACGACCCAAAAGACGATGATATCGAGTATGTCTTATTGAAGAGGGTTCAGGGAAACAATATCAGAAAGGACCATAAGGAGATGTCATAACCTAGTGCCCAAAATCCAATAAACTTACTTACCATATCAACAGATTCCTCAATAAAGGCACATGTCGGTGCCATCAAAGCAATGACGAGAAAGCCCGACACATCCAGGACAAAGCAAAGGGAGAATGAAATGTTGCGAGAATTCGCATCGCATTGCCAGATGGAATGAATGGGTTACTTTCAGTCTCGGATGGCTAGCGGTACAGTCCTTCACCCAAAGCATAAATAAACTAAGCCCGACAATTTCAAGGCAGTTAAAACAAAACTTAATCGGGTGCCCAGCCAAGATATGGTCAGATGTCCATATCCAACACTAGTTGCACACCAAGATCAAGGATGACCATCCAGGATACCCATCAAGCTCAGTATACCCAAACCGGCTCCTGGTAAAGCAACCAATGCCAAACAGATAAAGGTATCGCACGCACGTTGCACGTAAGAAGAATGCCCTGAGACGTAATCTACCTTGCAATGATCAAAGAATGGATCGAGGACAATATCCTCGAGGAATCGTCAATAGAGCCATACTTGACGGGGACACAAGGACAGCGAGGGTGCCTCGCTCATCAAGATACAATTTTAACATTGTTGTATCAGAGATCATGTTCAACGTCAGCGAAACCAGAGACACCAGGTGGCCCAGGCCTATTCAGCAGAATCCCTCTCAGAAGAATCATAGCTTGGTGTGTGAACAGTATAACGCGCACCACCACGGACCAAAAAATGGCCACCATCTCAGAAGGAAAACATTCGTGCTACTCAATAAAAATCACCGTCGAGAATTATTGAGAGATCAGGCCCGAGTTCAGTTCCAAGTGAGGAAGGCAGCCAGGAAGAGCGAAGCAAATGGGTCATGGCGCATTACCATAATAGTGTAGGAGAGATGACCCTTTTTAAGAACTTGTAAAAGGGAGGGCAAAAAATCTTGTTAACAGAAAAAGGCAGATCTGGGGATATATCACGAGGATGCCCTTACATTCACCAAAGAGGGTACCGAGACCTTATCTCGACCTCACACTGATGCACCAGTAACCTACTTCCTCACTCGATCCATTTTAAATAAAACGTGTGCTCATGAGTTCAGGTAGCTCGATCAACGTTGTCGAGCCAAGGAAGATAGGGCGGTTCGGACTGCCAGGTCAAAGCAACAACCACCTCTCAAATCTTTGGCGGATTCTAAAGGGAGATCACTACAACAAGGAGAAAGACCATTCTCTCATTACAACATAACTGGCCCAGATCAAAATGTTGAGTTCCATATCATCAAAGGAGACGCAAATCACGGACGCTTATTCAGACGACTGTGGACGCACCGCCCGAAGGTAGTGTCGTCCCCCTTCACCAAAGGGATGAAATTCCACACAAGGGACAGAACTAAAATCGTCATTAGAAAGCAATACGCGACAAGGGGAAAGTTCTGCACTACATAACGCATTGCCGATACCAATATCTCCACTATGGAAAGAGTTAAACGGTAAGCGAACCACGTCTTCGGCCAAGCCGATTAAATACAACGGAGGGCTATACTAGGGTCCTCACTCCGAATAAGCAAGAACATATCAAACCTCGGTACATCACCTGCATATCCTGCAGTAAAGAAAAACTACCTCCCTCCTTCATTAATTTTCACTAACCTATATGCAGACACTTGGCCAGGGGATTCGGAAGTGCTAGCTCTGCCCAAATATCCCAGGGCCTTAACGAAACCTATCGTACTCTTTCCCCTCAGCTGAACTGTTGCCTCGGGAAGGGTCTCACCAGTAAGGTTACTAGCAAAGCAACACACCCCCTAAAGAGGATCCAACAATATCAAAGGCCTTCTTTTGCAATCAAACAATAAACGGCACCTCCCTCCCCCTGAAGACGTCATCCACTCAGAAGGGCCAAAAAAGTTGGTACTTGGGCATATGCCCGAAATTGAATTCCGAGGTCCCAAGCCCGAGAAATGAATTTTTGAAAGAAATTGTTTAACTCAAATTATAAGAGTTTTTGGAAATTTAAAGATATTTGAATTTGATGCTATCAAGCCCGTATTTTGGTTTCGGAGCCCGGTACAGGTCTTATATAATATTTACGTTGAATCTGTGAAGTTTGGTAAGAATCGAAGTTCGTTTAGTATAAATCAGACCTTTATTTGAGAAAAAGGAAATTTTGATGTTCTTGAGTGATTTCATGAATTTGAGGTTTAATAAATACTTGTTGATGTTATTTTGATGATTTTGATCACACGAGCAAGTTCGTATGATATATTTGGACTTACTTGCATGTTTAGTTTGGAGACCCGAGGGCTCCGGTGAGTTTTGGATAGGTCACGAAGTGAACTTGGACTTAGAGAAATGGTCGTTGCAGGTTCAATTGTGTTGCATGATCTGATCTCGCAATTGTGAGGTCAGGCATTGCAATTGTGAGCCCAACGGGCTTGGCAATTATGAGGGCTTGATTTCATTTGCGAAGAAAGCCCAGGCCTGCCATATTCGAAATTGTGAACCTTCCTTCGCAAATGCAAAATAATCAGGAAAGTGTAGTTATCGCAATTGCGATGATTTGTTTGCAATTGCGACGATTTGTTTGCAATTGTGAGATTAGTAGACAATGCCAAGGTTTGCAAGTGCGAGAAATGGTTTGCATTTGTAATCTTCGCAACGGCAAATTTTTCGTCGCAATTGCGACATCTGCAACCAATTAATTGGGATTTTGACGGGATTTCATTCATTTTTACAACTCTTCAAACCCCAAAAAACATCTTGGGCGATTTTTCAAAGGCGTCAACTTCTCCAAATCATTAGTAAGTCATTTCCAACTTATTTTCTACAATCCGTAATATCTTTTCACAAGATTTCAATTCAAAATCAAGGGTTTTTCATGGGAAATTTGGTGTTTTAGGGTAGAACTTAGGATTTTCAAATTTTGGGAATTTGGACCTTGATTTGAGGTCTGATTTCAAAATAAATTAGATATTTGAGTTTGTAGGTGAATGGATAATCGGGTTTTGGTTTGAACCTCGGTTTTTTGACCATGTTAGCCCAGTGTCAGTTTTTTATTTTTGGGGCAAATCATTAGAAAACCAATTTTCATGCATTAGAATTGATTTGCTTAGCATTTATTGATATCATTAAGTAAATTGTGGCTAGATACAAGCAAATTGGTGGTGAAATTGAGGGGAAAAGCAGTAGTTGAGGCTGATTGTATCTGTGGCTTTAAAGTGTTTGGTCTAACCTTAGCTTAAGGAATAGGAGTCTTGGTCTTATTCGCTATGTGCTAATTGTTGAATACGACGTATAGGTGTGGTGACGAGTATCTATACATCAGTGTCAAGCATGCCCCTGAGTCTTATAGTATGCTAGATGTGACTCCATTTTGTATTGTCCATGCCTTATATTATGATTTCTAGTGTTGAACAAGGCTTATAGAAGTATTCTTGGTAATTGAACATTGTAGAGCATTGGCTCAAGTTTAGAATTGAGTTGTGAAGTAATTGTGGAAAAGATAAGAGGTTTATGATATTGTCTCCCTTGCCGAGATACTATTGCTTTTGATATTATTTCCCTTGGCGAGATGTTATTGCTCATGATGTTGGTTTCCTTGCCGTGATATTATTGACATACTATTGTTCCCTTGCTGGGATTCTATTGTGATTTTATTGATTCCCTTACTCACATTGCTTTGAGATTGCTGCTTGGGTACGGAAAAATATAAAAGCACGAACGGTGATGCCGTGCGTGATATTTGTGAGTGAGTGTTAATGCATGAAGGGTGATATCGTGCCAATATTGTTATTGTAAAAGCACGAAGGGTGATGTTGTAACATGATATGAGTGATAATGCACGAAGGATAATGTCGTGCCATGATTATGTGAGGTAAAAGCACTGATTCTTATGGTGAGAACGAGCGTAAAAGCACGAGGGGTGATGCTGTGCACTTATCATTGATTTCCTTATTCTTGCTTATAGTTGAACTTTGGCGTCCTGTATGTATCTTTACAGAATTTCATTTTGTACATGATATTCCCCCGAGCATGTTTCCGCTTCCCATCTTTAACTATTAGTTTCTATCGTTATTACTCTATATATCATATAAATGTACATGTTTATTTGGTAGTCTTGTCCTAGCCTCGCCACTACTTTACCGAGGTAGGCTCGACATTTACCAGCACATGGGGCCGGTTGTGCTGATACTACACTCCGCACTGTGTGCATATCTAGGTGCTGTAGCTTTTGGACCACAGTGAGGTTGTTGCCTTCAGTCCAGTGGTAGAGAACCGAGGTAGTTCTGCAGGCATCCGTAGGCCTTGGAGTCTCCTTCTTTCTATATATTCTATGTCTTTTATGTACTTTAGAGGCGTATTTGTATTCATATTTAAGACCACTATTTGTAGTATTCGTAGATAGTCTGTGACATTATGACACCAATTCTGGGTAGAGTTGTATTTTGAATTCTTGTATTAGTGTTTGGTTAAACTATTAGATTTCATCTTCCACATTTGTGTTCATTATGATTATTTCACTGTTGATCGCATGTAAATTCGTAAATATTAAAAGGTTAATAAAACTATAACACTCGGCTTGCCTAGATTTCATGAGTAAGAGCCATCATGACTCCCGAGGGGAAGAAATCTAGGTCATAACAAGTTGGTATCAGAGCTCTAGGTTTCTTATGTCTCACAATTTACGGACAAGCTTAGTAGAGTCAGAGGGATCGGTACGGAGACATTTGTATTTACCCCGGCCATTAGCCCAAGCCACCAGTAGTAGCTCCTTTGAGGGGCAGAGGCAGAGGCCGTGCTATCGCCCAAGGCAGAGGCAGAGCTCAGCTCAAAGCTCGAGCAGCACCACTAGCGGCGGAGCCTCGGGTATAGTTTGACGATTAGGTTCCATCCCAGACAGTTCCAGCAGGACCAGCTCAGGTCCCAGAGGGGTTCATCGCCACCCCGGTACTTCAGATTTGGTCCGTCCAGTGGGACTTATGGAGAGTATCGCCCAAGCAGGGTTGCTTCCTGTAGCACCAGTCGTCTCTTAGGCTGGAGGAGGAGCCCAGACTCTTTCTACTCATACTACGGAGCAGATGGCTCCCTAGGTTTAGGCTCCGGTAGCTCAACCAATTAGGGTAGTTCAGCCTGGTATAGTGGCACAGACCGGAAAGGGGCCAGTTATGTCTGTTGATGCCTTGTGGAGATTGGACAAGTTCACCAAGCTTTTTACTACTGCTTTTGGTGGTAAATCTTCTAAGTATCCCCAACATTATTTGGATAGCTGTCATGAGGCTCTATGGAAAATGGGGATAGTGGAGACCAATAAGGTCGACTTTGCTGCTTTTCGTCTGTCTGGATCTGCCAAGACTTGATAGAGAGATTATTTTCTAGCTAGAACAGCTAGGTCACCGGCTTTGACTTGGTACCAGTTCTCTCAGCTATTTTTGGAGAAGTTTTTTCCTATCACTCAGAGGGAGAACTATCGAAAGTAGTTTGAGCGTCTCTAGAGGTTACTATGACTTTCACTCTGTACGAGACCAGATTTATTGACTTGGCCCGTCATGATCTTCTCATACTTCCCACTGAGAGAGAGAAAGTGAGGAGGTTCATTGAGGGACTCGTTCGGCCTATTCGATTACAGATGACTAAGGTGACGGGGAAAGAGATTTTTTTTAGGTTGCCGCCAATGTGGCCAGGAGAGTTTTGATGGTTTTATCACAGGGGAGTGGTCAGGGGTCTGACAAGATGCCTCATCATTCGGGCAAGTTAAGTGGTGCCTCATCTAGAGGTAGAGATTCTTTTGGTATGGGCTATTCTTCCAGGCCGTTTCATTTAGTAATTTAGGCTTCTCACGGTGTGCCAGGTAGTCGTGGTTCTCATATGCACTATCCTGATCAGTTTTCCTATTGTGCACCACCAACTCCTATCAGTGCTCCACCGCTCCAAAGTTTTCAAAATGGATATTCAGGCCGTCAGGTTCAGCAGCCGAAGGCTTGTTATACTTGTGGCGACATGAGGCATATTGCTAGGTTTTGACCTCGAACACCGAGTGGCTCTCAGCATTAGGGTTCTCGTGCCATAGTTCAGGCACCGAGTGTCCAACACCTGCTCATCCAACTAGAGGTGGAGGTCAGGCCTCTAGAGGTGGAGACCAGCCAACAGGAGGCTATTCTAGAGATGTAGTTTAGAGTGGTGGGGTCCAACCCCGATTTTGTGCTCTTCTAGCCAGGCCTGAGGTTGAGGCCTCTGATGCAGTTATCACAGGTACTGTTTTGGTATATAGTAGAGATGCTTCAGTTCTATTTGATTCAGGATCTACATACTCTTATGTGTTTTCTTTTTTTGCAACATATCTGGTCATGCCTAATGATTCCTTGAGTGATCCTGTATATGTGTCTACACTGATGGGTGATTCTACTGTGGTAGATCGTGTCCATTGTTCATGTATAGTTGTGATTGGGGGTCTTGATACCCGAGTAGATCTGTTACTTTTGGATATGGTTGATTTTGATGTCATATTGGGGATGGACTGGTTATCACCTTACCATGCTATCTTGGACTATCATGCCAAGATTGTGACCTTAGCCTTGCTGTTTTTACCTCGTTTAGAGTGGAGAGGGACTCCTGGTCTTTCCATCCATAGGGTTATCTCATATATGAAGGTTAGGCATATGGTTGATAAGGTATGTTTGGCCTATTTGGTGTATATTCGTGACTAGTGCCCAGGTTCCTTCTACGGATTCTGTGCCTATTGTTTGTGAGTTTCCTGAGGTGTTTCCCTCAGACCTGTCGGGTATGGCACCCGACAGGGATATTTATTTCAATATTGATTTGGATCCGGGCAAGCAGCCTATTTCTATCTCGCCATATCGTATGGCCCTGGCAGAGTTGAATGAATTAGAGGAGTGGTTGCAAGACTTGCTTGATAAAGGCTTTATTAGACCTAGTGTCTCGCCTTAGGGTGTGCCAGTGTTGTTTGTTAAGAAGAAGGACGGATCGATGAGGATGTGAATAGATTATCGGCAGTTAAACAAGGTCACAATCAATAATCAGTATCCATTGCCAATGATTGATGATCTGTTTGATCAGCTTCAGGGTGCCAAGGTATTTTTGAAGATTGACTTGAGATCTGGCTAGCATAAGTTGAGGATTAGGACATCTGATGTCCCTATGATAGCTTTCCGCACTCGGTACGTGCATTACGAGTTCTTGGTAATGTCATTTGGGTAAACAAATGCCCCAGCAACTTTAATGGATTTGATGAACTAGTGTTCAGGCCTTACTTGGATTCGTTCGTGATAGTCTTCATTGATGATATTTTGATCTATTCCCACTGCCGGGAGGAGCATGAGAAATATCTGAGAGTGGTTCTTTACACTTTAAGAGATAGCCAGTTGTATTCTAAGTTTTCAAAGTATGAGTTCTCGTTAAGGTTAGTTGCTTTCTTGGGTCACGTTGTATCAACATTGGGTATTCAGGTGGATCTGAAGAAGATAGAGGCAGTCAAGGACTGGCCTAGACCCGCATCATCTACAGAGATTCGGGGTTTCTTGGGTTTGGTGGGCTACTTTCGTCAGTATGTGGAGGGGTTTTCATCTATTGTAGCGCCGATGACCAGATTGACCCTGAAGGGTGCCCAGTTTAGGTGGTCGGATGAGTGTGAAGTAAGGTTTCAGAAGCTCAAGATAGCTTTGACTACAGCGTCGGTGTTGGTATTGCCTACAGGTTCAGGGCCATATATAGTTTATTGTGATGCATATCGTATTAGACTTGGTACAATGTTGATGCAGGATGGCAAGGTCATTTTTTTTTTAGCTTAACTGTCAACTTATATTGATATCAAAAAGTATACAATGTATTCCTATGGTAGTAGTATGAACTCCTACTACTCAGCTACATACAATTCTAACTATTCTCAACTCTAACTACTCCTATCCATATACAATGCTATTAGTAGTTCATATTCAAAAAACAAATCTAAGGATAAAAGTTGAGCATTTGTAACCCATCTTTCCACCTTTTACATTTCCTATTCCTTGCATGTATTAAGACTGCTACCTCCTTGCAACACTGATCTTCATCAAACCTCTTGTTTTCAAATCTGATTAAATCTCGTCTTCTCCACAGCAATGCAACAGTGGTTACAAATGCTGTGGCAGTGATGGCTTGTTTCCAGTTTTTGCTTTTGACTTTGCTACAAATCCATTTCAATTCATCTTCCCAGCATCCAATGGTTCTTGTATGCCCCAGCCACATACATATTCTCCTCCATACTCTACTAGTAATAGAACATTCAAAGTACAAATGACTGAATTCTTCATCAAAAAGCTGGCAGAATGCACAGGTGGTTGGGATCTGAATTCCCATATACTGTAGTCTCTCTATTGTGGGAAGTTTCTGATGAGCTGCCAACCAAATTGTGAACTTATGGCTAGGAAGAGCAGTAGAAACAAGCATTATATTCTTCCATGCTATCTTAGGGAAATGAGGCAACAGTGCAATGTACATCTTATGAATATGAAACTTTCCAAGTTTGCATACATTCTGCAATCTGCTCATCAGATTACCTTGCAACTGAGCATTCCCCATCACCATTGATCTACAATTCAGAATCTTCTTCACCATCCAAGAGGAATTGGATGGAACAGTAACTGATTCTACTGCTCTATTCTTGATATAATAAGCATGTACCCACCTCACCCATAGACAATCCTTTTTTCTTGCCAAATCCCAGAGAAGTTTTACTATAGCAGCTTTATTCCATACATCCAGTCTCATTATATTTAAACCACCAGCTGAAATAGGTTGGCAAACCTTTTCCCAAGCTACAAGAGCTCTTCTAGAAACTGATGCTTTCCCTGTCCATAGATATGATCTGCACACTGCCTCTATAGCTTTTAAAACCTTCTTAGGAATAATAAACACCTGAGCCCAATAAGTCTGCATTCCAAAGACCACTGCCTTGATCAGTTGGGCTCTTCCAGCATAAGAAAGTAACTTTGCTGACCAGCAAGTAATTCTGGCTGTGATCTTTTCAATGAGTGGCAAGTAATGATGTACAGCTAATTTCTTAGAGTCCAGAGGAACTCCAAGATATCTGAATGGAAGATGCCCTTCAATAAAGCCTAAGTTCTGAATAATTTCCTCCCTACTGTCCATTGAAACTCCAGCTAGATAGATTGCACTCTTGCTTACATTTGCCTGCAGCCCAGAAGCTGCTGAAAATATAAGAAAAGTGCTGTGTAGAATCTGAATAGAAACAATGTCAGCCCTACAGAACATTAATAGATCATCAGCAAAGCATACATGTGAAATATTAAGTTTTCTGCATCTAGGATGGAAATTGAAGTTTCCATCCTTATGAAGTTGCTGAAGCAATCTGTTTAAATACTCCATGGCCAAGACAAACAGATAAGGGGACACAGGATCCCCTTGCCTTATACCTCTCTTAGCATTGAATGGTTTAGTAAGACCACCATTCATTACTAGAGAATATGAAGCAGAAGATATACAAGCCATTATCCATCCAGTGAACTTGGCAGGGAATCCCAAAATAATAAGAACTTGCTTCAAGAAACTCCATTCTAAAGTATCATATGCCTTCCTTAGATCCACTTTAAGGACACATCTAGGTGAAACCCCTTTCCTAGTGTATCCTTTGAATATTTCATGACTTAACAGAATATTATCCATAATGCTTCTTCCCTCAATGAAAGCAGATTGGGCAGGACCAATCAACTCTCCATAACTCCCTTCATCCTTCTTGTAATAACTTTGGAAATGATCTTATACAATGTAGTACAACAAGCAATTGGCCTATAATCCTTTACAGTAATAGGAGTTTTGACCTTTGGCACCAATGCTATTGCAGTAGTATTAATCATGTGTGGCATCTTGCTTGTCTCAAAGAATTCCTTAGTAGCAAAAAATACATCATACTTTACTATATTCCAGCTCTTAGTAAAGAACTCAATGGGAAAACCATCAACTCCAGGTGCCTTATCCCTAGGCATCTCTGTAACAGCTGCAGTTATTTCCTCCAAGGTGACTGGTTTAATAAGATCTAGTTGTTGTTCAATTGTGAGACATCTTCCTCCTTTCATTATACTAGTATCCACACAAGGAAGCTCAGTAGCAGATTCACCCATTAATGATTGGAAAACCTTTAAGAATTCATGTTCCACTGCAATAGGCTCAGCTAACTTGATACCTGTGTCAGTATAGATGGAAGTAATATTATTCTGCCCTTTTCTTATCCTCCATTGTGCATGAAAATACCTGGTATTTGCATCTCCACATTCAATCCATGTAGCTTTGGACATCTGCCTCATTACTTGTTCCTCCACATTGTTCCACTTTTCAAGCTCTTCAAGTAAACATCTTTCTTCATCAATCAGCTCCTGTGAAAGACAATTCTTCTGCATTTGCACCTGCAGAATGTCAAGTCTCTCCCTTGTCATAATAATCTACTGCTTGTATTTGGCTAAGTGTTCATTTAACCCTTTTATACTCTGCTTTACTGCCTTCAACTTACTCCAGATCTGCTGCATGTATGATCCATAATACTCCTTGTTCCATACTTGCTCAACAATATCTTGAAACTGCTCATGCTCCATTACATTGTTGTACAGCCTAAAAGGTTTAGGATGTAGTGGCTTATACACACCAAACTTGATCAAAATAGGAGAATGATCTGATACCAAAGGATTCATGTAGTCTGCTTCCAAATGCCCAACCTGCTGTAACCATTGATAGTTACCAAAAGCCCAGTCTATTTTGCTATAAACTCTAGAATCAGAGTTTTGTTTATTAGTCCAAGTATAATGCCACCTTGTTGCTCTTACAGCAGTCAGTTGCAAGTCATCAACTATGCCTTTGGAATCTCTTACTTCAGCTTCAGTAACTGGAGATCCAATCCTATCTTCAGAGCTAAGAACACAGTTGAAATCCCCACTAATAAGCCATGCATCTTGCTGATTTATAGGAATTGTTTTCAGGTCTCTCCACAATTGTTCCCTAAGAACTGCAGTATTGTATGCATAAATAACAGTAAACTGAATTTTGACTAGACTCCTTGTATCCTCAATTAGACAGTGAATAAATTGGTCTGATATTGTTGTTACATGAATCTGTAAGTGAGCCTTCCATAATAGCCATATTCTTCCATTAATAGCCCTTGCATAATTGCATTGCCACAGCCAACCCTTTGCAATTCTATCAAGGATTTTCTTAGATTTATGCTCCTTAACTCTAGTTTCAAATATACCAATTACATCTACTTTATTATCAGTAAGGAATTGCTTTAACTCCTTCTGTTTTGGGGACTGATTAAGTCCCCTTATGTTCCAAGTGACTACTATCATGGATCATCATCAGCTAAACTGTAAGAGGCTCCTGGATCAAACTGTTGCCCTCCATTCTTTACTTCCATAACTGCTTTGCCTCTATCCCCTGCATCATCCACCTGTTCACCATTTTTAGTGATGACACCTATCAATTGCTCTTCTACTATCTGTTGTTCATCTTGCTGCACACTTTCTAGCCCCTGCTGCATATTTCCTTGTTCCTTCTGCATAGCACTTTGTCTTTCATTTGGCACATTTGCCTCCTGATCAGTCTGCACTACCTGGACTACTGGCTTTTGAACTTCTTCATTTGGCACTTGCTTCTTTACAATCCATTCCTTCTTCTTCTGTTTACCTTGCTTCTTATCTCCATCATTTACTTTCCTGATGTTCTCATGTTCCTCCTTGTGATTTATTGAGTTATCAGAAGAATACCAACACTCAATTTCCTCATGACCAAACTTAAGGCAATGATTACAAAAAGTAGGTTTCCAATCATACTCAACAGTTTGAACTTTAGGACCATAAGGAGTTTCAAGTTCCAATTCATCAGGAAGATCATATGCAGCATCAACTTCAACAAGTATTCTAGCAAATGAGATTTTATCATAGTGAGCAGTATACTTATCAGTATACAATGGCTTCCCAATCGCACTTGCCAACTTACTCAATACTTCTACAGACCAATATCCCACAGGTAAACCTGGGAATCTAATCCATATAGGAATTGTGCTTAGAATGCTTGCCTGAAAACTGAAATCCACCTCCCATGGTCTTAACACCATAGGCCTACCTCTGTATGTATAGGGACCATATTGCATGACTGCATCTCTATCTTCAATACTATTAAATCTGAATATACAATACCTTCAGCATGTACAAGAATTTGAGGTTTGGAAACAAAATTCCAAACATGCATGACAAAATTTTCCATGTTTTGTTCATTAGGTCGATCTCCAATTACAAACCCAATCAAAGCATTTTGCCAATACTCTAACTGTGATTCCAAATCTTCTTCACAGATCTTCACAACTTTTTTCCCATCACGCAAAGTAGGAGGAACAAAGGAGAGAGTCTTACCCTTCTGCATGTCACTGTTGCCTCGGACCACCTCTGCGATAGTTGGTTTTGATTTTGCTGATTCAATTACTTCAACAGGTACTGGTAATGATAATTCTGGTTCCATCACTGCTGAAAATTGTAGTCTCCTTGCAGTTGTTTCAGTCGCCACTTCATTCCCTTTCGATCTAACCTTAACTACATCTGCATGTAAGTCTTCCTTCGATTGGTACTTTTGAGGAAGAAAATTACCAAATGTCAAGGGTTCAAGTGTTGTAGTAACGCCATGCTCAGGTGTAACAAGCTTGGGAGGAACAGCAGCAGTCGCCGGAGCACCATTCCGTCACTTTCTGGCCATTTTCGGCAACAATTGCGCCTTGCTATTGTGCGCCAGATTTGGAACTGTTCTATTAAGCCTCTAACGTGCGCCGAGAGCGTTTGCGTTTCCAAGTAGTAAATGAGGGAAATAGGCTAAGTTTTGAATATAATAACTGGACACAACCCTCAGATATTTCATTTGGGACACCTGATTCGCAAATGCGACAAAATCATCAGAATTGCGAAAATGGGCCTCCCCTGCAAAGGTCGCAAATGTGACCAAGAGCTCACAAAGGAGAACCTTGATGAGGTCGCAAATGCGGACCCTGCCTCAGGCCAGGCTCCTTCGCAAATGAAAATACTTACTCGAAGATGCGACATTGCAAATGCAAACCATTTCTCGCATTTGTGAGGCCTGCAACTGCTGCCAAAAATACCAGAAAACATGGGGTGCTCCAACTTCTCCCGCACAACCGAATCTCACCCGAGGCCCCGGGACCCCGTCCAATCACACCAACCCACTCTATATCATAACACGGACCTGCTCAAGGCCTCAAATCATACCAAACAACGGTAAAATCATGAATCAACCTCCAATTCAAGCTTTATGAACTTTAGAACTTCAAACTTCTACTTTCAATGTAGAAACCTGTCAAATCACGTCCGGTTGACTTCAAATTTTGCACACAAGTCATATCTGACATTACAGACCTACTCCAACTTCCGAAATCAGATTTTGACCCCGATATCAAAAAGTCCACTTCCGGTCAAACTTCTAAAAGACTATCAAATTTCTAAATTTAGCCAAATGGCTCCAAAATGACCTACAGACCTCCGAATACACTTCTGATCGCGCTCCTAACTCCAGAATCACAATACAAAGTTGCTCCCAGACTCGGAATCTCAAACTAACATCGATATCACTGAAATGCACTTCAACACAAACTTATGAAATTTCTTTCAAAATGCTACTTTCCACAATAGGCGCCAACATGCTACCAGGTCGTCCAAAACCCGATCCGGGCATATGCCCAAGTCCGAAATCATTATACGAACCTACTGGCACCTTAAGATCCCGATTCCGAGGTCGTTTACTCAAAATTCCAATCCTAGTTAATTCTTTCAACTTTAAGCTTTCGAAATAAGAATTCTCTTTCCAAATCGACTCTGAACTTCCCGAAACTTTATTCCGACCATGCGTAGAAGTTATAATACCTGAAATGAAGATGTTCATGGACTCAAAATGTTGAAAAAAGTGCTAGAGCTCAAAACGACCGATCGGGTCGTTACATTCTCTCCCACTTTAACATACGTTCGTCCTCGGACTGCTGAGAACTACACTGAAGTAGTCTTAACTGGAGCAACCTCCTCAAGCAAACACATAAGTTTAGGGGAGTTGATAACTAGGTATTCTAATGCATTTTATACTCCTTCTTGCTTATGATTTGATCAAATATTCATACAAATTAGTCTCAAAAGGCTTACAAGTTGTGCTTGATTATAGGTTTTGATCAACAAAGTAATAAAATATCAAAGATCCGCTCACAATGAGTGAAACTTGCACAAGTACCAAAAGCAAGGCAGACAGGCCCACAACGGCCGCGCACCACTTTGTGCAGTCCGCATTGGGAGATTCAAAGAGCTGGTTTTTAGGCATTCACGGTAGTACGGCCGCACTAGGTTTTGTGGGGTTAGCACTGAAGGCAACGCGGCCGCAGTCCATTCTATACGGTCCACGGTGCCAAGAATCAAAGAAGATGCAAGATGGAGCTTTGAAGCTTGTGCGGTCCGCGGTAAACTTTGTGCAGACCGTACTAGGAGCCTCTACGGCTGCGGTCTATTCCGTGCGGTCCGCGGAGCCCAATTTCAAAGAGGGAAATTTTGAAGGCCAAAGCCTAGTGCATACCGCGTCCATTTTGTGTGGTCCGCACTAACCCCGTAGGGGCATTTTTGTCCAGATTTTTCTGTTAGTATAAATAGAGTACTTTCCCGAGATAGACTAGCTAGCATTAATTAACACGGTTCACTTAAGATTGCACCCAAGGCTTCGTTATGCCTAATACCGCCTTTAAACCCGCTGTTATAGATTTCTCTTATACATTATGAGTGGTGTTATTCAACAATAACATAAATATGCACTCTCTTCCGGGTTATGCACGCTAAATAGGCACAGCTAATTGTGGATCATGTCAATTAACTATAACAAGAACATAGTAGAATAAATAAAGAGTGAAACTAGCAATTTGTATTCACATAAACAAGCAAATCATCCCCCAATAGGTTCCATCAAAACCTTAGACAAGGGATTAAGTTACTCATGGCTATGGGTAAACAATTGTTTTTCTTGCCAAGATACTCTCAATTACAATAGATGCCTCCTTTCGGCGAAGTCTAGTGTTTAAAATAAGGTTTTGGGCTAAAAATCCCGTGTTTTGCACTTTAGTCTCTGAAGTTTCCCGCCTCTGCCCGTTTCTACTGCGTTCGCGGTCAAACCGCGGCCAAACAACTTCTCTGATTTTCATTCTGTCTGCGAACCTCTTTCACCAAGATTTGGCAGCGTCAACCGCGGCCAGCCCAGTTCCCTGATTCTTTAGGCCTAGGTTTGAGCTATTTGTGTGGTTCACTTGATGGACTTCTACAGTTGGCCTCTTTTTCTCAACTTTTTTGATCCCAAAAGTACTCCATATCCTTGTTTGGCCTTATACAACCTGCAAAGCATGAAAAGAACTATAAGAGCATTTTGTTATCACTGTCATCATCAATACTATACAAGAATGTGATTATTTAGGGCCTGATTATATTTAAATTCACCTGCTATCAATGTTGAATATATTATAAAGCAAATTATTTCTTCTTCTTTTTTTGACAAATATTTGGCTTTTATTTCATCAAAAAATGACTTTACATTTCCAGATTAATGTTGACCATTAATCTATAATTCAATTAATACAAAGATAAGTATACTTTACCGATCTTAATTACATCAGTCTATACTAAGGATTATTCTTTAACTTTAACAATTCTGCCTGCCATTTGATCTTCTTCCTACCTTGTATGTGTATATGTATTATTATTTCTTTGCATAATTCTTCCATGCAGTATATTCCTTTATTAAATCCCATTGAATTCCTTTCCCGCCAGATACAGTTGTCACACCTCCTTTTTCCGCCCCCGCGATGGTGTAAGGGAGTTTTTCCAATTAAAGGACAACTGAAACGGATTTGTTTATTTAATTCAGAGTCGCCACTTGGGAGATTTATGGTGTCCCAAGTCACAGGTTGAATCACGAATCGAGGAAAAGATTGACTCTGTTTAACAGTCCACGAACCAGAAATCCGGATGAGGAATTCTGTTAACCCGGGAGAAGGTGTTAGGCATTCCCGAGTTCCGCGGTTCTAGCACGATCGCTCAACTGTTATATTTGGGTTATTTATCTGATTTTTAGACATGTTGTAACTTATGTGCCAATTTTAACTTTTAATCACTTTTATTCAAATTATTAAAGAAGGTTGAACATCGTCTGAGATATGTCTTTGATGTTTTGGGATTTAGATTTAGGTTGTACCCGCTATTCCAAACATACTTGATTTGATGTTTTGGGATTTAGATTTAGGTTGTAACGTGAAGATGAAGGTTTATTCTTTATTAGCTCATCTCGAAATCGATCACTTTCCATAAAATTAAGAAATACTTGACATACTTTTATTTAGAGTTACCAATAACACTATTATTATTATTAACAAGTTAGTGCACTTGTGACTCAAGATCATGCATTTGAACAAAGTATTGATACTTTCACCAAGAGAATGGATATTAAAAGTAATTCTCTTCACAAATTATCTTAGGCTCATGACGATATGAAAGGAATGAATTAAATGAGTATCTCTTTATATAAGAAATTAATTATTTCTCATCCTTATTGTTTCTCCCTCTTGCTCTCTCTCTCTCTCTCTCTCTATCTCTCTCTCTCTATCTCTCCCTCTCTTCCTCCCTCCCCACCCCCCCCCCCCAATTCGAGTAATGTCGAGCAAAGAACAAGAGAGTAGCAATTCCACATTTGACAACCATTAAAAAGCTTTGAAGCTTTTAAGTGTAGGAGGATGTGACGACCCGACCGGTCGTCTTTGGAATTTATACCCCGTTCCCCCATTAACTGCTTCCCCTAAGTTCATTTCTGCTATTTTTATTTGCCGGGACGTTCGGTAATAGAATTCTGGGTGTTTTGGGACACTTAGTCCCAAAACCCATCCTGAATCTCATACCCTGTTTCACTACTTAGTACCAGTTTTATAGGATGCAGTTAACCAAACTTGTATTATTAGATTAAACATTCTGTTGAGGTGGTCAGCAATTGCAACTCAAAGTAAAAACCCTAAGTAACATGATGTCTAATGCACATAAAAGCTCATAAAACATGGTCTGTAAATGCCAGTGAGAATGCACCAGTTATTTTATAACAGTTGTTTGTTGGTTATTAACTAAACGTGATTACGAAATAAGTATGGTAACAGGCTGAAAATTAAGAGCCTAAAATAGGATTACCAATATATGAGATGGATGTCCTATACATGATAACTATTGCGCAAATAGGTAAGTAAAGTCCAATAAGCATGTTTTCTACCCATTATTTAAACTAAGCATGCACAACCCTTCGCAATTTTAGTATAACCCCAATCAGTTGCTTACAAGTTATTACAAATCATGATAGCTGAATTATATTAGTAAAGAATAAAATAAGAAGTTATTTCATAGGGAGCCTTCAATCAGGCCCAATCTTCCAACCTCACTTCTTTCGATTTTCACAGCCATGCCAGGGTTTGGGTGCGGAAAGCTCCCTAGGGCCCCCATTGGGGTCCCTGGACAATACCAGCACCCAAACACTTACCACAATTGTTGAACAAGTGCAGTGTGAAATTACCAAACTTGTGCATTAAAGTTCAGTGGGTATTCAGAGGTACCCAAAGCAATGCTTACACGAAGGGGAATGAAACGAAGATGCCTAACGAGTGGAGGACAATCAAAGATCACCCTCTCGAACAGGTAATTGGCGACGTCGGAGAAAAGGTAAGTACCCGAAACTCCCATAAGAACACCTTAGGACATACTGCTTTTGTGTCTCAAATTGAACCAACAACCATCTCCGAAGCAATTGGGGATGAATTTTGGACCTTGGCAATGCAAGGTCATTGCTTATGCTTGAAGATTCATGAGAAGAATTATCCAGTTCATGATTTGGAGTTAGCAGTCATTGTTCAGGCACTAAAGATTTGGAGGCACTATTTATATGGCGAGTCATATGAGGTGCTCATGGATCACAAGAGTCTACAATACTTGTTCACACAAAAGGAGCTAAATTTGAGGCAGAGAGTGTGGTTGGATCTATTGAACGACTATGATATCACCATCATATCATTCGAAGAAGGACAATACGGTGGCTGATGCTTTGAGTAGAAAGTCAGCCAGTATGGGCAGTCTTGCGTATATTCCTATCGGTGAGATGCCACTTGCTTTGGAGGTTCAGGCTTTGGCCAATCAGTTCGTGAGGACGGATATTTCTGAGCCAGTCATGTTTTAGCTTGCACGGTCGCTCGTTCTTCATATTTGAGTGTATCCTAGATCGACAGTATGATAATTCTCATTTGCTTATGCTTTGAGACACAGTGCGGCATGGAGGTGCCAAGCAGGTTACAGTTGGAGATGCTGGAGTTTTGAGGATGCATGATCGTATTTGCGTGCCTAATGTGGATGGACTCCAAGAGTTGATTCTAGAGGAGGCCCATAGTTCACGGTACTCCATTCATCCGGGCTCCTCTAAGATGTATCAAGACTTGCGGCAGCATTATTGGTGGAGGAATATGAAGAAGGATATCGTTGCATATGTGGCTCAGTGTTTGAATTTTCAGCAGGTAAAGTACGAGCATCAGAGACATGGTGGTTTGTGCCAAAAGATTGAGATTCCTGGGTGTAAGTGGGAGTGTATCACAATGGACTTTATTATTGGACTCCCTTGGGCTCAGAGGAAGTTCGATGCAGTGTGGGTTATGGCAGTTTCCTTTTCTTCGGAGAGGTAATCCGAGATCTATATCCGGAAGAATGTTCGTCTTCATGGTGCGTCCGTGTCTATCATTTCGGGAGGTACGCAGTTTACCTCATATTTTTAGAGGGTAGTTCAGCGTGAGTTGGGCACACGTGTCGAGTTGAATACAATATTTGATCTTCAGACAGACAGACAGTTCGAGCGTCTTATTAAAATGTTGGAGGATATGCTCTGAGCTTGTGTTATTGACTTTGGAGGCTCGTGGGATTAGTTCTTTCCTTTAGCAATGTTTGCCTACAACAAAAGCTACCAGTCTAGCATCAACATGGCTCCATATGAGGCTTTATATGGTAGGCGGTGTCGATCGCCGGTTGGATGGTTTGAGCCGGAGAGGCTCTATTGTTGGGTATGGATCTAGTACAGGATGCCTTGGACAAGGTTAAGATCATTTATTATAGGCTTCGTACAGCTCAGTCCAGGAAAAAGAGTTATGGCGACCGCAAGGTTCATGGTGTGGCATTCATGGTCGGCGAGCAGGAGTTGCTCCAGGTGTCGCCTATGAAGGGCGTGATGACATTTGGAACGAAGGGCAAGCTAAGACCTAGATTTATTGGTCCTTTTGAGATTCTTGATCGAGTGGGAGAGGTGTCTTACAAATTTGCATTGCCGTTGAGTTTATCAGTCATGCATCCAGTTTTTCATGTGTCCATGCTTCGGAAGTATCACGGAGATACATCCCATTTGTTAGACTTCAGCACTGTATATATTTACAAGGACTTGTCCAATAAGGAAGAGCCGGTAGATATTCTAGACTGGCAGGTTCATCAGTTGATATCGAAGAGTTTCCCTTCTATTCGTGTTCAATGGAGAGGTTAGTCTATCGAGGCAACGGCCTGGGAGTCCGAGTCCAATATGCGGAGCCGTTATCCCTCTCTTTTACCCAACTCACGTACTTTTAGTATGTCCGTTCGAGGATGAACGATTTTTTTAGAGGTGGAAAATGTCATCACTCATTTTTGAAAGAAAATTATGTGTTCTGATGCCTTAAAAAACTCTTTTTGTCTCACCTCAATTTGCATGTCCAGTTCAGGCGTCTTTCCAGAAAGCTTTTATGTGAAAACTAAGAAAAATAAGGAAATTGGATCTTAAAATTGATTAAAGTTGACTTTGGTGAACATTCTTGATAAACGGACCTAGACCCGTGATCCAACGGTCTCGTAGGGTCCGTAGTAAAATATGGGACTTGGGTGTATTCCCGGAATCGAATTCCGAGATCCCAAACACGAGAAATAAACTTTTGAAAGAAATTATTTAACTGAAATTATAAGAGTTTTTGGAAATGTATAGATATTCAAAATTGATGGTATCGAGCCCGTATTTTTGTTCCAGAGCCCGATACAGGTCTTATATAATAATTAAGTTGAATCTGTGAAGGTTGGTAAGAATTGGAGTTCGTTTAGTATAAATCGGACTTTTATTTCAGAAAATGAAAATTTTGATGTTCTTGAGTGATTTCATGAATTTAAGGTTTAATTCATAGTTGTTGATGTTTATTTTGATAATTTGATTGCACGAGCAATTTCTATGATATTTTGGACTTCCGTGCACATTTGGTTTGGAGCCCCAAGGGCTCGGGTGAATTTTGGATAGGCCACGGAGTGAATTTGCACTTAGAGAAACGTCTGTTGCAGGTCTAGTTGTGTTGCAGGCTCTGATATTGCAATTCAAGGTCAGACTTCGCAATTGCGAGCGCAATAGGCTTGGCAATTGCGAGGGCTTGATTGCATTTGCGAAGAAAGTCAAGGACTGCCATGTTCGCAATTGCGAACCTTCCTTCGCAAATGTGAAGTCATCAGGGGAGGGTAGTTATCGCAATTGTGACGATTTGTTCACAACTGCAAGGTTAGCAGACAATGCACAGGTTTGAAAACGTGAGGCCTGGTTCACATTTGCGAGCTACACAATTACGAAGCTCATGTCGCAATTGCAACATCTGCAACCAGTTAATTGGGATTTTGATGAGATCTCATTCATTTTTACAACTCTTCAAACCCTAGAAACATCTTGGGCGATTTTTCAAAGGCATCAACTTCTCCAAATCATTAGTAAGTCATTTCCAACTCATTTTCTTCAGTCCATAACATCTTTTCACATTATTTCAATCCAAAATAAAGGGTTTTTCATGAGAAATTGGGTGGTTTAGAGTAGAACTTAGGATTTTCAAATTTTGGGAACTTGGACCTCGATTTGAGATTCGATTTCAAAACAAATTAGATATTTGAGTTCAAGTGTGAATGGATAACCAGTTTGGTTCGAACCTCGGGTTTTGACCATGTTGGCCCGGTGTCGATTTTTTACTTTTGGGAGAATCATTAGAAAAACTATTTTCATGCATTAAAATTTATTCATTTAGCATTTATTGGTATCGTTAAGTAAATTGTGGCCAGATACAAGAGCATTGGTGGTGGAATCTAGGGGTAAAGCGATAGTTGAGGCTTGATTGTGTTTGTTGCTTTGAGGTAAGTGTTTGGTCTAACCTTAGCTTGAGGGAGTAGAAGTCTTGGTCTTATTCGCAATATATTAATTATTGAGTACGACGTACAGGTGTGATGATGAGTATCTATACGTCGAAGTCAATCATGTCCGTGAGTCTTATACTATGATTGATGTGACTCTATTTTGTATTATCCATGCTTTATATGATGATTTCTAATGTTGAACAAGGCTTATGGAAGTATTCTTGGTAATTGATTACTGTAGAGCATTGGCTCAAGTTGAGAATTGAGTTGTGACGTAATTGTGGAAAAGAGAAGAGGTTTATGATATTGTCTCCCTTGCCGGGATGTTACTGCTTTTGATATTGTTTTTCTTGCCAGGATGCTATTTCTCATGATATTGTTTCCCTATTGATATACTATTAATCCCTTGTCGGGATTCTATTGTGATGATGTCGTGCGATGGTATGAGTGATAATGCAAGAAGGATAATGTTGTGCCATAATTATGTGAGGTAAAAGCAAGAAGGATGATATCATGCCGATTATATTGATTCTTATGGTGAGAACGAGAGTAAAAGAACGTAGGGTAATGCCATGCACTTGTCATTGATTTCCTTATTCTTGCTTATAGTTGAATTTTGGTGTTCTGTATGCTTCGTTACTGAATTTCTGTTTGTACATGATATTTTCCCGAGCATGCTTCCCCTTCCCATCTTTAACTGCTAGTTTCTGTCGTTATTACTTATTGTATATGATATAACTATAGAGGTTTATTTGGTAGTCTTGTCCTAGCCTCGTCACTGTTACACCAAGGTTAGGCTCGACACTTACAAGCACATGGGGTCGGTTGTGATGGTACTACACTCTGCATTGTGCGCAGATCCGGTGATGTAGCTTTTGAACCAAAGTAAGATTGATGCCTTTAATCCAATGGCGGAGACCCGAGGTAGTCCTGCAGGCGTCCATATGCCTTGGCATATCCTTCTATCTCTCAATTCTATTTCTTTTATGTATTTCAGAGATACATTTGTATTCATCTTTCAGACCACTGTTTGTAGTATTCGTATATAGTCTGTGACATTATGACACCAATTCTGGGTAGAGTTGTATTTCGAATTCTTGTATTAGTGATTGGTTAAACTATTAGATTTCTTCTTCCGCATTTCTATTCATTATGTTTATTCAAATGTTGAGCGCATGTAAATTTGTAAATATTAAAAGGTTAAGGATAAAGGTTAATGAAACTATAACACTCGGCTTGCCTAGTTTTCATGAGTAGGCGCTGTCACGACTCACGACTTCCGAGGGTGGGAAATCTGGATGGTGACAAATCCACCCTTACTTTACCTGTTGTGGCGTGCAACCGATCCCATCGAATATACATATTCACCATTATTCCATCATGTCAATCCTCCATTATTTCACGTGTTGCGGTGTGCAGCCCGATCCCACCATATCAGTACCAAGCAATCCAGTGCACAGTCAAATCAACGGGCTAAATCACAAGGCCCTTACGATGAATAATTACCAAACTAACCAAGAAAAGGAAAATTCATTCAATATATAACCTGCATGTACAATACCACACAGAAAGACCAATCTAGAAAATATGCCTTGAAAGTACCGATAAACAACTTAACCGTATAATAGGAGGCAACAAAACTACAAAATATCTAATACTTTCAGCAAAGAAAAAAATGTCTAATAAGTAACAATTAAGCATGGAAATACAAGTAAAACATGCAGCAGGTAAGGCATGAAACGGCAATATAAGAAGAACCAGAAGGAAACAGGCAAAACAGATAAATTAGCGGCGCATAAGTGTCGACGCCCCCTTTTCCTAAAGAGAGAAATAGGATTTACGACTTTATGGGAAAAATAAATCTTATTCCCTTGAAGCAATCAGGTTATAGAATTTGAAGAGTCGCCACCCAATGATTATACTGTATTAGGACACTTTAAAGACAAGAAGCAATTTTGCAAGAAAACCAGAGTTCGGGTAAGGGCTTGAGATTATCTCGAGGGGAAAGTGTTAGGCACCCCGAAAGATCCACTAGTGTGGTTCCTGGCCATGCTTTAATTGTGACTTTAAAAGGAAGTGGAAGAAAACAAGTAAAGCTTTGCACATAAGAATCACGAATAAATTTTGTGCTTTTGAAAAGGATAAAGAAGATAGAAAGAGATAGTTTTTAAAAAATGAGTTGATTTAAAGAACAGAGTTAAAGCACGCATTGCAAATAAAAGAAAAGGAAGGGGGTCCTAGGTTTATACGAAATATGGATCACATCAATGCAATACCCATCAATCACTCCTCAAAAGAAGGGGTCGCACGAGATATTAGCGCACCTATCATTATATCCATATTTTACCCTTCCCACACCGTTAAGATAATTAAATGCGATTAGCCTCATTTACTTATTGAATGCTAGTACCCGTCCCAACCTATCAGTCTCGGGGTATTAGGAATTCTAATCCTAAAGGGGAAGAAAAAGGGTATGGCATATATGGGGTTTAAAGAACAAAATACTAATTTCGACAACCAAAACAAAGAGCAAGTAAGGGGATTGATAAACAAACATACAAGGCTCATATAAACCCCGTAGGTCATATAGCATATAGTTTAGCATACCTTGCACATACTGGTTGGGTCTTTAAATTAATACTTAAGCGGCGCACGGACAAGTTTAACACATAGAATTAGATAAAAAGTCTGTATTAGGCAACTCGGATTCAATTGTCAGAGATTGAAGTATTTTAAACGAGTTATTCAGAGAAAAGTAATAATTTCATACAAGAGCCTAATGTAGAAGAGTCAAAATAGGAAGTTGAAAAATTACATAAGTTCAGAAATGACTTTAAAATCAGCAGATTTGTTTGAGCGAAAATACAGTAGAAGAAGAGTTTTCAAAAGTGAAAATACCTTATGAGAAAGAGTGAGTTAAAAGACTGTTTTGAAAGATAGCTTCAAGAGATGAATAGAATTTAGGCATAAGATTTAAAGGAATTATCTCACACAGATTTGTAGAAAATTTTTAAAAAGCATTACAGGTTTATAAGAGTTTTTATTGAAAATGTTATATTATACGTTAAGGCCAGTTGACAAATTGTTGTTACTTAAACAAATCGGGCGAGTTTAAGACGAATTCCTATAGGCATGATATCTATACTTGATTTTTTAAGACCTATTATTAAACTGATGAAATAAGGATCGTTTGATTAACCTATGGCTTGCCTAATGCGTATGCATTTCCTATAGACATGGTTTCTATATGCAACTGATTACACGAATATTAAATCCTATAGGCAGGGTTTCTAATGATTTTCAAGATGATAAAGTATTAAACCCTATAGGCACATTTTCTAGATGTCTGTTAATTCTATAGACATAGTAGCTAAGTGATTGAAAAAAAAACGTTAAACAAATATACATGGTATCTAGGTGACTGATTTAAACACATTAAACCTATAAGCATGGTATCTACCCTTTGATGCAGTAAAATAATCCCTTCCCATACCCTTTTACTAGTACTTCCCCGAGTTCTTTTATAAAGAAATATTACAAAACCAGAAGAAAGAAGCAAAATAATTAAAATACATCACAACCTACAGCTAGATCCGAGAAGCCTAATTCAATATTAATGCCCAATAACATGTGTTTCACCAATTTCGGATTCCAGATTCCAAGGCCTTCTCTTATCCAAAGTGTTTTAGAGTTCCAAGGTGCCTCAAAGGCTCCAGGCAGTGCTTACACTCTGGATAATAATTAGAACAGAATAGTGCAGTGTGGAATAGCCAGCTCTAAGGCATCCACGTTCAGAGGGAGCTCCATGGTCCCAAAGAATGGCTTACCAAAGGGCGCAGAACGTAGAAGCTAGGAATAAGTGTAAAGAGAGAGAGAGGTTAGGGAGCCATTGCAAAGGGTGGTCATGCCCAGTCATGGGCATAGACTGGCACACCCCTGACCCTTTGCTTGGTCCAAACAATTAAGAGAAGAATTCAGAAGTCAGACTTGGGTCTGGATGGTGATTAGGACACCACCAAACTTGAGTCAAGGCTCAGCACATAAAGGTGAAGAAGGGAGTGGGGATTGACCTGAGTAGAGGTTCAAGAGAACCTAGTTCCAGGTCGTGAGTAGCAATAAAAGGATGCTTCCATGACTCATAACTGTACTCTCACACAAGAGGGGGCAAAAAAGGAAGGGATTCACATAGAAAAGCAATCTACAGAAACACCAAGAAAGAAAGAAAGCATAACATACTAGGGGTGCAGAAACATAGGAAAGAAGCATAACAGAAGAGAAGAAGTAAACACATAGTTTAGAGGGTATTATTTAATGAGAATGACATACAAGCTGCAAGTGTTAGAATAGCAGAACAATAAAACAAGCAACAGCCTGGAGTTAGCAGAAGGCAAACTCAGATCCTTCAGCAAGTACTTGAGGGTTCAAAAGAACTCGAGAAACAACTCGAGAATGTTTCATACAGTAAAAGAGAAGCGAAGCAGGGTCAGTACTAGAAATTCAGAAAGTAATAGTATAGAAAAGTATGGTAATTGTGTAACTGAAAAGTATTCGAAGTGTATTTTGAAATCTGAAGTCTGTGTGTTTGTGAGATCTATGTTGAGAGAAGGGAAGGTATTTATATTTTGAAATCAGGCGAGTAACAAGGCAAAAAAACAATCAAGTATCAATTAGGATCAATTAGTAGAAGAGATTCCCTTAATTAAGGAGTTCAAATTTTAACGGTAAAAAGGCAGAAGCTATTTAAGGAAAAGAGATCAAATAACATATTGTGCATAACACATAAATAAGGGGTAAATACATATGGGTCGTGATTAAGGAAAAAGAATTTGAAATACACGGTTAAGTAAATAAGGCAAGAAGTGAATCAATTAGCACATAGTAAATCAGGGAACAAAAGATTCAAAGCAAATTACTAATAAACCAAGTTAGAAAAATAGGGGAATTCGAAAAGTTCAAATTAAATAAGGAAACAATCAATCAGGCTCATACAAAGCAGGCTGAAAATTAGTCCCAAAATCAAAGGTTACTTTGAGAGAGGAATTCTACCTATAAAGAGCGCATAAGCTTAAAACAAATAGAAGTGTCATGCAATCGAAAAAAATAAAAATCAGTGAGTATTGGACTATAGCTAAGAGAGGGTATCAGATAGCATGCAAAAGGTTATATAAAGAGTCTTTTAGCAAAAAAAAAATCGAAATCACATGGAGAAACAAAGTTGAAACAGAGATGAAACAACTTCATGCACTTGGAAATTAGGGTTTCGAAACCAAACAAATTCAGAGATGAGAAGCAAACAAGTCACATATGTTGGAAACACGTTCTCAAAGCATTATACTAAAACGTATGTTCATATGTGTAGGTATTGATGAATGACAAACAAGCGCAAATTGACATATGACGAAGCTCAAGTACAAGCGCACAATTGATATATATAACGAGATTCAAGCACAAGACCAAGTTTTATAGTTTTACATGAGTCGTTCTTAATTGTGATCTTGATCCGACAACTTGACTCATGACATGGCTTCTCTCGTAAAATTATTTTTACAAAATCATGCATATTTAATTTAATGCTAAATGATTTTAAATCATGCATATTTACTTTAGTCAAAATGATTTTTAAACATGCCTCTAAAATCTGGACTAAGATAATCGATTATGTACTTATGATAATCGATTATGTTAAGCCAAGACTGCATGACAATCGATTGTGAACTAATGACAATCGATTGTGTTAAGGCAGTGAGCATCAGGTTTTTCAAACCTGCATGACAATCGATTGTGAACCTTATGACAATCGATTGTGATGAGGCAGTGTACATCAAAGTTTTTCAAAACTCAGAATAATCGATTGTGAAGCTAATGACAATCGATTGTGAAGAGACAGTGTCCATCAGATTTTTCAAAGTCACAAAATAATCGATTGTGAACATATGACAAGCGACTGTGTTGAGGCAGTGTCTTCCAGACTTTTTCAAAGTTATTAAATAATCGGTTGTGAGTATATAACAATCGATTGTCACGAGGCAGTGTCTAAAATGATTTTCAAAGTCTGATAAATAATCGATTGTTAACATTGCACAATCGATTGTGAAGCTGACCGTTGTCGTAAAGTTTTCAAATACCGTCAGGTAATCGATTATTGATTTTGTATAATCGATTGTTGAAATTAAAATCTGGAAAGGATTTTTTGAACGTTGCTGAATAATCGATTATTGATTTTGTATAATCGATTGTTTTAAGTAAAATCTGGAAATGATTTTTTGAACGTTGCCAATAATCGATTGTTGATCTTGGACAATGGATTGTTAAGCGTAAAATCTGGGATTGATTTTTGGAACGATTGGCAAACAATCGATTGTGGCTTCTTGACAATCGATTGTCACACAGTAAAATCAGCAACTCTTAATTGGCAATTAGGCAACGGTAATGCCAAGTTTTTCAACTATAAATACAGCTTCATGTCAGTGTTTTAAAAATAACAACACACAACAACTGATCATATAATTGCTATAAGCTTGCATACTCTATTGCTTATCATTTTATATTCATTACATAAGTTTTTGAGAGCCAAACTCTTGTAGAAAGTTGTTGCGATCTTGAGCGTATTCTTTTACTCATCTCTACTCACTAAGGAGTGTCTTGTTTGAGTGCTTAGTGTATTGTACACTTGAAGAGAATTGTTATTCTCTTGTTGTAAGAAGGAACTTGTGTTTCCTTGGTTGAAGTCTTGGAGTGTTGTATCTCCGAGCAAAGGTGTTGAGGCCTGTGTCCTCAAGTTGTAAAGGTTTGTTAAGCACCCGGAAGCTTGACAAGTTAGTGGAAATCTCGAGAGAGTCTCTCGGGGACTGGACTAGCCACGGGTTATGGTGAACCAGAATACTTCGGTGTGTTCTTTCTTACTTATCGCACTTATTTATTTCCTGCAAATTTTAAATTCCGCAAGTTTACGCTAATTTTTATTATAACGCTATTCACCCCCCCCCCCTCTAGCGTTAAGCGTATTATCTAACAATTGGTATCAGAGCCCAACTCTCTGAAGACTTAACAGTTTGAGAGAAACTTCCATGGCTTCTACTCGTGACTCTTTTGCAGGAATAGAGGAAGGACAGTGCTCCACCCGACCACCACTATTCAACGGTACAAACTATACGTACTGGAAGGAGAGGATGAAAATCTTCGTTCAAGCAAACAATTTTCATCTTTGGAAGGTGATAACAAAGGGAAATCAAATTCCAACCAAAAAGGTTGAAAACGAATGGGTTCCCAAGTCCGAAGAAGAATATGACGCGGATGATATCCGAAAGGTGCAAAATAATGCTAAAGCAATTAATTTATTACATTGTGCTGTAAATGCTGACGATTACAGGAAAATGTCGTGTTGCACAACGGCGAAGGAAATGTGGGACAAGCTGGAAATTACGTACGAAGGTACGGACCAGGTAAGGGAAGCCAAAATTGATTTCCTAACCCATGCTTATGAATTATTTCACATGAAGGAAGGTGAAAAGGTAAATGAAATGTTTGAACGATTTTCAATAATCGTAAATGACCTACATGCTCTCAAGAAGACTTTCACGGATAGGGAACTTGTCCGAAAAATCCTTAGAAGTCTCACTCCGGCATGGCGATCAAAGGCCGACGCGATTCAAGAGTCCATTGGCGTCTCAAATGTTACCATCGACGCATTAAGAGGTAATCTTAAGACTTATGAATCTACTATACTTAACCCTCTTGTTGATGATCAAAGGAGGCAAAGAATCGCTCTAAAGGCAAGCACAAGCCAACCGCAAGTTGATGAGGACGGAGACAACGAGTTTGGACTCGTTATCAAAAGATTTCAAAAGTTCATGCGAAAAGAGTATGAATGAAAGGGCAAAAAGCAAGGAGAACAAATAAAGTGCTATGAATGCGGAGAAACCGGGCACATCAAATCAAATTGCCCAAACATCAAAAAGGAAAAGAAACCTTTCAAAAAGCAACGTGCATATATATCTTGGGGAGGAGACTCCGGAGATGAGTCAAGCGAAGGAGAAGAAGAGGAAAGCGCAAACCTTTGTCTTATGGCACAAGAAGACAAGCAAGATGAGGTATGTCAAATCTCTTCTAAAAATTTCTTTTCCCTTGAAGAAATGCAAAATGCTTTTGATGAGTTATATAGTGAATTTATTAAAGCTTCAAAAACTGTTAAATGCATAAAGGAAAATGCTTATTCAAAAGAAAAAGATTTTCAAAAACAACTCTCATTGAAAGAAAAGGATTTGGAAAAACTGGTTTTAGAAAATGAGAAGTTGAAAGAGGAAAACAAGTTTTTCGGAAAAATAAGCGCCTTCAAGCCCAAAAGCTCTATTAGAAATTGTACTTCTTGCATGCATCTCAAAAATGAAGTAGAAAGGCTTAAGGGCACCTTAGATAAGTTTAATTCTTCTCACAAAAATTTGAATGAGGTCCTTGTTAGTTTGAAGTCAACCAAGTATGGCATAGGTTTTAAGAATGAGCCTAAAGAAAAGGTTGAAGCCAAACCCCAACCACCTAAGGCTCAACCTAGGATTAATAAAACAAATTCTCATCCTAGAAATAACAACCCTAGAACAAATATGCATGCTAGACCAAATGTTGAACACTTTAAAAGACCTAGAAATGACTTACCACCTAGAAATAACTACTCTAGAAATGATGCATATTCTAGGCCACACACTAGAAGGAAGTTTGAACCTTTTAGAACACCTAGAAATGGCCCTCAACCTAGAAGCAATTATTCTAGAAATGCTGCTCATAATAGTAGGAATGACTTTCATGAAATGCGCAATAGCCATAGTGTCGAAAATAGAGTGAACAATTTTCGTCCGTCTAATTACTATGAACCTAGAAGGATGCATAATCCCAACGTGACTTGTCATTATTGTAGACGAATTGGTCATATTGCTCCTGCATGTTTTACACGACATAGACATATCACTCAATCGCATCATTATGATATGCCTAACCCTCAAGGACCCAAAATGGCATGGGTACCTAAAACGCATTAATTTGTTTTGTAGGTGTGTTTGAAGGGATCAAGTGTACTATGGTATCTTGATAGTGGATGCTCCAAGCACATGACGGGAGACGAATCCAAATTCCTTCAACTAGAACACAAAGAAGGAGGAAGTGTTATTTTTGGTGACAACAATAAAGGAAAGATTATCGGCATCGGATCGGTCGGTAAGGATGAGAATTCTTCTATTAAGCATATATTACTTGTTAAAGGTTTAAAGCATAATCTCTTGAGCATAAGTCAATTATGTGACAAGGGAAATCTTGCCTTATTTGATTCGGATGAATGCTTAGTATTTAGACGTAGTGATTTCAAAATTATCCTTCGTGGTTTTAGAGTGGATAATATTTATATGGTTGATCTTGCTAATTCCTCACCCGAATATGTGGATTGCCTTATGAGCAAAGAGGATGATACTTGGCTATGGCATCGTAGAGTAGCACATATAAACATGCATCTTTTGAACAAATTGATTTCACAAAACTTAGTTATTGGTCTTCCCAATTTGAAATTTGAAAATGACTCTATTTGTGATTCTTGTCAAAAAGGGAAGCAAACAAAAGCATCTTTCAAATCGAAAAATATTGTTTCAACTACTAGACCATTTCAATTGCTTCACATGGATTTGTTTGGACCATCTCGCATTGAAAGTCTTGGTAGAAATCGTTATGCTTTTGTTATTGTTGATGATTATTCCAGATTTACTTGGACTTTATTTCTTGCCCATAAAAGTGATGCTTTTCAGAATTTTAAATATTTCCTTAAACGTGTTCAAAACGAAAAGGAAACAACCGTCACTTCAATTAGAAGTGATCATGGGGGAGAGTTTGATCACAATCTCTTTGCGAACTTTTGTGACGAACTCGGTATCGAGCATACCTTTTCCCCTCCACGAACACCACAACAAAATGGGGTGGTGGACAGGAAAAATAGATGTCTCGAAGAGATGGCTAGAACCATGCTCGAAGAGGCTAAAATTCCCAAACATTTTTGGGCGGATGCCGTGAGTACCGCATGCTACATCTTAAATAGAGTAGTCATAAGGCCAATACTCATGAAGACCCCTTATGAACTCTACAAGGGAAGGAACCAAATATCTCCCATTTTAGAGTATTCGGTTGTAAAGTTTTTATTCATAACAATGGAAAAGATCAATTGGGAAAATTTGATGCTAAGTCCGATGAGGGAATTTTCATTGGTTATTCTTCACATAGCAAAGCATATAGAGTTTTTAATAAAAGAACCGAAACTGTGGAGGAATCCCCTTATGTTGTATTTTCCGAAAATAATGCTCGCTTGGCGAGAAAGGATTCCGGTTTTGATCTTACAGGTATCTTAGACAGCTTGAAAGACAAAATACAAGAGGAAACGCCTAAGGAAAATCAAGACAAAATTTTGGAACAACCAATGGAGGAAGCGCCACAATTGGAGAAAGAAACGAAAATGCCTAACGAGTGGAGAACAATCATAGATCACCCTCTCGAACAGGTAATTGGCGACGTCGGAGAAAAGGTAAGTACCGAAACACTCTTAAGAACACCCTAGGACACACTTCTTAAGAGATCACGCTCTCACTTGGCCACGCTAGTTTAAGTTACTATTTCTTTACAAATTACTGACATGAGCGTCGGAGACGTCTAATTCTATTTTGCAGGTATCGCCCTAAAGGTAGGGGGAATTATAAAGAAATGGCATAGAACAATCGATTGTTACAGCAAATAATCGATTATTTTACTGTGCAGAAAATCGATTAGCAAGTATCACTAATCGATTATTTATGGTTTATGCTTATTATGCAGTTTTGTTTAACAATCGATTTTTTAGCTGTTTAATCAATTACCGTCTCAGCCATTCAGTACTGCTTTTCTACAACAATCGATTGTTTCATATATATAATCGATTATTTTCCGAGTCAGAAAATCACCGTGCACACTATGGCACAACAATCGATTACCATAATTTGACAATCGATTATTTCATGTCAGTAATTCAAAAAGTTGTTACCGTTTGGCTCTGCAATCGATTTGTGTCAGTTCCGAGATTCAGTCAAATCTTCATAACAATCGATTATTTCATTCCAATAATCGATTGTCTAACGGTCAGTGCAATTTATTTATACCGTTTCTGACCGTTTTGGCTTTCAATTTTCTGCAGATTTTCACCATCAATGAAAAGCCACTATCCCCACCGTAAATAGGCACCTCATATCTTCATTTTATTCACTCAAGCATCAATTTTAGCTCTCAAACTATCAAAACTCTCTTAAGTTTCTTGCAAAGCTCATTACTTCCTATTGAAAATGTCGGGCCGTCACTCTAAACGTTCCCGTTCAGCTAGGCATGGTGCATCCTCCTCTGCTGCCCCACCTCCTCCAAATTACCCTTATCAAGATGGGTCCATTTTACAATTTAATTCTGACACCGAGCTTACTCGGTTCTTGACAAAATTTGAAAAGCGCGACATTCTTCCTCCCCGCTTTTCAACGAGCAAGTATCTTGAATCATACGCCCCTGCTGCCTCAAGAACCTACTCTTCAATCCATTTCCGACCAAATTGCTTCATTGACCACCTCTGTCGGTCAATTGACACATGAGATCCATGGATATTTTGACCATGTTCATTATCCATATGCCGGTCTTGTTCCCTTTGAAGCAGTGCCGGACGATGAGGCGGGAAATGATGATGAATAATTTCTTTATTTGTATTTCCATTTTATTGTTCTATGTTTGTATTGTTCCCATTATTTACCCGTTTTATTTTCAATATATAAACAAGTTTTTTTTCAATCCTTGCCATCTTATTACATTTTTCTGCTAATGGCAAAAGGGGGAAGATAACGGGTATGCACTCTCAATACTTATCGGCATAAATTGAGGGGAAATTCATATATTGAATATTGAGGGGGAACAAATTGCATCTCCATATACTTGTCCATATACTTGTTGCATATCTTTACTTGTCTTGAATCGTCATTATGAATTGTTTAATTTGCATATCCCGCTTATAGTTTGCCATTATCAAAAAGGGGGAAATTGTTGGAAACACGTTCTCAAAGCATTATACTAAAACGTGTGTTCATATGTGTAGGTTTTGATGAATGACAAACAAGCGCAAATTGACATATGACGAAGCTCAAGTACAAGCGCACAATTGATATATATAACGAGATTCAAGCACAAGACCAAGTTTTACAGTTTTACATGAGTCGTTCTTAATTGTGATCTTGATCCGACAACTTGACTCATGACATGGCTTCTCTCGTAAAATTATTTTTACAAAATCATGCATATTTAATTTAATGCTAAATGATTTTAAATCATGCATATTTACTTTAGTCAAAATGATTTTTAAACATGCCTCTAAAATCTGGACTAAGATAATCGATTATGTACTTATGATAATCGATTATGTTAAGCCAAGACTACATGACAATCGATTGTGTTAAGCCAGTGAGCATCAGGTTTTTCAAACTGCATGACAATCGATTGTGAACCTTATGACAATCGATTGTGATGAGGCAGTGTACATCAAAGTTTTTCAAAACTCAGAATAATCGATTGTGAAGCTAATGACAATCGATTGTGAAGAGACAGTGTCCATCAGATTTTTCAAAGTCACAAAATAATCGATTGTGAACATATGACAATTGATTGTGTTGAGGCAGTGTCTTTCAGACTTTTTCAAAGTTATTAAATAATCGATTGTGAGTATATAACAATCGATTGTCACGAGGCATTGTCTAAAATGATTTTCAAAGTCTGATTAATAATCGATTGTTAACATTGCACAATCGATTGTGAAGCTGACCGTTGTCGTAAAGTTTTCAAATACCGTCAGGTAATCGATTATTGATTTTGTATAATCGATTGTTGAAATTAAAATCTGGAAAGGATTTTTTGAACGTTGCTGAATAATCGATTATTGATTTTGTATAATCGATTGTTTTACGTAAAATCTGGAAATGAGTTTTTGAACGTTGCCAATAATCGATTGTTGATCTTGGACAATCGATTGTTAAGCGTAAAATCTGGGATTGATTTTTGGAACGATTGGCAAACAATCGATTGTGGCTTCTTGACAATCGATTGTCACACAGTAAAATCAGCAACTCTTAATTGGCAATTAGGCAACGGTAATGCCAAGTTTTTCAACTATAAATACAGCTTCATTTCAGTGTTTTAAAAATAACAACACACAACAACTGATCATATAATTGCTATAAGCTTGCATACTCTATTGCTTATCATTCTATATTCATTACATAAGTTTTTGAGAGCCAAACTCTTGTAGAAAGTTGTTGCGATCTTGAGCGTATTCTTTTACTCATCTCTACTCACTAAGGAGTGTCTTGTTTGAGTGCTTAGTGTATTGTACACTTGAAGAGAATTGTTATTCTCTTGTTGTAAGAAGGAACTTGTGTTTCCTTGGTTGAAGTCTAGGAGTGTTGTATCTCCGAGCAAAGGTGTTGAGGCTTGTGTCCTCAAGTTGTAAAGGTTTGTTAAGCACCCGGAAGCTTGACAAGTTAGTGGAAATCTCGAGAGAGTCTCTCGGGGACTGGACTAGCCACGGGTTGTGGTGAACCAGAATACTTCGGTGTGTTCTTTCTTACTTATCGCACTTATTTATTTCCTGCAAATTTTAAATTCCGCAAGTTTACGCTAATTTTTATTATAATGCTATTCATCCCCCCTCTAGCGTTAAGCGTATTATCTAACAACATACAATTGGCCTCAAGAACTCGAATGAAACCCCCAAATTCTAGAGTTTCTACCCTTAATCGAGTGCATAGACGAAAGCAAATAAATTAGGCATGAATAACAACAAAGTAAATTAAGAAAAACCCAAAGGAACTAAAACCTTAAACATTTCATGAAAACATAATACAGTAGAAGAGATCATAAGGAAACGGTAGAAGAAAGTATAGTAGAACAAAACACATAGGAACCACAGTAGAGAAAATACAGTAAGAGAAACACATAAAAGTCACAGTAGAACATGTAAAATTGAAGAAACCCTAATTCGGAGAAGACGAATGGTATTGAAAGTAAAGTTTTGAAAGAAACTTTGAGAAATAGTTGGAAAACCTTAAAATAAACACAGATCTAGAACAAATATAGAGAATTAGGAGAACCTCAAAAGGCTAAGGTTTCAGAAGAACCCTAGAGGCGATAAAGGCCTGGAAACGATTTGATATGAGTCGAATAAGTCATACATAGGCTCATAGGACCAGGACATGCCGGAGCAAAGCCGGAGATGGCTGTGAAACTCGAATCGGCAAGGATCTGAGTGAAAGCCTTCAAGGTCAGACTTTGAATCTTCAAGTAGCAGGTGTATAAGAGCACATGGAGGTGAGTACAGGTCACCCAGGGTTTGGGACGCCATGAATTCCAGTGAAACATGGTAGAAACCGGTGAGGAATGATAAGGGTTTAGGAGGGAGCTAAAGAGACTTTGAGAGACGAAGGAAGTTCAGAGGCGGCGGTCAAAATAAAAATGAGAGACGGGGTTAAGGGTTGGTAAATTAAAAAGGAAAGTGTAATTGAGGGCCGTTGATCAAATTGATCAATGGCCAGGATTTAAAGTACAAACGGAGGGGTTTAATTGATGGGTCAGGGTAGGGTACAAATTTGAATTGGGTCGTTGATTTGGGGGCCTGTTTTAGGGTCAATTAGGAGGTCAAAAATAGGCTAAAATTGAAATTATTTGAGACCACAATTGAAATTGCCAGTTTTCCTTTAGATTTTTATAAAAATAGTAAAAAGTATTATAAAATCAAATTAAAAGTACTTAATAAATAATATGTAAATATTGATAACAATATTAGGATTGATTTTATAATTAAAAAATGCTATTAAATTTGAAAGTGGACTAAAATTGCACTTTCATGCAATTAAGTTTTAAAAATACCAAATGGACTTGTAAAATTATGCGAAAATCATGTAAATTATATTTTGGTGTAAATATGAGAATCAAAATAAGTTATTCACCAAAAAATGATAATTTTAGGGTAATTTTGGATTTTGTACTGCTAAAATATACAATAAATTAACTTTAAAAATCTTTACAAATTGGGAAAAATGCCAGAACTATTCGACATGCTTATATATGCATAAATAGGCTATTTTTGAAAGTTTTTTGAGTATAAAAATATATATATGTTGATACCCAATTTTTCCTATGTACTTTTGTACCCAAATTACCTTCAAAATAGCTTGTGAATGCATATATAAGCACCCACAAAGGGTTGGTATTTTTTCTATAATTTTTCAAGCATTTTAAAACCAATTTATAACTTATTGTGTACTATAAAATCCAATATTTAACCTCAAATGTTGTTATTTAATAAATAATTTATTTTATTCTCTCATTTACATAAAAAATATAATTTATGTAATTTTTACAGGATTTTACAAAGCCATTAGGTATTTTTAAACTAAAATTGCTTTAAATTGCAATTTTAGCCTATCTCTAGATTTAATTAGTATTTCAGGTACAAAATCGTTCCTTTTATTTTTAGTTGCTTCCTAAATATATTTTATTAACTCAGTAATTTTATTGGATTTTACAAAATTGTTTACTTTTTTTATAAAATTAAATTGGGAAAACGGCTATTTAAATTATAGCCCCTTTCTATTTCAATTTTGGCCCAAATTATACCCCCAATTACATTACCCAATTTCCAATCCACTCGACCCAAACCCGTTCAAACTAACCCGGCCCATTTCCCCCTTTTAATCGTGGTCGTTGATCACTCAAATCAACGGTCCATGTTTTAACTTACAAAATTAAACCCCTAACACCCCTAACCCTACATTCATTCTCCCAAACCAGCCGCCTTCACTCCCAAAATGCTCTCTAGTTCTCTGAAAACCCTAGTTGCCTCCTACTCACTTCACCGGCACTCATGGCCGAACAAGCCCTAAAATGTTTTCATTCGTTCACTCTTCACCTCTCGTGGTCCTTGGGTTCGAAGGTCGGAGTTGTATTTCGAGGGTGGTTGGACCAGAAGTCCTCCAACGGATTTTTCAGCTGTATCCAGGCTTTCTCCGGCAAGTCTTAAGGCTTCGAGTCCTTTGCCGGCTCCGATGAGTCCATTCCAGGCTTTTCTCAATGCTTTGAGACCTTTCACTGAAAACCCTAATTTCTCGAGGTTCTTCTCTGTGTTTAATTTTACTATTCTTTCTGAGTCCTAGTTATTTTCTAGAGATTTTAAAGTATTTCTCATCTTTTCTTCACCTATTGCTCGTTTTCAAACGGTTCTTCTTTTTAAACTTAGGGTTTCTATAACTTTCCATGATTTCTCTAATTTCTTCGCTTTATTTGTTACTGAGTGTTCTTCTCTATGTCTTTGCTATGATTTTAGGCACTTTCCACCATGTCTCTAAGGTGTTTTACTTTACTGTTCTTTTCTAGGGTTTTTAGTTCATATATTCCATGCTTTCTATATGTTGTTCTGCTTTTGTTCATCTTCATCTATTATACTCCTTATGTTCTAATTTGTAACGAAAAACCCTAATTTCTAAAGGTGTTTTTCATCTTTCTTTCTCTGTGAAACCCTAATCGCTTAATTATTTTCTTGTGTGTTTTTTCAGTTTTTGTATGTTCTAACCTATACCTCTTTTATATTGTCACATTTCCCCTTCTCTGAAACCCTAATTGGAAAACTTAATTTTGTACAGCTGCCTGATTCTCTAATTAACCCCTATTTCTCTGACTAATTTTGAATCAATTAGTATCCTGATTCCTTGATTTTCTAGTTGATTACCTACCTTTTATGTTTACCAGTGTAATTTTCAAACTCTTCACACATATATTTACCCTATACTCTGTGATTTGTATATGATGTTTCTTTCCAAAATTAAACAAAAGTTTATTTATTTCCAGTCGGTTCCTTAATTAAAGGGAACCTTCTCCTTAATTATGTATGATTGGTACTGCTGAATATTTTCTTGCCTTAAGTGTTGCATCTCTTTAAAACTATAAATAGTCCTTCACTTTTTCTCACTAGGACACTGAAAACACGAGCACTCTCCAATTCTCACTGAAAAACTCTCTTCTCTTCTACATTCCTTCTCTGTTACTTGCTATCTTGCTAAGGATTAGCCGAATGAAAGCCAAGGCTAATTATAAGAATTCTCTTTGTTTTGTTACGCAAGTTTGCACTGGTAGGCTCCTAGCTTCATTTATTACTTTCAAGTATCTGTTTGTTCTCTCCTTTTCTTTGTCTGTCGTGTTATTTCAGTTAAGCTTGCATGTTCAATCCCTTCCCCTTGTCCCCTTGTCTGTTTGTTTGTTTCGGTAATTCATTTGAGTGCTAACAGGTTTAATTTCCTCCTCCCTTCCCCTAGTTTGTCATGATACCTCACCTATTTTTTGTACTTCAATTAAGTTTCATGATAATTCCTTTCCCCTTGTCCCCTTGTCTGTTTGTGCTCAGGATAATCCTGAACCCTGACCCCTATGTGCTTATACCTTTAGTTCAAACTACAGCATGTTGATCTCTATTCCCTTTCCCATTGGTTGCTTGCATTCATGTTTTGTTAAGTCCAACATGTTAAATACTCTCCTTTGCTTGTGCACTGTTCATTATTATGCTTCAATCTAATCTTGTCTGCTAAGTGCTTTTATGTGATTCCCCTCTCCCTTTGCTCCTTGTTTGTGCATGAGTTGTTCTGGACAAGGGTGGCACCTTATTGCCATTTCTAGTCTAGAACTAAGGCTTAGAATAGCCTTTACTCAAAGCAATCCCATCCCTCATCCCCTATTTTTTGTTTTTGAGCCTTGAAGAAGTCTTGTTGGTGTCCTAATCACCATTCAGACCCTTGTCTGACTTGTTTACAAGTCTGCTCATGTTTGATAACCCTTGTAAGAAGTCTGGGGTGTGCCAGTCTCACTCAAATGGCTGGGTATGACCACTTCATACGATGGTCTTCCTCTAATCCATCACCTTTACCTTTATTCTTAGTTCTATAAGTTCTACCCCCCCGCTGGTAAGCCATGCTTAGGGACATTGGAGTCTCCTCTGAACTCGGATGCCTTAGGGTTGGTAATTCCACACTTGCACTATTCCAATTAGAGTGTAAGCAATGCCTAGGTTCAATTGAAAGCCCTTGGAACTTTGTAACACTCTAAAAAGAGAAAAGCCTTGGATCTTGGGAGCTCGAATTTGGTAAAAGGCATATTGTTGGACATTAAAGTTGCTTCGAGATTCCTCGGGCCTTTTATAGCTACTGATGTATTTTAATTTCTTGTTTCTTTTAATGTTCTTTTCCTACTCTGCCCAGATTTGTAATAATTTGTAATAAAGAACTCAGGGTATAGTGAAAACGGACGTGGGAGGGGTTTACTTTTCTTGCATTCTTATAGAAACCATGCTTATAGGTTTGCATCACTTACCCTGTCTACATGCTTCTCATTATTGCAATAACATCATATAGAAGACATGCCTATAAGTATTTACTTTCTTGCCTCAAATATAAATAGAAAACATGTCCATAGGTTTTACTTCATAGCATCCATCTCATACAGTTACCATGTTCGTAAGTTTCATTGTTGCATCGGTATCATGTAGATACCATGTCTATAAGCTTTTCGTTATTGCATCAACTCCATAATAGAAATCATGCCTATAGGTTTGCAGTCTTACATACTCATATAGAAACCATGTCTATAGGTTTGCATTCTTATAATCCTCACCTAGAAAATATGCCTATAGGAACTATATAAAGCTAGGCAAAACAGTAAGTCGTCTAATTGTGTAAAAGTGGTAACAACAAGGGCTAATAAGTATGTTATAAGTCCAACTCGCCTAATGCTTCAAACGCTTTTCTTATTACTTTCAATCGGGCCCAGGTTTGCCCCTTTTACAATACTCTGAACCTATAAACATCTTTTAAGTTCTAAGTCTATGATTTCAATTGTTTGTCTGCCTAAGTATAATGCTTTGAGGTCTATTAAACTTCCCCTATTGTATCTCTATTGTATACAAACAGTTCGACTAACTCACAGGCCTTTTCTAAACTTTTGCGCAACTTTAAATCTTTGAACAGACTCCTGTCTGAAATTAAATGTTTTCCTCCAAAAGTCTACTGGTTTTCTAAATCCTGAAAACTCCTAAACGGGCCTGAGTAGCTTGAAGCATATTTTTTATCCAACTCTTATATGTTAAACTAATCTGTCCGCCCTTATAATCTCTTTCAAAAGACCAAATCAGTAATTGAAGTCATGCTAAACTTCGTGCTGTGTGTTATGGGGTTTAATTATGCCTTTAACCTTTTACTTGTGTGCCCCTTATATGCTATTTGTTTTGACTGTCGCTCTAGTGTTTTTACCTTTGAAAACTCCATATATACACCCTATCTCTTTCTTCCCTCTTCTTAGGATTAGAAGTCCTAATACCCCAGGACTAACAGGTTGGGACGGGTATTAGCATGCAATAAGTAAACGATTCCAACGCGTTTAAATACCTTAACGGGGTGGGAAGGGTAGAATATGGAGATGATGACGATGCGATAATATAATAGAGCGAACCCTCTTTGGGAATATGTGTGAGATATTACATCGAATGATCCATATTATAGTTAAACCTAGGACCCTTCTTTTACTTGTTTTATTTAAATGCTTTCTTCTATTAATGCTTTTCAAACTAGTCCGCTCTTATTTCAAACTTATGTCCCTTTCGAGCTTTTAAGTTATGTGAATACACGTGCACTTTATTCGTCAATCTTCTATTAAAGTCACAATTAGCATAGCCGGGAACCACATTTGTGGATCTTGAGGGGTGCCTAACACCTTCCCCTCGAGATAATCTCAAGCCCTTACCCGAACTCTGGTTTTCTTTCAAAATACTCCTCTCATCTTTAAAAGTGTCCTAATGCACTATAATCATTAGGTGGCGACTCTTCAAATTCCATAACCCAATTTCCAAACGGGGATGAGAGTTGTTTTGCCCATAATGTCGTGAAACCCGATTTCGCTTTTGAAAAGGGGGGCGTCAACAACATGGCGACTCCGCTGGGGAATTTCTTTTAGGCTTCTACCACTACGTGTTTTGTGACTTTATTGTCTTCTTTATTTATTTCTTCAATTATTTCTTTTTACAATTACTAACTTGTTTCTTCGTGTCTTTGTTTTTCTTTAACTGTTTTACTGCTTTATTGTATTTACTTCATTTCAATTCTGTCTTTAATTTCGAGCATTCATTATTGTATGAACGTGAAAATACATGTACTTATTTCCTTATTGTAATTGCATCCTTCAACATATTTTTCCACTCGTGCCCAATAAATCCTATATATATGCTTATAATGAGTGGTTGTGCTCTTCCATATTATAAACCCCCTAAATTTGGCAAAGGCATATTTGCGGTAAAACCAGTCGATCAACGGTGTAGTCGACGGTTACGTTCCTTTCCCTCTTGAGTTGTCCGCTCAAGGGTACCTTGTCTAGCACTTCAAAAGTAGAAACCTTACTCTATTTAATTGTTCATGCATCATGGTCAAACTTAGACGATTCAGTTATCTTATCCGCATAATGACTCATTAGGATAGACTAAACCAAAGTCCATCGGGTTTCCTCGAAACCCAAACAGGAAGAACTAAATGCCTCTTGCTAATTATTGATTTAAATAGTTGAGTCCAATAGGGTTAGGGTTCTAACTCTCTATTTTACAGGAAATGAGGCACGAGGTCCCCATTATCAAATATTCATCCAAAGTTGCTAAGTTGGTGGTATGATTTGCATGGCAGTGATCGGGTTTTGTTTGGAAGCACATAGGAAATCTTCCTTCACTTTGTTAGAAAATACGCTTAACGCTAGAGGGGGGGTGAATAGCGTTATAATAAAAATTAGCGTAAACTTGCGGAATTTAAAAATTGCAGGAAATAAATAAGTGCGATAAGTAAATAAATTAGAACAAACGCACCGATGTATCCTGGTTCACCACAACCCGTGGCTAGTCCAGTCCCCGAGAGACTCTCTCGAGATTTCCACTATCTTCGTCAAGCTTACGGGTGCTTAACAAACCGTTACAGTTGCTCAAGGATACCACACCTTAAGACTTCACTTGCTTGAGGATACCTCACCCCAAGACTTCAACCACTAAGACTTTGGGTACTTAGCAAACCCGACAAATGAGAAGATATGTTCTTCTCAAACAACTCTCTTTTACAACAAATACTCTCTCAATAGAGTGGATAAAGAGATACACAATAAGCTCTATGAACAACATAAAGTTGTCTATCAAATGGCTCAACAAAAGCTCTAAAATGATGCTTGAAAATGATCAATATGTATATCAATGTATGGAGGAGTTGTGTGCTTAAAATCAGCTCAAATGACCTCTTTTTATAGGTGAAAAAGTAGTGCTGACCGTTGCTTAATTGACAAATAAAATCCCTGATTCTGTGCTCAAACAATCGATTGTTTGGAGGTGACAATCGATTGTCTGACCAACGTTCAAAAAACAGATTCCTGATTTTAGGCTAAACAATCTATTGTATGGACTAAATAATAAATTGTTTTCAACGTTCAAAAATCAATTTAGGATTCTGTGGGAACGGTCAAAATATAATCGATTGTATGAAGGTGACAATCGATTGTTTTGATGTTTAAAAACTTCGGTTGCACACAGTCTCAAAATAATCGATTGTTAAAAGTGGACAATTGTTGACTTCATATAATCGATTGTGTACTTCATATAATCGATTATGTTGTTCCGGTGTTCAAAACTTTGGCAACGGATCTATTATATAGCATTGATATACACTGTGTATACCAGAATTGAAAACTTACTTCAAAACACATTTTGGTTAAAAATGAAAACGTTAAAATCATTTTGTTTGAAGTATATTAAAAATATTTATGATATATATGATTTAATAAAATGATTTACTTTAATAAAATGATTTTATGCATATTTATGATGACCTAATGTTGAGCCAAAAGATAAGATAACTTAAACGTTGTTCTTATATTGGTTCTACCTCACGACCTACGTCTTGAGTCTTCGGTCTTGAACTCTTTGGCTCGACTTGGCTTGTCTATGAAATCCCGTCATCAATATGCTTCTCGCCGTTTGATAGTTTGTCATATTATATCGTTGTTTGACGCTTGACTTCATTGTTTGTCATTCATCAAAACCTATACCTGAAAATCATGCTCATACAACCAAAGCGCACACATCATAGATATACATGATTTCCAACAATTTCCCCCTTTTTGATAATGACAAACAACGGAAGATATGCATATTGAATTCCCCCTAAATTCATGCTATATCTCAACATACAATTTATGCAACCAATTCAATATAATCAATTCAATATAATTCCCCCTTAATTGAACCAATTCAATATAATCAATTCAATATAATTTCCCCTTAATTGAATATTCCCCCTCAATTAAGGCATGCATATCGCTCATATTCTTCCCCCTTTTGGCATTAGCAAAAAGACTATACCAAAAAATTTTAAACCATTGACGATACCAATCGTTATAAACAAGATCATATCAAATATTAGTAAATGGCATACTAATGATAACGGTCATTTTTCTCAACAATGCCAATTGTTATTTTAAACTAAGAAAGTTCATCAAAACATGAATCAATCATTTATTATAAAATCAATTGATACTAATTGTTATTCAGAAATAAAACTTGTTAAAGCATGTATCAACCAAAACTGATATAGATTATTTGCACATATCAACTCATTGCGTTTTTATTCAAAATATGATAACTAACCGACGTTCCCCCTTGATGCATTAAGGTTTCGTGCTTGGTGCATCCACTACAATATTGTAGTCTTCAAGCACACCTGCAAAAAGAACCTAAAAATAGGTTTTTGGTACCCAACTTCTTTTGGGTCCTTGGGGGTTAGGATAACAATAGTCATAATCAACACATAAATCTCTATGTTTAGCAAAACAAACGGGTGCAATGTGTCCTACCCGATTACAATAGTGACATATAACATTAGGATTGTGCATATGTCTAGGTTGAGCCAAATGCGTTCTAGGTGTTCTAAAGTTGTTCCCCCTAGAAGCGTTGAATTTCCTAGAGTCATGTCTAGGTGGTCTAAAATTATTCATTCTAGACTCATTAACAAAATTCATAGAATTGTGTCTAGGTGGTCTAAAATTATTCATTCTAGACTCATTAGCAAAAGTCCTAGAGTTGTTTCTAGGTTGTCTATAATTAATCTTAGACTCATTTGTGAGGTTCCTAGAATTCTTTCTAGATGGACCAACCTCATTATTTATCTCCTTTTTATTCTCTTCAATTTTAGGACTATCAACACTACGTTTTTCTAGTGCGTTCCTAAGTTCTATGTTCTCTAATTTTAAAGAACTACAAGAGGAACAATTAGAACATTTATCAATAGAAGAGGCTTCATTCAATTCCTTGATTTTATTTTTGAAATCAACAATGTCATTTTCCAAAAATTTATTTTCTTTTTCTAAAACTTCAATTTTATTTTTAAGAACACCATTTTTATTAGTCAATTTTTCAAAATCTATTTCTTTCAAAGAAGAGGATTTTTCAAAATCTTTTTCTTGTAAAGAAAGTGTTTTCTGAAAATCTGTTTCTTGCAAAGAAAGTGTTTTCTGCAAAGAAAGTATTTTCTTCAAATCTTTATCATTTTGGAAGCATTAACAAATTCACCATACAATTCATCATAGGCATTTTGTAATTCTTCAAACGAGTGAGAGTTGGAAGTACTTACCCCTTCTTCGTTTGCCACGAGACACAATGCGGCGGTTCCATCGCCTGAGCTGTCCGAATCCCGTGGTACGCGCCTACGGTGTTTCTTCATTTTCTTGTCCTTCTTCATAGACTTACAAAACTTTTCAATTATATCATTGGAAATATTATCATCATCCCTTTCCGAATCACTTACCTCTTCTCTTTTAGAGGATGAGGCTTTGAAGGCAAAATTCGAATTACTTCTAAGATAAGGATTAAGAATTGTGCTATCATAAGTTTCGAGGTTACCTCTTAGTCCATCAATTGTGATATTCGTGAATTCCATCGACTCTTGGATGGCATTGGCTTCGGAACGCCATTCGGGAGTGAGGCTCCGTAGGACTTTTCGAACAAGATCTTTGTTCGTGTAAACTTTCCCGAGAGCATGTAGATCGTTGACGATTTTTAAAAATCGTTCAAACATAACACCAATGGGTTCCTTCTCCATTTTAAAGATTTCATATGTTTGAGTTAGAAAATCAATTTTAGATTCTCGGACTTGAGGCGTACCTTCATAGAAGATCTCGAGTTTATCCCACATCTCCTTGGCGGTTGTGCAGCACGAGATTTTCCTATTGTCATCCGCATTGATCACAAAATACAATACATGGATGGCCCTTGCATTATTTTCAACTTTCTTGATGTCCTCGGCATCATATTCATTTTCCTCCTTCGGAACCGTGGTTTCTCCAACTTTCTTTGTCGACATTGGTTCACCGTTTTTGATGATTTGCCACAAACGTAAACTGTTTGCTTTGAGGAAGATACTCATCCGATCTTTCCAATATGTATAGTTTGTTCCGTCAAATAGTGGAGGGCAAGTGGTGGATGTTAGATAATACGCTTAACGCTAGAGGGGGGGTGAATAGCGTTATAATAAAAATTAGCGTAAACTTTGCGGAATTAAAAAATTGCAGGAAGTAAATAAGTGCGATAAATAATAATATACGCACCGATGTATTCTGGTTCACCACAACACGTGGCTAGTCCAGTCCCCGAGAGACTCTCTCGAGATTTTCCACTAACTTGTCAAGCTTACGGGTGCTCAACAAACCTTTACAACTTAAGGACACAAGCCTTAACCCTTTGCTCGGAGATACAACACTCCAAGACTTCACTGTTAAGCTTACGTGTGCCTAACCAACCTTTACAACTTAAGGACACAAGCCTTAACACCTTTGCTCGGAGATACAACACTCCAAGACTTCAACCAAGGAAACACAAGTTCCTTACAACAAGAGAATCACAATTCTCTTACAAGTGTACAAAACACTAAACACTCAAACAAAGCACTCCTTAATGAGTAGATATGAGTAAAGGAAGTAAGCTCAAGATCACAACAATATTGGACAAGACTTTGGCTCTCAAAAGCTTTATGAAATGAATATAAAATGATAAACAATAGTATGCAAGCTTATAGCAATAGAATGATCAGTTGTTGTGTGTTATTGTGTTTAAAACACTGAAATGAAGCTGTATTTATAGTTGAAAAACTTGGCATTACCGTTGCCTAACTGCCAATTAAGAGTTGCTGATTTTACTGAGTGACAATCGATTGTCAAGAAGCTACAATCGATTGTTGCCAATCGTTCTAGAAATCAATCCCATATTTTACGCTTAACGATCGATTATCCAAGATCAACAATCGATTATTGGCAACGTTCAAAAAATCATTTCCAAATTTTACGTAAAACAATCAATTATACAGAATCAATAATCGATTATTCAGCAACGTTCAAAAAATCTTTTCCAGATTTTAATTTCAACAATCGATTGTATAAAATCAACAATCGATTATTCATCAACGTTCAAAAAATCTTTTCCAGATTTTAATTTCAACAATCGATTGTACAAAATCAACAATCGATTACCTGACGGTATTTGAAAATATTACGACAACGGTCAGCTTCACAATCGATTGTGCAATGTTAACAATCGATTATTTATCAGACTTTGAAAAACATTTTAGACACTGCCTCTTGACAATCGATTGTTATATACTCACAATCGATTATTTAATAATTTTGAAAAAGTCCGGAAGACACTGCCTCAACACAATCGATTGTCATATGTTCACAATCGATTATTTTGTGACTTTTAAAAATCTGATGGACATTGTCTCTTTACAATCGATTGTCATTAGCTTCACAATCGATTATTCTGAGTTTTGAAAAACTTTGATGTACACTGCCTCATCACAATCGATTGTCATAAGGTTCACAATCGATTGTCATGCAGGTTTGAAAAACCTGATGCTCACTGCCTTAACACAATCGATTATCATTAGTTCACAATCGATTGTCTTGCAGTCTTGGCTTAACATAATCGATTATCATAAGTACATAATCGATTATCTTAGTCCAGATTTTAGAGGCATGTTTAAAAATCATTTTGACTGAAGTAAATATGCATGATTTAAAATCATTTAGCATTAAATTAAATATGCATGATTTTGTAAAAATAATTTTACGAGAGAAGCCATGTCATGAGTCAAGTTGTCGGATCAAGATCACAATTAAGAACGACTCATTTAAACTATAAAACTTTGTCTTGTGCTTGAATCTCGTTATCCACCAATTGTGCGCTTGTACTTGAACTTCGTCATATATCAATTTGCGCTTGTTTGTCATTCATCAAAACCTACACATAAGAACACACATTTTAGTATAAAGCCTTGAGAACGTGTTTCCAACAATTTCTCCCTTTTTGATAATGGCAAACTTTAAGCGGAATATGCAACTTAAACAATTTATAATGACGATTCAAGACAAGTAAAGATATGCAATAAGTAAAGATATGCAATAAGTATGCGATTAGTTCCCCCTCAATATATGAATTCCCCCTCAATTTAAGCTTATAAATATTGAGAGTGCATACCCGTTATCTTCCCCCTTTTGCCATTAGCAAAAATAATATAAGAAGATGCCAAAGATGTAAATAAAACTTGTTTATTTATTGGAAAGAAAACGTGATTACTTAAAGAGAGTACAATAACTCAAGTAATAGCAGAACAATCGATTATTGATACGAGATAATCGATTATTAGACGACAGAAACCGATTTTTCTGAAGAAGACTCGATTATTGCGCGTCATGCTTTATAATTCCCCCTACCTTTAGGGCGATACCTGCAAAAATTTGTTAGACGTCTCCGACGCTCAAGTTAGAAATCATGTAAAATAAAAAGATGCAATGCATGACTTAGATCAACGTGGAGTCAAGAATCCCGAGTTCACTACGAATTCGGAAGAAGGACTCTTTCTCTAAGGGCTTAGTAAAGATGTCGGCCAATTGGTCTTTGGTTTCAACAAATTCGATTTCGACATCGCCCTTGAGAACGTGATCTCTTATAAAATGATGTCTAATTTCAATGTGTTTTGTTCGCGAATGAAGAACGGGGTTCTTCGTCAAGCATATGGCACTAGTATTATCACATCTAAGAGGGATATGATCAAGACTTAGGCCATAGTCCAAGAGTTGTTGTTTCATCCAGAGGATTTGAGCGCAACAACTCCCCGCGGCTACATATTCAGCCTCGGTTGTGGACAACGCAACACTTACTTGTTTCTTGCTAAACCAAGAAACGAGAGAGCTACCGAGCAAATGGCAAGTGCCACTAGTGCTCTTGCGGTCCAATTTGCATCCAGCAAAATCGGAGTCGGAATAGCCAACGAGTTGGCATGAAGAACCTTTGGGGTACCATAGACCCACATTTGTAGTACCAACAAGGTACTTCAAAATCCGTTTTACCGCAGTAAGGTGAGACTCCTTCGGACGCGATTGATAACGGGCGCATAAGCACACGCTAAACATGATGTCCGGACGACTAGCAGTAAGATAGAGAAGAGAGCCAATCATACCTCGATACTTCTTAGTGTCGACTTCCTTACATTTCTCATCTTTGTCTAGATGATCGGATGTGCTCATGGGAGTCGCCATTGCTTTTGCATTGTTCATTTCAAATCGTTTCAGCAATTCTTTGCAATATTTGGCTTGGCAAATGAACGTACCTTCTTTCATTTGCTTTACTTGTAATCCCAAAAAGAATGTTAACTCACCCATCATAGACATCTCAAATTCGCTTGTCATTAAATCGGAAAATTCCTTGCATAAGACATTGTTAGTAGCACCAAATATGATATCATCCACATATATTTGAACTAATAAAATATCATTGTTTTTATGCTTAACAAAAAGGGTGGTGTCAACTTTCCCCCTAATGAAATCATTTTCCAATAGAAATTTACTCAATCTTTCATACCAAGCTCGGGGAGCTTGTTATAAACCATAGAGAGCCTTTTTGAGTTTGAAAACATGATCGGGAGATTTAAAATCTTCAAAACCGGGGGGTTGTTCAACATAAACTTTTTCTTGTATAACACCATTTAGAAAAGCACTTTTCACATCCATTTGATATAAATTGAAATTCATAGAAGAGGCAAAAGCGAGCAATAGACGAATAGCTTCTACTCTACCTACGGGAGCATATGTTTCTTCATAGTCAATACCCTCTTCTTGATTATAGCCTTTTGCTACAAGCCTAGCTTTGTTTCTAGTGATTACACCATTTTCATCTAGTTTGTTTCGAAAAACCCATTTCGTACCAATTATGGTATGATTTTCGGGTCTTGGCACCAAATCCCAAACGTCATTCCGTTTGAATTGGTTAAGCTCCTCTTGCATTGCCAAGGTCCAAAATTCATCCCCAATTGCTTCGGAGATGGTTGTTGGTTCAATTTGAGACACAAAAGCAGTATGTCCTAAGGTGTTCTTAAGGGAGTTTCGGGTACTTACCTTTTCTCCGACGTCGCCAATTACCTGTTCGAGAGGGTGATCTTTGATTGTCCTCCATTCGTTAGGCATTGTCGTTTCTTTCTCCAATTGTGGCGCTTCCTCCGTTGGTTGTTTCAAAATTTCGTCTTGATTTTTCTTAGGCGTTTCCTCTTGTATTTTGTCTTTCAAGCTATCTAAAATACCTGCAAGATCAAAACCAGAATCCTTTCTCGCCAAGCGAGCATTATTTTCGAAAAATACAACATGAGAGGATTCCTCCACAGTTTCGGTTCTTTTATTAAAAACCCTATATGCTTTGCTACGTGAAGAATAACCAATGAAAATTCCCTCATCGGACTTAGCATCAAATTTTCCCAATTGATCTTTGCCATTGTTATGAATAAAACATTTACAACCGAATACTCTAAAATGGGAGATATTTGGTTTCCTTCCCTTATAGAGTTCATAGGGAGTTTTCATGAGTATAGGCCTTATGACTACTCTATTTAAGACGTAGCATGTGGTACTCACGGCATCCGCCAAAAAATGTTTGGGAATCTTGGCCTCTTCGAGCATGGTTCTAGCCATCTCTTCGAGACACCTATTTTTCCTTTCCACCACCCCATTTTGTTGTGGTGTACGTGGAGCGGAAAAGGTATGCTCGATACCGAGTTCGTCACAAAAGTCCGCAAAGAGATTGTGATCAAACTCTCCCCCGTGATCACTTCTAATTGAAATGACGGTTGTTTCCTTCTCGTTTTGAACACGCTTAAGAAAATATTTAAAATTCTGAAAAGCATCACTTTTATTGGCAAGAAATAAAGTCCAAATAAATCTAGAATAATCATCAACAATCACAAAAGCATAACGATTTCTTCCTAGACTTTCAATGCGAGATGGTCCAAATAAATCCATGTGAAGCAATTGCAATGGTGTAGAAGTTGAAACAATATTTTTGGATTTGAAAGATGCTTTTGTTTGCTTCCCTTTTTGACATGAATCACAAATAGAGTCATCTTCAAATTTTAAATTGGGAAGGCCAATAACTAAGTTTTGAGAAATCAATTTGTTCAAAAGATGCATGTTGATATGTGCTACTCTACGATGCCATAACCAAGTATCATCCTCTTTACTCATAAGACAATCAACATATTCGGGTGAGGAATTAGCAAGACCAACCATATAAATATTATCCACTCTAAAACCACGAAGGATAATTTTAAAATCACTACGTCTAAACACTAAGCATTCATCCGAATCAAATAGGGCAAGATTTCCCTTGTCACATAATTGACTTATGCTCAAGAGATTATGCTTTAAACCTTTCACAAGTAATATATGCTTAATAGAGGAATTTTCATGCTTACCGACCGATCCGATGCCAATAATCTTTCCTTTATTGTTATCCCCAAAAATCACACTTCCTCCTTCTTTGTGTTCTAGTTGAAGGAATTTGGATTCGTCTCCCGTCATATGTTTGGAGCATCCACTATCAAGGTACCATAGTACACTTGATCCCTTCAAACATACCTACAAAACAAGTTAATGCGTTTTAGGTACCCATGCCATTTTGGGTCCTTGAGGGTTAGGCATATTATAATGATGCGATTGAGTGATATGTCTTTGTCGTGTAAAGCATGCAGGAGCAATATGACCAATGTGTCTACAATAATGACAAGTCACGTTGGGGTTATGCATCCTTCTAGGTTCATAGTAACTTGATGGACGAAAATGAATTACTCTATTTTCATTATGACTATTGCGCATTTCATGAGAACCATTTCTCCTACTATTAGTTCTAAAATGAGCAGCATTTCTAGAGTAATGGTCATGTCTAGATGTTCTAAAAGGTTCAAAACTCCTTCTAGTGTTTGGCCTAGAATATGCATCATTTCTAGGGTAGTCATTTCTAGGTGGTAAGTCATTTCTAGGTCTTCTAAAATGTTCAACATTTGGTCTAGCATGCATATTTGTTCTAGGATTGCTATTTCTACGATAAGCATTTGTTTTATTAATCCTAGGTTGAGCCTTAGGTGGTTGGGGTTTGGCGTCAACCTTTTCTTTAGGCTCATTCTTAAAGCCTATGCCATGCTTGGTTGATTTCAAATTAACAAGGACCTTATTCAAATTTTTGTGGGAAGAATTAAACTTATCTAAGGTACCTTTAAGTCTATCTACCTCATTTTCGAGATGCATGCAAGAAGAACAATTTTTAATAGAACTTTCGGGCTTGTCGGCGCTTCTTTTTCCGAAAAACTTGTTTTCCTCTTTCAGCTTCTCATTTTCTAAAACCAGTTTTTCTAAATCCTTTTCTTTCAAAGAAAGCTGTTTTTGAAAATCTTTTTCTTTTAGAGAAGCATTTTCTTTTATTCTCTTGACAGTTTTTGAAGCCTTAATAAATTCAGTATATAGCTCATCAAAAGCAGTTCGTATTTCTTCAAGAGTAAAGAAGTTTTTAGAAGAGATTTGACATACCTCATCTTGCTTGTCTTCTTTCGCCATAAGACAAAGGTTTGCGGCTTCGTCTTCTTCTTCTTCGCTTGACTCATCTCCGGAGTCTCCTCCCCAAGAAATGTTATGCACGTTGCTTCTTAAAAGGTTTCTTCTCCTTTTTGATGTTTGGGCAATTTGATTTGATGTGCCCGGTTTCACCGCATTCATAGCACTTTATTTGCTCGCCTTGCTTTTTGCCCTTTCGTTCATACTCCTTTCGCATGAACTTTTGAAATCTTTTAATAACGAGTCCAAACTCGTTGTCTCCGTCCTCATCAACTTGAGGTTGGCTTGTGCTTGCCTTAAGCGCTATTCTTTGCCTCCTTTGATCATCAACAAGAGGGTTAAGTATAGTAGACTCATAAGTCTTAAGGTTACCTCTTAATGCGTCGATGGTTTGGATTGTGTCGGCCTTTGATCGCCATGCCGGAGTGAGACTTCTAAGAATTTTTTGAACAAGTTCTCTATCCGTGAATGTCTTCTTGAGAGCATGTAGATCTTTTACGATTATTGAAAATCGTTCAAACATTTCATCCACCTTTTCACCTTCCTTCATGTGAAATAATTCATAAGCATTGGTTAGGAAATCAATTTTGGCTTCCCTTACCTGGTCCGTACCTTCGTACGTAATTTTCAGCTTGTCCCACATTTCCTTCGCCGTTGTGCAACACGATATTTTCCTGTAATCGTCAGCATTTACAGCACAATATAGTAAATTAATTGCTTTAGCATTATTTTGCACCTTTCGGATATCATCCGCGTCATCTTCTACTTCGGACTTGGGAACCCATTCGTTTTCAACCTTTTTGGTTGGAATTTGATTTCCCTTTGTTATCACCTTGCTTGGAACGAAGATTTTCATCCTCTCCTTCCAGTACGTATAGTTTGTACCGTTGAATAGAGGTGGTCGTGTGGAGCATTGTCCTTCATCAATTCCTGCAAAAGAGTCACGAGTAGAAGCCATGGATGGTTCTCTCAAACTGTTAAGTCTTCAGAGAGTTGGGCTCTGATACCAATTGTTAGATAATACGCTTAACGCTAGAGGGGGGGTGAATAGCGTTATAATAAAAGTTAGCGTAAAATTTGCGGAATTAAAAAATTGCAGGAAGTAAATAAGTGCGATAAATAATAAAGTACGCACCGATGTATTCTGGTTCACCACAACACGTGGCTAGTCCAGTCCCCGAGAGACTCTCTCGAGATTTTCCACTAACTTGTCAAGCTTACGGGTGCTCAACAAACCCTTACAACTTAAGGACACAAGCCTTAACACCTTTGCTCGGAGATACAACACTCCAAGACTTCACTGTTAAGCTTACGTGTGCCTAACCAACCTTTACAACTTAAGGACACAAGCCTTAACACCTTTGCTCGAAGATACAACACTCCAAGACTTCAACCAAGGAAACACAAGTTCCTTACTACAAGAGAATCACAATTCTCTTACAAGTGTACAAAACACTAAACACTCAAACAAAGCACTCCTTAATGAGTAGATATGAGTAAAGGAAGTAAGCTCAAGATCACAACAACTATGGACAAGACTTTGGCTCTCAAAAGCTTTATGAAATGAATATAAAATGATAAACAATAGTATGCAAGCTTATAGCAATAGAATGATCAGTTGTTGTGTGTTATTATGTTTAAAACACTGAAATGAAGCTGTATTTATAGTTGAAAAACTTGGCATTACCGTTGCCTAACTGCCAATTAAGAGTTGCTGATTTTACTGAGTGACAATCGATTGTCAAGAAGCTACAATCGATTGTTTGCCAATCGTTCCAGAAATCAATCCCAGATTTTACGCTTAACAATCGATTATCCAAGATCAACAATCGATTATTGGCAACGTTCAAAAAATCATTTCCAAATTTTACGTAAAACAATCAATTATACAGAATCAATAATCGATTATTCAGCAACGTTCAAAAAATCTTTTCCAGATTTTAATTTCAACAATCGATTGTATCAAATCAACAATCGATTACTCAGCAACGTTCAAAAAATCTTTTCCAGATTTTAATTTCAACAATCGATTGTACAAAATCAACAATCGATTACCTGACGGTATTTGAAAATATTACGACAACGGTCAGCTTCACAATCGATTGTGCAATGTTAACAATCGATTATTTATCAGACTTTGAAAAACATTTTAGACACTGCCTCTTGACAATCGATTGTTATATACTCACAATCGATTATTTAATAATTTTGAAAAAGTCCGGAAGACACTGCCTCAACACAATCGATTGTCATATGTTCACAATCGATTATTTTGTGACTTTTAAAAATCTGATGGACATTGTCTCTTTACAATCGATTGTCATTAGCTTCACAATCGATTATTCTGAGTTTTGAAAAACTTTGATGTACACTGCCTCATCACAATTGATTGTCATAAGGTTCACAATCGATTGTCATGCAGGTTTGAAAAACCTGATGCTCACTGCCTTAACACAATCGATTATCATTAGTTCACAATCGATTGTCTTGCAGTCTTGGCTTAACATAATCGATTATCATAAGTACATAATCGATTATCTTAGTCCAGATTTTAGAGGCATGTTTAAAAATCATTTTGACTGAAGTAAATATGCATGATTTAAAATCATTTAGCATTAAATTAAATATGCATGATTTTGTAAAAATAATTTTACGAGAGAAGCCATGTCATGAGTCAAGTTGTCGGATCAAGATCACAATTAAGAACGACTCATTTAAACTATAAAACTTTGTCTTGTGCTTGAATCTCGTTATCCACCAATTGTGCGCTTGTACTTGAACTTCGTCATATATCAATTTGCGCTTGTTTGTCATTCATCAAAACCTACACATAAGAACACACGTTTTAGTATAAAGCCTTGAGAACGTGTTTCCAACAGTGGATTGTCCTTCATCCATCGTTCCTGCGTTCAATATTCTCAACAGAAAAATATATATTGCTCTCAACCGGTTAAGGCATTCAGAGAGTTAGGCTCTGATACCAATTGTTAGAAAATACGCCTAACGCTAGAGGGGGTGAATAGCGTTATAATAAAAATTAGCGTAAACTTGCGGAATTTAAAAATTGCAGGAAATAAATAAGTGCGTTAAGTAAATAAACTAGAACAAACGCACCGATGTATCCTGGTTCACCACAACCCGTGGCTAGTCCAGTCCCCGAGAGACTCTCCAAGATTTTCACTATCTTCGTCAAGCTTACGGGTACTTAACAAACCGTTACAGTTGCTCAAGGATACCACACCTTAAGACTTCACTTGCTTGAGGATACCTTACCCCAAGACTTCAACCACTAAGACTTTGGGTACTTAGCAAACCCGACAAATGAGAAGATATGTTCTTCTCAAACAACTCTCTTTAACAACAAATACTCTCTCAATAGAGTGGATAAAGAGATACACAATAAGCTCTATGAACAACATAAATTTGTCTATCAAATGGCTCAACAAAAGCTCTAATATGATGCTTGAAAATAATCAATATGTATATCAATGTATGGAGGAGTTGTGTGTTTAAAATCAGCTCAAAAGACCTCTTTTTATAGGTGAAAAAGTAGTGCTGACCGTTGCTTAATTGACAAATAAAATCCGATTCTGTGCTCAAACAATCGATTGTTTGGAGGTGACAATCGATTGTCTGACCAACGTTCAAAAAAGAGATTCCTGATTTTAGGCTAAAACAATCGATTGTATGGACTAAATAATCGATTGTTTTCAACGTTCAAAAATCAATTTAGGATTGTGGGAACGGTCAAAATATAATCGATTGTATGAAGGTGACAATCGATTGTTGATAATCGATTGTATGACAAGACATCGATTGTTTTGATGTTTAAAAACTTCGGTTGCACACTGTCTCGCAATAATCGATTGTTAAAAGTGGACAATCGATTGTTGACTTCATATAATCGATTGTGTACATATAATCGATTATGCTGTTCCAATGTTCATAACTTTGGCGACGGATCTATTATATACCATTGATATACACTTGATATACACTTGATATACACTGTGTATACCAGAATTGAAAACTTACTTCAAAACCCATTTTGGTTAAAAATGAAAACGGTAAAATCATTTTGTTTGAAGTATATTAAACATATTTATGATATATATAATTTAATAAAATGATTTACTTTAATAAAATGATTTTATGCATATTTATGATGACCTAATGTTGAGCCAAAAGATAAGATAACTTAAACGTTGTTCTTATATTGGTTCTACCTCACGACCTACGTCTTGGGTCTTCGGTCTTGAACTCTTTGGCTCGACTTGGCTTGTCTATGCAATCCCGTCATCAATATGCTTCTCGCCATTTGATAGTTTGTCATATTATATCGTTGTTTGACGCTTGACTTCATTGTTTGTCATTCATCAAAACCTATACCTGAAAATCATGCTCATACAACCAAAGGGCACACATCATAGATATACATGATTTCCAACACACTTATGGAAGTTAGGCTAGATAACAAAATTGTGGAAGCTGCTACTATGTTTTGGGATAGTGAACTGTCCGTATTCCGCTTTAGGGGTATTGAAATAATGCCGCTATTGGAAGAAATTGGAGGTCTAGCCGGAATTCCTTGGGATAGCCCGGGGTTTCTTATGCCGGAAAACCGCGAAGGTAGGGGGTTATTGAAAATGATGGGGCTCAAGAAGAATCCTAATCTAACCAGTCTGAAGGAAACCTACATATCCTTCGACCTCATGTATGAAAAGTTCGGACATAGTAAGTCATACCGCAATCACATGGACGAGTTCACCCTAACCTCTTTGGGGCACATACATATGAGGGCTTTTGTGTTCATGTTCTGTTTTCTGGGAATGATAGTTTTTCCGATGTAGAAGGCTAGAATCCATACAAGACTAGCCATGGTAACCAAAACCATAATGGAAGGTATTGACGGACAAACATTCAGAATAGCACCCATGATCCTTGTCGAACTGTACCAAGCCTTAGAAAAGTGTCAAAATGGGGCACCGCACTTTGAAGGATGCAATCTGCTACTGCAAATCTGGCTCATCGAGCATCTTCAGAAGGGAGACTATAGACAAGAAATCATGCGGCAAGATTGGGATGACCATATTGCTTTCCATCATCTAAAGCGGATGCACTTCATGCCGGACATGTTTGCTCACCCGGAAGACGCTAGTGGATGGGTGGAACTACTAGGGAATCTGATAGAAGAGCAGGTACAGAACTTGAGAGTTTATCATTCGGTCTAGGGATGCACCATTACTTGTACTCATCGTCTTAAGAGGAACTTACCCTTATGTCCCTCTCCGAGTCATGAGGCAAGCTGGAAGGAAGCAAAATATACCAAGGGTGGAAAAGATGAATCACTACAGGGCTGATTCTCAGGATGACGATAGCCCGCACAGGTGTCGGGCTCAGCATATATGGCACTCCAAAATCATTTTGGAAAAGGAGTCTATGGAGCCAGACAAGTATCAGGCATGACATACGCCACTTTATCCGGGGTGGTTAGAGGATAAGCACATTGTCCTGGGAAAAACGGGTTTCGTCCATGGTCACAAGGTTATTGATGAGGAGGCCGCGGCAAAGGTCCAGTATAATCAATTGCATAAGCGGATGCGAGAGTGTGAAAGTGAACATCAGGAAATGCTAGAGGCATAAGAGAGGGTAACCAATGAATGGAAGGACATGGTTGTCAATACAAGCAACCATTTGGTGTACTTGGAGCAGGGTTTAGTACAGCTGGAAGGAAAGTTTTTAAAAAGAATAAATGACTGTGTGGAAGCTGAAGGTAACAAAGGTGGTCACTTGGCTCGAGCTTAATTGTTGCTGAGATTGCACGAGTTCATGAAACTATACGAGGGAGGCAAAGATACCGAATCTGGGGAAGGTCCTTTTGGGGCCAAGTAGTTAGGACTTTACCACTTTCTTGATGTAATAAGGCCCTTGGCCATTAGTGACAATTTTTCTTTATTTCAGTATGTTTTGACTCGTCCTATTTTCTATCAATAAAATGAGGCATTCGATATTACAAGTTCTCCAAATCATATCTGTTGCTAGGCCTACCTCGGGCACAATGAGGCACCCAAATAGGGAACGACTTACATTTTTGCAACAACGTGTTTAAATACCGCAATGTTCTCTTTCTCAGAATCCGCACTAACTTTTTACCTTTTGTTTTTCTTTTGTTTTTATTCCCCTCCCCAAAGGTTAGTTCGTACATTCTGGCACCATCACCATACTCAACAAGATCAAAGGGTCCTCCTCCAAGTCCTCCCAGAAATAGGAACAAATGAAAGATGGGAGATAAAACAAGGAAGAAAAGCGAAGGAACTTCTCAGGGTACCCAAATCACCAAAGAAACTGTTGCTCACTTGGAGCAAACTTTGCTAAGGTTTCGAGGGAAACTGGACCAGGTCCAGAGTTTAGCAAGCTTGTCTATCTCCGTTGCTGCTGCAGATGTCAATAACCAGATCCTTGCACCTCCACAGAAGATTCAAACCCAGGTTCACAACAATGCTCCACCGCTCATCCCTGAGCCTCAAAATGCTCCAAACTACCAAGATAGCCATATCTTTGTAGATATTGTGCCATATTATACACAACCCATATCAGATGTGTCAGAATCAGACTCACTCATTCAAAACTTGGCTGCTGAACTTAAGAAACTCACTAGTCGGGTTCAAGGCGTGGAAGGCAACAAAGGTATGGAAGGTTTGAATTATGAAGATTTGTATGTTCAGCCCGATGTCGAACTCCCGGAGGGGTACAAACCTCTTAATTTCGAGATGTTTGATGTTACGAGTGTTCCCAGGGTTCACCTCAGGATGTATTGTGACAAGCTAGTGGGAGTTGGTAGAGATGAGAAGATCCGCATGAAATTGTTCATGAGGAGTTTGAAAGGCGATATGTTATCTTGGTAATCAGCCAGGATGCGAAGAAGTGGACTAGTTAGGTAAACATGGCATCCGATTTCATGGATCGTTTTAGGTTAATCACTGAGAACGCGCCAGAAATGTTCTATATCCAGAATTTGAAGAAGAAGCCCACTTAAACCTTTCGCGAGTATGCTACTCGTTGGAGGTCGAAAGCTGCCAAAGTCGGGCCAGCTTTGGAAGAAGAACAAATGAACAGATTTTTCGTTCGTGCTCAGGACCAGGAGTACTACGAGAGATTGATACTGATAGAGGGGAAGAAGTTCGCTGATATCATCAAACTAGGAGAAAGAATTGAAGAAAGAATCAAAAATGGTATGGTTACTAACCTTGAGGCACTGCAGGCCACCAACAAAGCCTTGCAATCTGGTGGTTCATCGAAGAAGAAAGATGTGAACTCCGTAATGGATGCGCAAAGAAACCACTCTCCCATGAAATACCAGCCCTACCCTCCAACTCCACCCACATACCAACCCTCTCTGAATTACCAAGCACCTTCACCTACCTACCAGAACCCACATCCCGTCTACCAAACATCTCCATCACCAACATATCAGCCCACCTCGCCAGTATATTCCCAACCCGCACTCGTATACCAAGCATACAACTCCCAACCTCCTCACTATCCATCACTGCCTACCTGCCAAAACATCCCGCGACCGAGACCAAACTTTGACCGCAAACCGCCCAGACAGTACATCGCTATTGCTGAACCCATTAACCAACTCTATGAGAAGCTCAAAGCTGCCAGATATGTTACACCCATCCTATCTGTAACCCCAGAAAACCCATCCCAATGTATCAACCCATATAAAACCTGCCCGTACTATTCGGGGATGAAGGCCATACCATCGACGAGTGCCGCTCGTTGAAAGACAAAATTCATACCTTAATTGACAACAAGGTCATCGTTGCTAAAGATCCTGCTCCTAATGTTCGTAACAACCCTCTACCATATCACAAGGGTAGGCATCCACATGATTGAGATCGAAGACGACTGGGACCCCGAAGGGTCGATTGGCTTGATATCTAAGGGAGATGATCCCAAGACATCAACGGTCACTCTTAATCCTATTGTTGTGCAAATCCAGCCATCTGAGGACAACGTGGTGAATATATCTGTACCATTTGATTTCGAGGCACCTCCTTCAAAAGTTCCAAAACCAATTGAGGTGGAGTTCGAGACTCCAAAGATGCCTGCCCCAATTTAAGTTGCTATGTTGCCTCTAAGGGTGCCCACTCTGGTCACCATGTCAGACATAACCCCATTTCAGTCAAATGCCATACATTGGGACTACACAGCCGAGGCGAGAAGGAAAGGAAAAGCATGCACAGGTGAAGCAGTTGTCGTGCAAGGTATGACAAGAACAGGCAGGGTATATATACCAGAGCACCTAGCTGAGTCCAGCGAGCAAGCCTATGGGCGTCCCATTGAAACAGGACCTGATGATCTCTGGAGAAAGATACAGGCTAAGGAATATTCAGTTGTTGAACAGCTAAACAAGACTCCGGCGTAGATTTCTATCTTAGCATTGCTGTAGAGTTCCAAGGCGCATAAGAACGCCTTGATGAAGATATTGAGCGAGGCTTATGTCCCGAGCAACATAACAGGAGGAGAAATGGCAAACATGATAGGGAAAGTATTGGAAAGTCACAAAATAACTTTCCACAAGGATGAATTGACACCTGAAGGGCTCAGTAATAAGATATCACCGCACATCACCGTGCAATACGAGGATCATTTCATCACCAGAATCCTAGTCGACGGAGGTTCTAGTCTCAACATCTGTCCACTGATCACCCTCAAAAAGTTGGGCAAAGGATTGCACGAGATAAAGGATGGGGCTATTAATGTTAAGGCTTTTGACGGTTCTCAGAAGTCCACTCTCGGGGAGATTAGCCTATTTGTTTTGACTGTCGCTCTAGTGTTTTTACCTTTGAAAACTCCACATATATACCATATCTCTTTCTTCCCCCTTATTAAGATTAGAAGTCCTAATACCCCAGTACTAACAGGTTGGGACGGGTATTAGCATGCAATAAGTAAACGATACCAACGCGTTTAAACACCTTAACGGGGTGGGAAAGGTAGAATATAGAGATGATGACGGTGCGATAATATCATAGAGAGACCCCTCTTTGAGAATATGTGCGAGATATTTCATCGAATGATCCATATTAAAGTTAAACCTAGGACCCTTCTTTTACTTGTTTTATTTAAGTGCTTTCTTCTATTAATGTTCTTCAAACTAGTCCTCTCTTATTTCAAACTTATGTCCCTTTCTAGCTTTTAAGTTAAGTGAATACATCTACACTTTATTAGTCTACTTGCGTTATCTTTTGTTAAAGTCACAATTAGCACGGCCGGGAACCACATTTGTGGATCTTGAGGGGTGCCTAACACCTTTCCCTCGAGATAATCTCAAGCCCTTACTCGAACTTTGGTTTTCTTTCAACATACTCCGCTTATCTTTAAAAGTGTCCTAATGCACAATAATCACTAGGTGGCGACTCTTCAAATTCCATAACCCAATTCCTAAACGGGGATGGGAGTTGTTTTTCCCAAAATGTCGTGAAACCCGATTTCGCTTTTGAAAAACGGGGGCGTCGACAATATAGGGAAAAATTGGGAATCAAGAACTGCCCCTCTTTACCTGAGGAGGATGAAAGGGTTGTCGAGTAAAGACAAAATGGCCAATTTTGACCAGGAACGGTGATTGAAAAAAGACTTTGACCATGTTCTGGCTTCTGAGCTGCCTACAAAACCTTGATTTTACAGAAATCATGCCACATGTAATTTAGGAACCATTGACGAAATGTGACGATGGAGATTCAAAAAAAACGGACGAGATGGTCAGGTTTAAATAGGTGTTTGGAGTTAAACAAGCTTCGGAGAGCAGGAGCGGGGATCGCTCCTGCTGAGGTAGCCATTTGCTAGCCGGCGTACCTGTAAGTAAACAATGTGTGTATTTGCGCATAATTAAAACATGATGCAAGTTCCCGTTGGATCATGAATGTTGTCTTCGAACGGTTAGGGTGACGTCCTCGGACTATGATGTCCTAGGCCATGAAGAGCATAAAAGTAAAGATTCTAAAAGGCCCCGTGAAAATGAGTGCTCAGATGTTAGCAGCTCATAGAGTGGAGTCTACCTACATGGATCGGATCCTTTTACTGTTTTGAACTGAAAAATGTGAAATTGGAATTTTCCAGAAAATGCTCAAAATGCGGTCCATAATGCGGTCGCATATCAGCTATGTTGACAGTATTTCTACCGCAGAGTGAATTAGAGAGCAACCAATTTTTGATGCTGAGAATGCGGTCAAATCTGCGATCGCATAATCAATATGCAGACCGTAGAGTGATCGCATATTGTCCCTGAGGAAATTCAAAGGTCAGTTTTGCGGTGCATTCTGCAATCGCAGAACTCAAATGCGGACCACATATTCACCGCATTCCCAACCCGAGAGGTTTGAAATTTGAGCCATTTTTATGGTCCATTCTGCGGACCGCATGTCTGTTCTGCGATCGCAGATTGTGTCGCAGATCGAGCTCGCCTGGTATTTTTCTAAAATTTTAGACCTGATTCACCTTTTATTAAAACACCTTCTCCCTCATTTCTAACACATTTCTTATCAAAAAGAGGGAGAGGGAGAGAGGGTTCTTGAGAGAGAAAGCAAATCCTTCATCATCTAGTCTTTCAAAATCATTGGAGCTTGGAAAATTCTTGGTGCATTGTCTTTTCTATTGATTTCTCAGGTAAAATCCCTAACTCATTTCCCACAAATTTCGAAATTAAGCTTGGTAAGGGAAGCCCATACACTTGCTTCGAATTTTCTTCATAAAAACTTTATGCATGTCATCAAAACCCTAATATCTTGTAAAAAGGGAATTGGGTAGTAACTATGAGTTCAAATTTCTAAAACCTAAGTGTTGCTCATGAACTAGATTGACTTCCTGGCGAATTGGACTAGAGGTTTAAAGGGGATAATCAACTCCAGGTATGTATGGCTAACTGTGATCCTTGTGAAATCGCCCTGTGATAGTTGTGAAATTGTTAATAGTTGATATTCATGTGGGAATCATTGTAGAGCTTTTATGTTGTATAGTTGTGTGGTAGCATTTTGTGGTGAAACTTGTGGAAATAATGTAGAACAATGGAAATGGAAATAATGTGGAAGAGTGGAAATGGAAATAATGTGGAACAACATGTGTGATTAGTGTGAATAATTGTTGTGATAATCCAAGTTGTGTACAAATTTGATGAACATGAGTAAATTGTTGTTGCTAGTTGTGGGATTTCATTATCCTTGTTGTGGATCTATTTTAACAATGTGCGATAGTTGATTTCTTGTATTTGTTTTTGTGTTGTTTGTTGTTGTGAATTGAAACTGTCAGGCGGGATCGGGTTGTGCGCCACAACACGGTGAAATAAGGTGTGGGTTGGGTTGATAAGGGTGGCCGAGGTAATAAGGGTGGACGAGGCAATAAGGATGGAAAAATGTGATCCAATATCACTATTGATATGAATATGAATCATGAAATGATAAATGTGGAATTGTGAAAGGAGACAGCAGGAGAGTTTGTAACTTGTGGGGCACTGATTGCCTTTTTGTTTGACTACTTAAACCATTTGTTGTGAAATGTTTGGTAGTTGCTCCATGGTTGTACTTGTACTATTATTGTTCAGTTCTATACTTGTATATGCAATTTGGCTTGAGTTTACTTGGGACAGAGTTTTTTTATTCAAATGTACTGACGTCCCTTTTGTCGGGGGCGCTACATTCGTGTTATGATTGTAGGTGGATTCGTTGCAAGCACTCCAGTCCACCGTTCGTAGCTCCTCCTCCTCTCTATTTGTGTTTGGTGAGCCCCTTTTCTTCCGGAGCATGGTGTGGCTCATGCCACCTATGTTGTTGTATTTTGGGGTCTTGTGTCCTTTGTAAAGGTATAGCCGGGCCTTGTCGCCGGCAAGTGTTATATTATATTTCTCTTATAGGCTCCGTAGACAGTGGTATATGGGTTAGAACTTATGTATAAAGGTGTATATTTTGGGCGTTATAAACTTGTACAACACATTCCCTGTTAATCATAATGTGTGTTATTAAAAAAAAGGGAATCATGTGTCCTTTCAATTGAAAATTTGGTATCTTTTGGCTAATTATCATTGAAAAATATGGGGTAACATGGGGGAAATAGGAAAGGTACCCAGGTCCACTCGACTGGGGATACCCGGTTGAGTGCCGGTCATGCCCCTCAGATTTGGGGCATGACAAACTTGATATTAGAGCCTAAGGTTTTAAAAGAGTCATTGGATGTCTCGGAGTCGTGCCTAGTAGATCCCTTCTTATCGGTGTGTTATCGATCTCATCTATAAGTTGGGGGCTACACGGGCATTTATGAAATACTACCCTCTTCTTTGTTATTCCAAGATCGTGCGGTGAAGTGATGTGTCTAATTCGTTCTTTATTTCAAAATTTCAGTAATGGCACCCAAGAAGAAAGCTAGACTTGGCCTAGTAGCCAACGCCACTTCCAGTGCGGCTGTGGATCATGAGCCGACTGCCGTAGGTGAGAATGATTCCCCGGTTCTGAATGTGCCTGCTCCATCCATTCTTGATCCAAGCAATCATGTTCCAGCAGCGGCCAAGGGTGCTACTATCCCTCCTGCCAATGCTCCAAATCTTGATGTTGCTCCAGCTTCCGATCTCGCGATTTTTGATGGAGACCTTAGGGGAGCTATCCATATGTTAACCCAGTTAGTGGCCACCCAGGCCCAGAGATATCATGATGCCCATGTGTCCTCCAGCGGACATGGAGATTCCTCCAGCTCCAGAGTACACCAGTTTCTGTGATTGTCCCCTCCAGAGTTCTCAGGCACAGACCCAAAGGCCGACCCGCAAGAATTCCTTGATGAGATGTACAAGACCCTTCGAGTGATGAAGTCTACGAAGATAGAAGGGGTAGAATTGGCTTCATACAGGTTGAAGGGAGTTGCGCTTTCGTGGTTTGAGATGTGGGAGGATTCCTGTGAGGAGGGGAGACCTCCAGCTAGATGGGATGAGTTCGTAGATGCCTTCATGGGCCACTTTTTGCCTGTCGAGACCATGGCAGCCCATGCCACCGAGTTTGAGGTTATTAAGCAGGGTAGTATGAGTGTGTGGGAATATCATATGGAGTTTGTGAGGTTGTCCAAGTATGCTCCTCAGTTAGTGTCGACTATGGAGACTAGAGTTCGGCAATTCGTTCAGGGTCTCAGCCCTTTGGTGGTAAATGAGGCTGCTACAATGGCCTTGCATTCATACATGAACTATGGGAAGATCGTGGGTTTTTCTCAGCCCACAGAGGCCAGGAAGTAAAAGATTCTAACAGACAGGGAGAGTAGCAACAGGGCCCGGTCTATGGGTCACTCAGGGAGGTCAGCTCCAGGGAGAGGGTCATCAGGACCATCTCAGTCTTATGCTTAGTCCTCAGCTAGTGCACCGCCATCTTTGCACCGTTTCCAGCAGAGTAGCCGCCAGTTTTAGATAGCAGGAGGTCCCGCCAGTTCAGTCATTCGAGGGTGAGACCTCGACAGCAGGAAGGTATATGCCCCAAGTGTGGGAGATTTCATACATAGGCTTGTTACTTCTATGCTCCAGTGTGTTACAATTGTGGGGTGAGGTGTCACATACAACGGAATTGCCGCGCGCCCAGACAGGGCACGGGTAGGGGACTTGATCAGCCATCCAGTTCATCAATTGCTACGTCATCAGTATGCCCTCCAGCCCCAGCAGGGCATAGTACAGCCAGAGGTGGAGCTCGTGGTAAGGGCGGACCCATCAGGTTTTATGCATTGAGTGGTTGTTAGCCTGTTAGAGTGTTGAGGCTTCCCCATATGTTGTCAAATGTATCCTATCTATCAACACCATTGATTGCTATGCTCTTATTGATCCGGGGTCTTCTTTATCCTATGTCACTCCATTTGTTGCTTCAAGTTTTGGGATTGAACCCGAGAACCTTCTTGAGCCGTTCTCTGTATTGACTCCGGTTGGTGATTCTATTACAGCAGCACGGATCTATAGGAATAGTGTTGTGATGGTGCGCGGTCGTGTTACCACGGCTGACCTTATCGAGGTTCGGATGGTGGATTTTGATATAATCATGGGGAAGGATTGGCTTTATTCGTGCTTTGCTAAACTTGATTGCCAGACGAGAGTCATGAGACTCGAGTTCCCTAATGAGCCGGTTATTAAATGGAAGGGAAATGGCGTTGTGCCGAGTGGTAGGTTTATTTCCTACATCAGGCTTCGAAGATGATCAGAAAGGGGTGCATCTACCATTTAGTCCGGGTGGCGTACACTACTCCAAAGGTACCTGCCCCCGAGTCCGTGCCAGTTGTGAATGAGTTTCTTGAGGTATTTCCATATGAGCTTCCAAGAATTCCGCCAGATAGGGAGATTGATTTCGGGATTGATGTATCGCCAGATACTCAGCCAATATCTATTCCACCGTAAAGAATGGCGCCACCAGAGTTGCAAGAGTTAAAAGAGCAGTTGAAGGATATATTGGAGAAGGGGTTTATCCGGCCAAGTGTGTCGCCATAAGGTGCTCCGGTTATGTTTTTCATAAAGAAGGATGGGTCGATTCGGATATGTATCGATTATCGGCAGCTTAATAAAGTCACCATCAAGAATAAGTACCCTTTGCCTCGGATAGATGATTTGTTCGATCAATTTCAAGGTGCAAGGTTCTTCTCCGAAATTGATTTGCGGTCTGGGTACCACCAATTGAAGATCAGGGAGCAGGACATTCCTAAGACCGCTTTCAGAACAGGTTATGGCCTCTTTGAATTCTTGGTCATGTCTTTTGGGCTAACCAACTCCCCGACAACTTTTATGGATCTTATGAATCGGGTCTTCAAATCATTTTTAAACTCCTTCGTGATTATTTTCATTGACGACATCCTTATATATTAGCGGAGCAGGGAGGATCATGCCAGCCACCTTAGAGCAGTTTCGCAGACTCTACATCAAAACCAATTGTATGCCAAGTTTTTCAAATGTGAATTCTGGTTGGAGTCCGTCGCTTTTCTAGGTCATGTTGTTTCCAGTGATAGGATTCAGGTGGACCCCCAAAAGATTGTAGCGGTGAAGGATTGGCCTAGGTCCACGACCCCGACGGAGAACGTAGCTTTTTGGGGTTAGCAGGGTATTATTGGAGGTTTGTAGAGGGATTCTCTACCCTCTCCTCTCCTTTGACCAAATTGACGTAGAAATCAGCCAAGTTCCAGTGGTCAGATGCTTGTGAGAAAAGTTTTCAAGAATAAGACAAGGTTGACTTCGGCACCAGTATTGGCCTTGCTAGAGGGCATAGAGAGGTTTGTTGTTTATTGTGATGCCTCCTGGGTTAGTTTAGGGAGTGTTCTGATGCAGCACGGGAAGGACATAGCATATGCTTCCAGGCAACTCAAGAATCATGAGAAGAGTTATTCGACGCATGATTTGGAACTTGCAGCAGTTATGCTCGCCTTGAAAATATGGTGGCAATATCTTTATTGGGTTCATGTAGATGTGTTTTCAGACCACAAGAATCTCCAGTATTTGTTCAAGGAGAAAGAGCTGAATTTGAGGAAGCAGCAGTGGTTAGAATTGCCTAAGGATTATGATATGGACATCTCGTACCATCCAGGGAAGGCGAACGTGATGGCCGACGCCCTCAGTAGGAAATCCATGGGATCTTGGCTCACTTGAGAGCGGATCAGAGGTTCCTAGCTCGGGAGGTGATGCAGAGGAACTTATGGTGCATAATACAGCAGAATCATTGCTCGTGGCAGAGGTTAAAGAAAAGCAGTTTGTTGATCCAGCATTGGCACAATTGAAGGAGGTAGCTCTAAGTAACAAAATTTTAGCATTTTCACTCGGCAGCAAAGATGGTGTGCTACGATGCCATGACAGGCTATGTGTCCCAGATGTGGAAAATCTTTGGGAGAGGCTAATGGCGTAGGCTCATCATTTCAGGTATTCAGTGCACCCAAGCTCTACAAAGATGTATCAGGATCTCAAGGATATTTATTGGTTGAGTGGTATGAAGAAGACTGTGGAGGACTTTGTCTCTAAAAGCCCGAATTGCCAGCAAGTGAATGCCGAGCATCAGAGGCAGAGAGGGTTGACTCAGCTTATAGAAATACCGATGAGGAAGTGGGAAATGATCAATATGGATTTCGTGACAGGACTACCTCGTACTCAACACAAGTTCGATTCAATTTGGGTAATTGTGGATACGCTCACCAAATCAGCTCACTTTTTGCCAGTCAAGTCCACCGATACTGCTGAACAATATGCTCGGTTGTATAATAAGGAGATAGTGAGGTTTCATGGTACGCCAATTTCTATCATTTCGGATCGCGGAGCTCAGTTTACAGCTAACTTCTCGAGGAAATTTCAGCAAGGATTGGGTACTCAAGTGAATCTCAGCACAGCTTTACCAATGGCCAAGTAGAGTGGACTATTCATACACTCGAGGATATATTGTGGGCATGTGTCTTGGATTTCAAGGGTAATTGGGATGATCACCTTCCCCTTATAGAGTTTGCTTATAATAACAGCTTCCATGCTAGCATCCAGATGGCCTCATTCGAAGCATTGTACGGAAGAAGGTGTAGGTCCTTGATTGGGTGGTTCGAGGTTGGTGAATCGGAACTAATAGGGCCATATCTCGTGCATCAAGCCATGGGGAAGGTAAGAGTCATTCAGGAGAGGATGAAGACTGCTCAAAGTTGCCAGAAATCCTATGCGGACGTGCATCGAAGAGAATTGAAGTTTCAAGAAGGAGATTGGGTATTCTTGAGGGTGTCCCCTATGAAGGGAGTCATGCGCTTTGGGAAGAAGGGAAAACTAAGTCCTAGGTTCTTCGGTCCTTATCAAGTCATCCAAAGGATCGGTCAAGTTGCGTATAGGTTGGAATTGCCCCTTGAAATGTCCTTAGTGCACAGGCGTTTCATGTATCCATGTTGAGGAAAGTTGTGGGTGATCCGTCTAAAATTGTGCCAGTTGAAGACATCAAGGTTACATAAGAGTTATCACATGAGGAGATTCCGGTTGCTATTCTGAATAGGCAAGTCCAAAAGTTGCGAAACAAGGAGATTGCTTCAGTTAAAGTGTTGTGGCGAAACCAACAAGTCGAGGAAGCCACATGGGAAGCGGAAGATGCGATGAAGATAAAATACCCCTATCTATTTGAGCAAGTCTAGGAATGATTGTGCGAATCTTGCCCTTAGGAGAGCTAGTGTTGTGTCCCATTAGGTGTAAGAATCATCCTTTCTCTTTCAAGTACCTTATTGTTGTACTTTTTCCAAGTTGTGCCAACCAAGTTTATGTGTTGTAACTATTTGAGTAATGTGCAGTCCTTTTTTTTGGTAATGAAAGTTTTGTGCTCTCATGGTAAGGTGATGTATGGAAGTAATAATTAATTTTGCATGGACACTGTATATCAAAGTGTTCTAATTGTGTAATGATTAATTTTTTCATGGGGGAATTGTATTGAAATTAATAATTGTGTCGTACCCTTGTGATAGGTAAATGGATTTAATTGTACAGGTGACTAATGCTTAATTTGATTATATGTTGTGAGCCAAATGGTTAAAAGTGAATCAAGAGGTTGAATATGTGCAAGTGTGAGGATTATGCATTTTACAACTGTTGTAAAGGTAGCAGGTTTGTGTAGTAATACTTGGGAATATATTTTGGAGGTTGTTTGACAGGTGGTTATGTCCATATTACAAAGGAAACTCTGGCAAAAATTTTCTAAAACAAACTTGAAAGTTAATAAAAGTGTAGAAACTTGCGTATCATGTTTTAAAATTCATTTGGTTCCCAAGTCCTCATTCAAGGACGAATGATCTTAAGTTGGGGAGGATGTAAGGCCCCATAAAAATGAGTGCTAGATGTTAGCAGCTCATAGATCGAGTCTACCAACATGGATCGGATCCTTTTTGCTGTTTTGAACTCAAAAATGTGAAATCGAAATTTTTTCAGAAAATGCTCAAAATGCAGTCCAGAATAGGGTCGCAGATCAGCTATGTGGACCTCATTCCTATCGCAGAGTGAATTAGAGAGCAACCAATTTTTTATGCTAAGAATGCGGTCAAATCTACGATCGTATAATCAATATGCGGACCGCAGAGTGATCGTATATTGTCCCTGAGGAAATTCGAAGGTCAGTTCTGCGGTGCATTCTGCAACCGCATAACTCAAATGCGGACCGCATATTCACCGCATTCCCAACCCGAGAGTTCTGAAATTTGAGCCATTTCTACGGTCCATTCTGCGGACCGCATGTCTGTTCTGCGATCGCAGATTGCATTGCAAATCGAGCTCGCCTGTTATTTTTCTAATATTTTAGACCCGGCCCACCTTTTATTAAAAACCTTCTCCCTCATTTCTACCACATTTCTGATCAAAACAAGAGAGAGGGAGAGAGGTTTCTTGAGAGAGAAAGCAATTCCTTCATCATCTAGTCTTTCAAAATCATTGGAGCTTGGAAAATTCTAGGTGCATTGTCTTCTCTATTGATTTCTCAGGTAAAATCCCTAACCCATTTCCCCCAAATTTCGAAATTAAGCTTGGGAAGGGAACCCCATACACTTGCTTTGAAATTTCTTCATAAAAACTTCATGCATGTCTTCAAAACCCTAAAATCTTGTAAAAAGGGAATTGGGTAGTAACTATGAGTTCAAATTTCTAAAACTTAAGTGTTGCTCATGAACTAGATTGACTTCTTAATTGCTTGGCGAATGTGACTAGAGGTTTAAAGGGGAAAATCAACTCCAGGTATGTATGGCTACCTGTGATCCTTGTGAAATAGCCCTGTGTTAGTTGTGAAATTGTTTATAGTTGATATTCATGTTGGAATCATTGTGGAGATTTTGTGTTGTATAGTTGTGTGGTAGCACTTTGTGGTGAAAGTTGTGGAAATAATGTGGAACAATAGAAATGGAAATAATGTGGAACAGTGGAAATGGAAACAATGTGGAACAGTGGAAATGGAAATAATATGGAACAACGTGTGTGATTAGTGTGATTAATTGTTGTGATAATCCAGTTGTGTACCAATTTGATGAATATGAGTAAATTATTGTTGCTAGTTGTGGGATTTCATTATCCTTGTTGTGGATCTATATTAACAATGTGCCATAGTTGATTTCATGTATTTGTTGTTGTGTTGTTTGTTGTTGTGAATTGAAACTGTCAGGCGAGGTAGGGTTTCTTGCCGCAACATGGTGAAATAAGGTGTGGGTTAGGTGATAAGGGTGGCCGAGGTAATAAGGGTGGACGAGGCAATAAGGGTGGAAAATGTGATCTAATATCACTATTGATATGAGTATGAATCATGAAATGATAAATGTGGAATTGTGAAAGGAGACAGCAGGAGAGTTTGTAATCTGTAGGGCACTGATTGCCCCTTTGTTTGACTACTTGAACTATTTGCTGTGAAATGTTTGGTTGTTGCTCCATGGTTGTACTTATACTATTTTTGTTCCATTCTATACTTTTATATGCAATTTGGCTTGAGTTTACTTGGGACAAAGTTTTGTTCATACATTCCAGTACAATTCAAATGTACTAACGTCCCTTTTGTCGGGGGCGCTACATTCGTGTTATGATTGTAGGTGGATCCGTGACAGGCACTCCAGTCCACCGTTCGTAGCTCCTCCTCCTCTCTATTGACGGTATTCGTGTTTGGTGAGCCCCTTTTCTTCCGGGGCCTTGACTGGCTCATGCCACCCATGTTGTTGTATTTTGGGGTCTTGTGTCCTTTGTAAAGGTATAGCTGGGGCCTTGCCGCCAGCAAGTGTAGTATTATATTTCTCTTAGAGGCTCCGTACACAATGGTATGTGGGTTAGAACTTATGTATAATGATGTATGTTTTGAGCGCTGTAAACTTGTACAACACATTCCCTGTTAATCATAATGCGTGTTATTAAAAAGAAGGAATCATGTCTCCTTTCAATTGAAAATTTGGTATCGTTTGGCTAATTATCATTGAATAATGTGGGGTAACGCTGGGGAAATAGGAAAGGCACCCAGGTCCACTCGAATGGGGATACCTGGTTGAGTGCCGGTCATGCCACTCGGATTTGGGGCGTGACAGATTCGCAAGCCATGAAATGGTGTTCTCGGGCTATGCAGATGGTGCTTCCGAACTATGATGCCTTTGAATAAGTTGGCGATCTTTCAGCACATGAGAAGGTGGCAATATTTTAGCCAAATGAATGCAAAGGGTGGCGATATTTCAGCCAAAGCGAGAATTTAAATGCAAGTGGCGATATTACAGGCGCACAAAAAATAAAGTGCCGATATTTTAGCCATGCAGAATAGAGATAATGCTTAGTCTCGGAAGGTGAATGAGTAGCCTTATGCAGGATGGAAGTAGAGCCTGACCTCGGAAGGCAGATAGATAGCCGTATGCAAAATGGTGATGGAGACAGAGCTTAGTCGCGAAAGGCAGATAAGTAGCCTTATGCAGGATAGAGGTAAAGCTTAGCATCAGAAGGTAGGAAGATAGACTTGGGCAAAATGTGGAGGGAGACAGATCTTAGTCTTGAAAGGCCGACAAGTAGCCTAATGCAGGATGGAGGTAGAGCTTAACCCCGGAAGGCAGATAAATAGCTTATGCAAGATGCGGATGGAGACAAAGCTCGGTCTCGAAAGGCAGATAAGTAGCCTTATGCAGGATGGAGGTAGAGCTTAACCTCGAAAGACAGATAAATAGCCTTATGCAAAAAATGCAGATTGAGACAGATCTTAGTCTCGGAAGGTAGATAAGTAGTCTAATATAGGATGGAGGTAGATCTTAACCTCGGAAGCCAAAAAATAGCCTTATGCCAAAATGAAGATGGAGACAGAGCTTAGTCTCGAAAGGCAGATAAGTAGCCTTATGCAGTGCATGAATGTAAAGGAGCGAACAGTAGTAAGTTTTCTTAGCTGATAGACGGTTATGATATCATGACTGCTGGAGGACTTTGTGTGTAGATAGTAGATTTGTGAATGAGCGATCGTTCCGAGAGTTTAAACCCTGAAGAGTGGATGTGTTCAACAATTTTGTGACCTGGGTGCCTGCATCCAAAAAAATGTGAGTTCTATAGAGGGGGAAGGTTAGTTCGTATCCCCTGGCTCTTGATGTCATGTATCATTGGGGTAGCGTTGCTAATCGTCGCTGATGTAAATGATATTTATGCATGATTCAGTAAATATAATGTAAGTGAATATTTGAAAAACGATTTTATTTTGGATGAACCAATGACTGCGATGTGGTTCAAGACACAGCAACCTTGCTTATTTCGGAATTTTAAGTGTCCTCCTCAAAATTCTGCCCCCGTTTACTGGGCTAGCGCTATTTGACGGATGTGCTGAATCACTGAAAAATGGATTGATTCCGAATTTTGAGGGCCCCCCTCAAAATTCTGCCCCAGTTTACTGGGTTTGTGCTGATGAGAAAACTGACTTCGGAATTTTGAGGGTTCTCCTCAAAAATTTTCCCCAATTACAATAGTGGGGGAAAATGGAATTTTTATTAAAATGTGATCAAACCCATAGGTCTACCTACGTATCCCCTCTTAAATGGGAATCAGGTCAGGCGTAGTTCAAATTATATCATGAAGAAAAAGCATATGATCAAATGTAGTATCGTTTCACTGAATCTAAGTTGATTGGCTTCGGCCAGACGTCTCCATCCATTTCTGCAATAATAAGGGCTCCTCCAGTTAAAACCCGGTGAGCCATGTACAGACCCTGCCAATTGGGAGAGAATTTCCCCTTCGCTTCATCTTGATGTGAAAATATCGTCGTCAACACCAGCTGCCCTGGTGTAAACTTCCTTGGTTTAACTCTCTTGTTGAAAGTCCCTCGACAATCTATTCTGATATAACTGACCGTGGAAAATTGCATTCATTCTCTTTCCGTCTATAAGGGCTAATTGCTCGTAGCGACCTTTTACCCATTTTGCATCATCTAATTCTGCTTCTTGTACGATCCTTAAAGAAGGAATTTCTACTTCGGTAGGAATGACTGCCTCTGTACCATAAAGCAACATGTAGAGAGTTTCCCCAGTTGACGTGCACACCGTGGTATCATATCCCAGTAAGATGAATGACAACTTCTCATGCCATCGCTTATGCCTTTCGATCATCTTTCTTAGTATCTTCTTGATGTTCTTATTGGCTGCTTCTACATATCCATTCATCTGAGGTCTATATGTTGTAGAGTTCTTGTGCCTAATTTTTAACATTTCACATATCGCCTTCATCAGGTCGCTGTTGAGATTGGAACCATTGTCAGTAATGATTGATTCCGGAATTTCGAACAGACAAATGATTCGGTCGCGGGCAAAGTCTGCCACAACTTTCTTAGTCACTGCTTTGTATGATGGTGCTTTGACCCATTGGGTAAGTAATCAATTGCCACTAAGATGAACTTGTGTCCGTTTGATGCCGCAGGCTCAATGACATCCATTCTCCAAGCAGCGAACATCCATGGTAAGCTTGTTGCATTAAGCTCATTTGGAGGTACTTTTATCATATCTGCATGTATCTGACAGTGATGACACCTTCGCACATACTGGATACAGTCCGTTTCCATAGTCATCCAAAAATACCCTGCTCGGAGTATCTTCTTTGCGAAAACAAAACCATTCATGTGTGGTCCGCAGGTCTCTGCGTGCACTTCCTCCAATAGATTGGTTGCTTCTATTGCTTCAACACACCTTAGTAATCCCAAGTCGGGAGTCCTCCTATACAGGATTCCTCCGCTGTGAAATAAATTGTTAGACAACCTCCAGAGTGTGCGCTTCTGAGTGGCATTGGAGAGTGTTGGATATTTTCATGTTGTCAAGTATTCTTTGATGTCGAGGAACCACAGTTTTCCATCCTCTTCTTCCTCAACAAGAGCACAATAAGCTGGTTGGTCATAGATCTTGACCTGAATAGGATCAATGAAGTTTGTATCTGCATGCTGGATCATGGATGACAAAGTGGCTAGTGCATCCGCGAACTCGTTTTTGTATTCGGAGAACATGCTAGAATTCAGTCTTTATGAACCTTTCCCTCAACTCCTGTATGTGATGCAGATAAGGGAGTATCTTAGAATTCTTGGTTGTCCACTCTTCTCGAACCTGATGTATGAGTAAGTCTGAGTTTCCGATTACTAGCAACTCCTAAACATTCATGTCGATGGCCAGCTTGAGCCCTAAGATGTAGGCTTCGTACTCGGCCATGTTGTTGGTGCATGGGAACCTGAGCTTGGCGGATACTGGATAATGCTGACCAGTTTCTGTTTCTGATACCAGGACTACTCCTATACCGGCTCCTTTGATATTTGCGGCTCCGTCGAAAAACAACCTCCAGGCATCATAGGATTCTGCAATGTCTTCTCTTATGAAAGCTATCTCCTCGTTAGGAAAATACGTCTTCAATGGCTCGTATTCTACTCCCATAGGGTTCTCGGCAAGATGATCTGGTAAGGCTTGTCCTTTGACTACCTTCTAAGTTATATAGCCAATGTCGAATTCAATTAGCGAGATTTTCCATTTGGCGAGCTTGCTGGTAGGCATGGGCTTCTAAAAGATATATTCTAACGGATCCATCCTTGAAATGAGATAAGTGGTATAGGCACAGAAATAATGTCTCAGTTTCTGAGCCACCCAGGTTAGAGCATAACAGGTGCGTTCTAATAAGGAATATCGAGCCTCGTACGGGGTAAGCTTCTTGCTGAGGTGAAAATACCTTAAGAGAAAGAGTGAGCTAAAAGAATGTTTTGAAAGAGTGAGTTAAAAGACTGTTTTGAAAGATAGCTTCAAGAGATGAATAGAAGTTAGGCAGAAATTTAAAGGAATTATCTCAGACAGATTTGCAGAAATTTTTTAAAAAGCATTACAGGTTTATAACAATTTTTATTGAAAACGTTATGTTAAATGTTAAGGCCAGTTGACAGATTGTTGTTACTTAAACAAATCAAGAAAGTTTGAGACGAATTCCTATATGCATGATATTTATACTTGCTTTTTTTAAGACCTGTTATTAAACTGATGAAAGAAGGTTCATTTGATTAACCTATGGCTTGCCTAATGCGTATGCATTTCCTATAGACATGATTTCTATATGCAACTAATTCCTATAGACATGATTTAATTATTTGCATATTGGTCTTGTGCAAGTTGCTGTTAAGCCTTTGTTTAGAAAAGGACTTAATATGCCTGTTTGTGCACTTTTACGTGATGCACGTTTTCTTAACTTTGATGATTCTTTGTTAGGAGCACTTGAAAGTAATTTAGCAGGTGGCCCTGTTTATTTCAATTGTTATCCTAATTTCTCTGTTGATATTAATGATCCTAATGTGTTAGATACATTAACGCTTAATATCAAAACTCTTAATATGAACAGCAAATCCGAAACTCGTGAAATAGCTGTTATATACCGCGTTTATTATCGGTTGATGTCTACTACCCTTGCTCCGAAAGCAAGGATAGAGAGTACCAAAGGTGTGACTATGTTAATGGAAGCTAACCATGAACATAGTACCATCTTTGTTCCTCGCCTTCTTCAGTGGAAAGACATTCTATCCAATACTAATTGGCACTTTGAAGCCATTACTCAACCCATTTCCTCTCATACAGAGAATCGCCAAATAGAACAAATCATCCAAAATTCCGATGGTTCAGTTGACCTTAAATTTCTGAACTCTCAACCTCGTAGAAGTTTCACCGTAGGTTCTACTTCTTCAAACCCCCGGGAAGAAGTATTTACTCGTTCTTGCTCCTTTAGATCTGCTATTAATAAATCTATTATTAATAGTCAAGTTGATGGGGTAGATTTTTCGGGAGATATCCCAAAAGTTTTTTATAAATCTCAGTTTCAAGAACCTATTCAGGAACCCTCTAGTCCCACAGAGTCTGATATGGCGCCTCCAAGGCAAAATTCAGACCCTGGTCTTCACGTCATTAAAGTTGAGGAAGATTATACCCCTAATCTTGCTGCTTTAAAAAGACTCTGGCTTGACCCCAAAAACACATTAAGGGTCAAATGGTACACTGCTACCTATTCTAAGAGCCAGCAAGCGATTTTTGGGCAACAATGGATTGCCGATATGAAGCGCTTGAAGTGTGATATTGAATATTTTAAGTGGTTCGAAATCACTGGAAAACTGGATGACCAGAATGAGTCTTTACAAGTTCTGGTTAATAAGTGGTATACTCAAACCAACAAGGTTGTTGAGTCTGTCACTCCTCCTCTTGAAGGAATTAAAATTCCTCATTCCAACACCATTGTTTCTGCTTCTCCTTTTAAACTCAAAAGCAGTAATCCTACAAGTACACCCTCTAATGCGGACATAGACAAAATTGTAGAACAAAACAATTACACCAATAAATTGTTGCACTCTGTTTCCCTTCAAATTGAAGAAACAAAACCTAGACTAACTCCTAGTCTAAGTATCCCTAGGCCTAGTACAAATAGTACGATAGAGCCTAATCCTATATTCAAGCCTCCTGAATTTCGCCGGGAATTGTTTCCTAAACTTAGCGAAAATATCTCTGTCTCAGGTAAACTGGTTGAACAGATTACCGAAAAGCTAGCCAACTTTCATGTTTCAAGTGAAAGTAAAGTAAAAGAAGTTTCTAATGCTTCAAAAGCAAAAGAAACTTCTAATCAAGTTTCTAATGCTTCAAAAGCAAAAGAGACTTCTAATCAAGCGTCCAGTTCTCGTCCAACTAAAGAGAACAACACCAATAGTTCTGGGAGTGTTAGAACTCTCTCTAATAACTCTCTTCTCAAACTTTCCGATAGATACCCCCATAGGCGAAACTATTATAGTCGTCCCTCTTTTCCTGATACTCAGTATGAAGAAGATGGTTTCCAGTCTCAATCATCTCATGATGGTAGAGGCATCGTTGAATGGAATATTGATGGTCTTGCCGAACATCAAATCTATCGTGTCCTTCACGAAATGGGCGTTTGTATTACCAGTTACAAGCTGCGAAATTCTTCTGATAAAGAAGCAGCGGCCATGATCACTGCTGGCTTTACTGGTATGCTTAGGTATTGGTGGGATAATTATGTCACCGAAGATCTTAAGCTTCAAATCCTAAACGCAACCACCATTATTACTACTGTTAAAACAGTTAGTGATATGGAAACCTCTGAATCTGAAACCAGAGAGTATGGTTGTGCCACTCTGCTCTACCACATTGCCAAACACTTTGTAGGAGAGCCTAAACTCTTCCAAGATAGGAGTCTTGAAATCCTTAACAATCTTCGTTGCCCTAGACTAAGTGACTTTAGGTGGTATAAAGACCAGTTTATGGTCAAAATTATGACTAGACCTGACTGCAATAGTGATTTTTGGAAAGACAGATTTATTAGCGGTCTTCCCCCCTTATTTGCCGAAAAAGTTAGATCAAAAATAAGAGATAGGTGTGGCGGTAAGGTACCCTATGAACTTATGACCTATGGAGATATTATTAGTCTTATTAATACCACAGCCCTAGAGCTATGTACAGACCTAAAACTTAAGAGTCATCTTAAGAAAGATAGATTGACCTCCAAAGCAGAACTAGGCAGTTTTTGTAGAGACTTTGGTTATGGCAATATAGACTATCCTCCTTCCAAGCAAGCTAAAAAGAATTCTAAGGCTAAGTCCTCTTATAAATCATCTAGAAAGACTAGGAAAAACAAGTCTAAAGATAGGTCGTATGAACCTAAAAGGAAGAAATTTAGGAAGAAAAGACCTTCCCATAAAGAAGATGTCTGCTGGACTTGTGGTAAGTCTGGGCATAGAGCCAACCAGTGTAAATCTTCTAAGAAGAAGAAGAAAATAAACCTTTTAGGACTAGATGAGGATACTAAAGAAAAACTCTTTTCTATCCTTCAGGAAAGCGAGTCTGATTCGAGTAATTCCTCTTCTGAAGAGTACAGTGACGAAGACAATATCAACGTCGCTTATGAGACTGATGACAGTCAGTCAGATTCTGAAGATTCTTGCGAAGAATCTTGTGAAGGTGTCTTTTGCGGATGTCCTTCCAATACCCTTAGCATGATCACATCAGACTCCAAAGAAGTCCTTTTTGATATTATTGATCATATCAAAGACGATGAATCTCGTGCCAAGTATTTGATTGAGCTCAAGAAAATTATTCTGGGTTCTGATCAAAAGAAACCTTCTTCGTCTAAGGCCATCGAACCTTTTAGTATGAAACAAGTGTTCAATAGGTTTGATAAACCTGCTGAGCCCTCTATATCTGACTTACGTCAAGAGATGAATTCTCTTAAACAAGAAGTTAGGCAGTTGAAATTGCGTCTTGACAAAGTCGAGATGGAATCCCTTACTTCTCAAGTCCTCCAGGACACTGTTGAGAAGACTGACTCTTTTCCTGAAAAAGAATTTGACTTCCCTGGAGAACAACCTGTTGATCCAGGTCTTCTTAATAATACTCCTTCCACTAATCTCGGTCCTTCTGTGTCCACTATTAAATCTATTAGTGAACATATTCCTGCCAAAATTGTTGTTGCAAAAAATTTTGTTCTCAACAAGGTTGCTTTATTTGACAGTGGTGCTGACCATAACTGTATAGTGAAAGGTCTTATTCCTCTTAAGTACCTTGAAAAGAGTACAACTCGTTTATACTCGGCCACTGGTGAGAGAATGAAAATTGATTACAAATTATCTAAAGCCCATATTTGTAATAACAATATTTGCTTTACTAATTATTTTGTAATCACTGAAAATATCAATGAAGATATTATTCTAGGAACGCCATTCATTAGTCAACTTAAACCTTTTATTAATGATATAGATGGCATTCATGCTTGTATCCTCGGTCAAGAGGTGTTTTTCCCTTTTGTTCAAACTCTTTCTCCTACAGAGAGTAGGTTTTTAAAAGAACAAACTATTTTTAAAATTAATTGTCTTTCTAATCATATTTCTTTTTTAAAAGAAGAGATTACTATAGAAAGAATTAAACAAACTTTAAAAACCCCGGGAATAATGTCTAAGATAGATTCCCTTCAAAAGAAGTTTGAAAATGAAGTTTGTTCAAATCTTCCTACTGCCTTTTGGAATATAAAAAAGCATTCTGTTGCATTACCCTACATTGATGGGTTTAATGAACAAAACATACCTACTAAGGCTAGACCCATTCAAATGAACCATGAAATGGTTGAAATTTGCAAAACTGAGATTAACCATTTACTTGATATGGTATTATTAGACCCTCTAACTCTCCTTGGAGTTGTTCTGCCTTTTATGTTAATAATAGCGCAGAAAAGGAAAGGGGTGCACCAAGGCTTGTTATTAATTATAAGCCTTTGAATTTGGTCCTTAAATGGATCCGGCATCCAATCCCTAATAAGAGGGATCTCCTTAAACGAACTTATAAAGCAAACCTTTATAGTAAGTTCGATATGAAATCTGGATTTTGGCAAATTCAGATTAATGAAAAGGATCGTTATAAAACTGCATTCAATGTACCTTTTGGTCATTATGAGTGGAATATTATGCCTTTTGGGTTAAAAATGCCCCGTCTGAATTTCAGAATATTATGAATAATATTTTCAATCCTTATTCTTATATGTCAATTGTTTATATTGATGATGTGTTAATATTTTCTGAAGACATTGATTCTCATTTTAAGCATCTTTCCACATTTTTTAAAGTTGTGCAAAATAATGGTTTGGTTGTTAGTGCTAAGAAAATTAAGCTCTTTCAAACCTCTATTAGATTCTTAGGCCATGACCTATATCAAGGTACCTACAAACCTATCTGTAGAGCCATTGAATTCTCGTCCAAATTTCTTGATGAAATTAAGGATAAGACCCAGCTTCAGAGATTCTTAGGAAGTCTTAATTATGTTGCTGACTTTATTCCTAAAGTTAGACAAACTTGTGAGCCTTTGTATCTTAGGCTTAGAAAGAATCCTATACCGTGGGGAAATGAACAAACCCAAAGTGTCAAGAAGATTAAGAGATTAGTCCAAAATCTTCCTTGCTTAGGGATACCCAATCCCGATGCATATATGATAGTTGAAACTGATGCTTCTGATATAGGATACGGAGGTATTCTAAAACAGCAAATAGAACCAAATAGCTGCGAGCAACTGGTGAGGTTTACTTCTGGTATCTGGAATAATACCCAGAAAAATTATAGTACTGTAAAAAAGGAAGTTTTATCTATAGTACTATGTATTACTAAATTCCAAGATGATTTAGTAAACAAAGAATTTTTACTTCGAGTCGATTGCAAATCGGCCAAAGAAATTTTACAGAAAGATGTTAAAAATCTTGTTTCAAAACAAATATTTGCTAGATGGCAAGCTCTACTATCTAGCTTTGATTTCAAAATTGATTTTATAAAAGGAGAAAATAATTCTCTTCCAGATTTTCTAACCCGAGAATTTCTTCAGGGCCATGAAGCCGTCAAAAACTAGCCCGTTCAAAAACGTCAAGTCTGAAAGGCAACTACCAACAGTTAGACCTTTCGTTCCTACTAGTTTGGCCCAAATAAGGCCCTCTTTTCCTCCTCTTCCTAGTCTGGCCCAGAGCCACAATAAGTTTACCGTTTTAGGATAACTCCCAAAACTTCCAGGCCCAAAGCCTGAATCTTCCTCTGGATCCATTTCTAAGGTCCAGAACAAATCTAGTTATGAAATGAAGACCCTAGAGTCTTTTGCCCAAGCACTGGACCCTAAAGTCCAAATTCAAAAACCTTCTTCTCAGCCAACTGAGACTTTTGAATTCTTGACCATTAAGGTCTCTCCCATTTTAGCCCTCGATAAAGAGTTTGAATCTGGTCGAGTCCAAGACCTTATAAAGCCCTGCTATAATTCATCCAACTACATTGATAGTCCTGACCCCCTTCACACTCGCCTTTACTTTGAGGCTATCTTAGTCGATACAGACTCCATTGAAGTGGAACATGTTTACTCTGATAGAAACCCTGATTTCATCCTATATTCTCAGTTTACAATCAAAAAGATTTTATCTCCTTTCGAATGGCATGTTGACCATCTTCTTACTCCCATACGTCTTAGTATGAACCATGAGCCCCAGACTTACAACTGGTATACATACCAACAAGCTTGGTATAATTTCATGTATCTTAGACCAGGTCATACTTGGTTTATTAAATACAGTCCTGAAGTTATCAAGGCCATCATCCCCAGATGGTTCTATGACTGGTGGAAGACTTTTGGAGGAAAATTAGAAAACCTCCCACAACAATTCCTCAAGAAATTCGAAAATTTCCAAATTTCACAAGAGATCACTACTCTCCCTTCTCACATTAAAATGTGTAAATTTTATATTCAAAAAAGAATTTCTTTTATTATCAGCTGGGATTTCAAAATCGCAGAATTCGATAGGATCAGGTACCTATCCAAAGAAGTAAAGGTTAAAGGTTGGGTTCCAAAACCTAAAGTATCAACTCCTGATAAGGAAAAAATTGTCGTGGGGAAGACAACTCCACAATCCAAATCATCCAAGGCGGAAATGAAGAAGAAGCTTCAAAAGGCTCTTCAAGATATTGATAATCAGGATGAAGAAACCATTATGCAACTTCTTGAAGAAGTCTCCTCCTCTGCTGAATCCAGTAATGATGACATGTGTAATCCTAAAGGTATTGCTCAGGCTTATCTAGAAGGATTTTATGAATAATATTTACTTTTCCGAAGAGTCAAGTTAATATTTACTTTTCCGAAGAGTCAAGTTACTATTCGGTAGGAATGCCCACTTAGTGTCCTGTGAATACCCACTTTATCACTACCTTCCAAAAGAAGGAAAAACTGAGGGGTATGCGTCTAATTATTGTCCACTAAAAACAAGTCGGTCAAATTATTGTCCACTAAGGACAAGTCATAATTAGTGTCTATAGGTTGGGTCTCATAAACGGTCCCCGGGTCATAAGGAATCTTATCCTTATCTTTTCACATGGGGTCATATCTATTTCATAAAAGTAGAACCCCACAATACTGTCGGCAAAATCTAAGCCGTCCATTTGTATCTAGGAGATTAACTCTTTTGGTGTCAGAGGTCTATAAAAAGACTCTCGTCTTGTAATATGAGGCAGGTCCAATTTTCTCACTTAGAAAATTTTAGGCACTATCTCTCTTGAATAATCTCTTCGTCTCTCTTCTTGTAATCATCACTTCCTTTTGTAATATCCCCTTGTTCATGGAATAAAAAGCTTGTTTTAAAGTAAGTCTTTCATCTTCCTTATCACTGTTTTACTGCTTTTATTAATTAATTTCCGGTCCTGTTCCCATTGGTAAGTTTTAGAATAGCAGAACAAACAAAACAAGTAACAATCAGGAGTCAGCAGAAGGCAAACTCGGATCCTTCAGCAAGTACTTGAGGGTTCAAAAGAACTCGAGAATGTTTCAGACAGTAAAAGAGAAAAGGAGCAGGGTGCTCAGTACTAAAAATTTAGAAAGTAGTAGTATAGAAAAGTATTGTAATTGTGTAATTAAAAAGTATTCGAAGTGTATTTTGAAATCATAAGTCTGTGTGTTTGTGAGGTATGTGTTGAGAGAAGGGCAGTAATTATACTTTGAAATAAGGCAAGAAAACAATCAAGTATCAATTAGGATCAATAAGTAGCAAGGATTCCATTAATTAAGGAGTCCAAATTTGAACAGTAAAAAGGCAGAAGCTATTTAAGGAAAAGGGATCAAGTAACATATTGTGCATAACATACAAATAAGGGGTAAATACATATGGCTCATGATCAAGGGAAAAGAATTTGAAATACACGGTTAAGTAAATAAGGCAAGAAGTGAATCGATTAGCATATGGTAAATCAGGGAACCAAAGATTCAATGAAAACTACTAATGAACCAAGTCAGAAAAATAGGGGAATTCGAAAAAATCAAATTAAACAAGGAAAGAATCAATCAGGCTCACACAAAGAAGTCTGAAATCAGTCCCAAAATCAAAGAATACTTTAAGAGGGGAATTCTACCTATAAAGAGTGAATAAGCTTAAAACAAAGAGAAGTGTCATGCAATCGAAAAAAATAAAAATCAGTGAGTAGAGGACGATAGTTAAGAGAGAATATCATATACTATGCAAAGGTAAGGTAAAGAGTCTTTTAGCAAAAAAATCGGAATCACATGGAGAAACAAAGTTGAAACAGAGATGAAACGACTTCAGGTGCTTGGAAATTACGGTTTTGAAACCAAACAAATTCAGAGATGAGAAGCAAAAATGTCACGTACAAGTGGCCTCAAGAACTCGAATGAAACCCCCAAATTCTAGGGTTTCTACCCTTAATCGAATGTAGAGACGAAAGCAAATAAATCATGCATGAATAACAACGAAGCAAATTCAGAAAAATCCAAAGGAACTAAAACCTTAAACACTTCATAAAAACATAATGAAAGAACGAGATATAGTAGAAGAGATCATAAGGAAACGGTAGAAGAATGTATAGTAGAAGAAAACACATAGGAACCACAGTTGAGCAAATACAGTACGAGAAACACATAAAAGTCACAGTAGAATATGTAAAACTGAAAAAACTCTAAGTCGGAGAAGACAAATGGTTTTGAAAGTTAGGTTTTGAAAGAAACTTTGAGAAATCTTTGGAAAACCTTAAAATAAACACATATCTAGAACAGATATAGAGAAATTAGGAGAACCTCGAAAGGTTGAGGTTTCAGAAGAACCCTAGAAGCGAGAAAGGCCTCGAAACTGTATGATCTGAGTCGAGTGAGTAAGAGATAGGCTCATAGGACCATGACATGTCGGAGCAAAGTCCGAAATGGCCGAGAAACTCAAATCGGCAAGGATCTGAGCGAAAGCCTTCAAGTTCAGACTTTGAATCTTCAAGTAGCAGATGAATAAGAGCACATGGAGGTAAGTACAGGTCACCCAGGGTTTTGGACGCCATGAATTCCGGTGAAACAGGGTGGAAACCAGTGAGGAAAGATTAATGTTTCGGAGAGAGCTAGAGAGACTTTAAGAGACAAAGGAAGTTCAGAGCCGCGGCCAAAATGAAAATGAGACATAGGGTTAATGGTTGGTAAATTAAAAAGGAAAGTGCAACTGAGGGCCGTTGATCAAAATGATAAACGGCCAGGATTTATAGTACAAACGGATGGATTCAAATGACGGGTCAGGGGTCGGGCAAAAAATTGAATTGGGTCGTTGATTTGGGGGGCTGTTTTAGGGTCAATTAAGAGGCAAAAAAATAGGCTAAAATTGAAAATATTTGAAGGCACAATTAAGATAGACAGTTTCCTTTTGATTTTCATAAAAATAGTAAAAAGTGTTTAAAATTAAATTAAAAGCACTCTGTCAATAAATAATATGTAAATATTGATTTAAAAATATTAGGATTGATTTTGTAATTAAAAAATGCTATTAAATTTGATATGGGCTAAAATTACAATTTTATGCAATTAAGTTTTAAAAATATCAAATGGACTTGCAAAATTATGAAAAAATCATGTAAATTATATTTGGTGTAAATATGAGAGTAAAATAAGTTATTCACCAAAAATGATAATTTTGGGAATAGTACTGTTAAAATATTTAATAAATTGACTTTAAAAAAAATTAAAAATTAAGAAAAATACCAAAAATTTTGGGCATGCTTATATATGCATGCATAGAATATTTTTAAAAGTATTTTGAGTATAAAAAATTGGGTATCAACAATAAGCACTTGTCACCTCACATATACGCCTGTCACATGGATTTCACAAAACAAATAAGCCAAGGGTTCCTAATCCCTCGAGTCAAAGTTAGAACAACACTTACCTTGCTCCGCAGGCCACTCAATACTCAATTACCGCTTTTCCTCTAGTATCCACCTCCGAACCTAGGGTTGCTTATTGGGAGGTTATTTACTCTTAATGGTTTGGCTTATTGATTATCAGCTTTTAAATGTATTAATCTGCTAGCCACCCGATAAGATATCGGGCGGATTGGTATCAGTTTAGCTCTTATCGGCCTAATTCAATCAAAATAAAATAAAATTTAGTCTCTATATGTTTAAATAGGTGGTCGACATACTAAGAGGGGCGAAGTAGAAGAGACAGTGTAATAGGTAAATCATCTGTCTAGAAACTTATGTATGTTTATGTACATTGGCGTTAGTCCATGTGAAAGATTTCCCATTGCCGTTGTTAAAACAAATGTTCATCATGATTAGAATTCTTGGATGCCATAAAACCAGGCAAAGTTAATGAAGTTGTGGTGTAACTGGTGTTATTATCTTGTTTCAGACAACAAATTCTGTCTTTTGTCACAGTTAGATGACTCTTTTTATTTAGCTTTCTTTTATTCTAATTCACTTTGATAGAATTCACTTTGATATATATATATATATATATATATATATATATATATATATATATATGAAAATTGAATAATCTGTCCCTAAATCGATAAGCCATTAATAAAATACTTTCAATCCTATTCCTTGTTCGTTAAACCGTTAAACCGGTACCAATAAGCTATTAAGTTTCAGTTTTTGCTTCTGTTTTCAATTTCGGTTCGATTTTGAACACCCCTATCCGAACCACTCGTATCTAGCAATAATTAACTCAATAGCATCAATTATTACTAATAGAATCAACTGCAATGCATAAATTTAGATTTCTCAAACTTTCTTCCAAAAAGTCAAAAATCGATCTCGGGCCCGCTTGGTCAAAACCCAAGGTTCGGACCAAATTCTATTTATTCATTCATACCCTAGCCCGAATATGCAACTGGTTTCGAAAACCGACCTTAATTTGAGGTCTAAATCTCAATTTCTCAAAAATTCCTAATTCTACCCAAATCCCAATTTCTACCATGGAAATCCAAAAAATTTAGGATAAAAGTTCGTGAAATATATTGTGTAATAGAAATAAAGTAGGTTAGAATCACTTACAAAAAAATTGGGAAAGAAAATCTTGTGGAAGAATTGCCTTTAGGTCTCTTAGTTTTGAAATTGAAAGAATGGCCAAATTCCATTTTTGATTCTGTTTTGAATTGTTGGGCGACACTGTTAATCGCGATCGCGTATACAATGTCGCGTTTGCAAAGGGTTATGCCCTAAAGACATACGTGATCGCAAAAATCCCATCATGTTTGCGAAGGCTATGCCCCCTGGACTTCACGTTCGCAATGAAGAGCGATTGCCCCCCTCCCCCCGGGTCCCAAATGCTACGCATTCGCATTGAGCTGAACGCGATCGCGAAGGGTAAGGGCCTCATCGCTCCGCATTCGCATAGAGTAAAATTTCTCCCCAGCCTAGATGCCCTTCGTGATCGTGAGAGTAACCATGCGATAGCGAAGTACAATGTTCCAGACTCCAGATACATCACTCCCACACTAGATTTTTCTAAGTCTAAACCTCCCGCAGCCTATCCAAAACTCACCCGAGCCATCGAGTCTCCAAACCAAATATGAAAACAAGTCCTTAAATATTATACAAACTTGATCGTGCAATCAAATTACCAAAATAACACCTACAACTACGAATTTAATACCAAATTAAATGAAAATTTCAAGAAAGTTTTAAAACCTTATTTTCACAACCGGATGTCCGAATCACGTCAAACCAACTCCATTTCTCACCAAATTTCACAAACACGTCTTAAATATCATAATGAACATGTACCGGGCTCCGAAACCAAAATACGAACCCGATACCAATAATATCAAACATTAGCCAAATTCCTAAAACCATTAGATTTTTAGTATTCTAATTTTTAACAAAAATTCATTTCTCGAGCTATGGACCTTGGAATTATATTTTGGGCATACTGCTGAGTCCCATATTTCAGAATGGACCCACCGGGACTGTCAAATTTAAGCATGGAACCGTTTATCAAAAATATTGTCAGAAGTCAACTCAAATGAGGTTTTAAAGCAAAATTCCTTATTTTTATAACCTTTTAACATAAAAGCTTTCCGTAAATACGTGTGGAATATGCACACAAATAGAGAAAAAATAAAATAAGGTTTCAAAGGTCTCAGAATATATAATCGAGTTCTAAAACATAAGATGACCTTTTGGGTCATCACACTTATAAATGGACAGCCTACCCCCTTCTTTTCTCCAACGAGAGGCATCCATCAAGGATATCATTTATCTTCATATTTATTTATCATTTGAATGGAAACTCTAACTTGCATTATCAACCTCTTTATAGCTAATCACGAATGGACACCTCTCAAATTATCCTGCAATAGCCCTCTTCTTTCTCACATTCTTTTTGTTGATGATTTAATTCTTTTGGTGGAAGCTACTCCAGCAAATGTCGTCGCAATCCATAAGGTCCTCCAAACATTTGGTACCTTGGCTAGACAAAAAATCAATAATAACAAATCTCGCATTGTCATTTCACCAAATACCCCTCAAAGAGTCCAAGATGGTATTTCTAATATTTTAAGTATACGTTCCTCTTGTCAACTTAGTAAATAGCATGGACTCCCCGTCACCAGTAATCAATCTAAGAGTGTGAATGCTGCATCTAAGAGTTTAGTTCCATGAGACTGAATAAGATGGCCTGAAACGAAGTAAACTCACTTTGCTTAACACAGGGCAGTAGAGCAGGACTTCTTTCTCACCCTCACCCGTCATCCAACATGGTTCGCACCAGCGTTATTTGACTCGCTTAGTCCTTATCAATATCTCATTGACCAAATAAACAATAGCTGCGAGGATGGAAGACCAAATTTCTCAACCTCGCGGGCCTGACTACGTAAGTCTGTTCTTGATTCCATAACTACATATACAATGCAATATGCTTTACTTCCAGACAAATGACTAACCATATTGACAAAATTCAACAAAATTTTCTATGGGGATCCGCCACTACTAAACGTAATATTCATCTTGTTAGCTGGGAACAAGTTAAGCTACCTCGTGCCTATAGTGGATTGGGGATCCACAAATCCAGGGGTAAGAATTTAGCTCTTATTGCTAGATTAGCTTAGCTCTTTTGCCGTCATCCCAAATCCTTGTGGGCTTGAGTCATAACTGCTAAATATAATCTCATCTCTTCAAATTGCACATCTAATCTTCTACTACAAAGAACCTCCTCCATTTTGCGAGCTCTTCTTCAAGGCAATCTTTCCTTGAGCATGGCCTTAAATGGCACATTGGCAATGGCACAATCATTAACGTCTGGAATGACATTGGGCTTCCAAATAATTCTCCTCTTCGCAATCTTATTAACGGTCCTTTAACTTATATTGAGCAATCTCTTACACTAGATCACCGTCTTCATAATGGACATTGGAATATTATTGTCCTCTCCTTAGAACTACCTACAAATATCCCACTTCTCATCCATAATACTTACATTAATTATACTTCATCACGCATTGATGACTTTTGCTGGTTTCCAAAAAATTCAGGTTTCTTTTCTGCTAAATCGGCATATTAATTATATCTTAACACCCGTTGCAACATGCTTGCTAATCCACCAAATATTCAATGGGTTTGGTCCCTCCATATCCCATGTTGATACCCAATTTTTATCAATGTATTTTTATACTCAAAATACTTTCAAAATAGCATGTATATGCATATACAAGCATCCCCAAAGGTTTTGGTATTTTTCCCAAATTTTTAAAGATTTTTTAAAGCCAATTTAAGGCCTATTTTGCACTATTAAATCCAATAATTATTCCCAAAACTAGTCATTTTGGTGAATAATTTATTTTATTCTCACATTTACACCAAAATATAATTCTTATAATTTTTACACTATTTCACAAGTTCATTTGGTATTTTCAAACCAAAATTGCATGAAATTGCAATTTTAGACTATTTCTCGATTTAATAGTATTTTTTATCACAAAATCATTCTCAATATTGTTAAACTAATACCTACATATTGTGCATTAACCTAGTATTTTTAATTTGATTTTAAACATCTTTTACTATTTTTTAAAAAAATTCAAAATGGGAAAGGTGGCTATTTCAATTGTAGCCCATTATACTTGAAATTATAACCAATTTCAGTCCCAATTTACCTCTTAATAAAACGACCCAATTTCAACAATTACCTGACCCAGACCCAATTAAATAAACCCACCCGGACCCCATTTTAAATCGTGGTCATTGATCATTTAGATCAACGGTCCACATTAGCCCCTTTCTTTTTTAACCCAATCCACCCCTAACCCTAAATCACTTCTCACAGGTAGCCGCCCTTGTATCCCCTTCGTCACTCAAAATTCTCTCAACTACCCTCTGAAACCCTATCCCCTTTTCACCGGTCTCTGACCTTTTTTCATCGAAAACTATGGCCTCTCAGGACCTATGTAACAAGTACTCACCCCCACTCGCCTTTATACTCCTTCTATTCGAGGATGCAAGGTCTGACCTTGAAGACTCTGGTTTAGAGGTTCTGCGATTCAGGTTCCATGGCCACTTCCGGGTCATCTCCGGCGAGTCCTAGCCTTGTGAGTCCATCTCCGACTCAGGAACAACCCTTTCCAGACCTTTCTCATCTTCTAGGGTTTTCTCTGAAACCCTAAGCCTTCGAGGTTCTCTTGTTTTTCTCTAAAATCTACTTTCAATCCGCGCCATTTCTAATATCTTTAAAGTATTTTCCACATCTTTTCCAATTTTTTCTTTCAAAACTGTTCATCTTCTCAAAACCTAGGGTTTCCTTGACTTTTACTTGTTCTACTGTGATTTCTTACATTATTTCCACATTCTTGTAACTCCTCAGTGTTTTCGTTATGATTTCTATGTATTTTCTTTACTGTATTTTCTTCCTAGGGTTCCGGAGTAATTTCTTTACTGTACGTTTCTTTCCTTATGTCTTCCATGAAATGTTTGGTCTTTTGAATTTTCCTGAGTTTCTTTGCCTGATTCTCTATGCCTTCATTTTTCACCTTAGATCTGTGGAAGAAACCCTAGATTTTGGGGGTTTTTTCAAACTACCTGTGTGCGATTGTTTTGCTTCCTGTTTGATTTCAAAACCCTAATTTTCTAAGTTCATCTCATGTTCTCCGATTCTTTCTAAGCTTTTCAAGAACTTCTGATTTCACTCATGGCTATGTTCTTCTACTTTTGCTTACACGACTACTCTGTTTGTTTAATCTTAGCCTTGCATGTTTAAGTTTATGCATCTTTTATAGTCAAATCTTTTTCTCTCAAAATAACCCTAATTTTGGGGGTTGATTTCATACAATCATTATGTAAGCTTATTTGATTTTTTCTTGTCTGATTTGGACCTATTTTCTGACTTAATTCATTATTAAGTTCGAATCTGAATTCCTTGATTTACTATGAGATTATTGATTTTATTCTTACCTTATTTACCTAAACCGAGTACTTTAAAACTTATCTTATGTATTTACCCTTTATTTCATAACAAGATACTTGATTTTATTTCCTTAAATAAAATTATACCCTTATTATTCTAGTTCGAACTCCTTAATTAAAGGGGTTCCCTTCTCCTGATTGATTATGATTGATACTGAATTATTTTTTGCCTTACTTACTTGCCTGTCTTCAAACTATAAATACCCTCACTCCTTCTTCTTTAAACACGAACAATTAAAGTTCAAACACACACACACACACACACACACACAAACACATTAAACTCTCTTCTCTTCTCTTCCACCAGTACTACTATTTGTGTCTAGCCGACTGAAAGTCAATGCTAGACTATAAAATCCTGCGTGTTTTCTCAAGTATTTGCTGAAGCTTGAGTGAATTCTCTGGTTGATTTTCTGCTTTATTTATTATGCTATTTGAAACTTGCAACTGGTATGTCTCTGTAATTTAAATACTATTCTCCAAAACTATGTGTTTACTTCTCCCTTTGCATAACCTCTACTACAAGTTTAGCTTTCTTGCATTATATGACCATACATTAGTCTGCTATGTTCTTTCTTCGTGCTTCTGCATCTTTAAAGTGTCGTTATGCTTTTCTTATCCTCCCTTGATGTTTATATGAATGCTTTCATGTGATCTCATTCTCTTTAATCCCCTTTTATGTATGAGTATTGGTTCTTGGCTGGGGGTAGCACACTATTGTTATCCCTGACCTGGGACTAGGTTCTCTTGAACCTATACTCAAGTCAGTCCCATTCCCTTAAACCCTTTTATGTGTTGAGCCCCGACTAGAGTCTGGTGGTGTCCTAATCACCACCCAGACCCCTGTCTGGCTTCTAAAAGTCTGCTTTTTTTCAGTTTAAAGCCTAGTTGAGGGTCATGGGTGTGCCAGTCTTACCCATGGCTAGGTATGAACCATTTGCTTTGGTTTCCTCTAGTCTCCTCACTTTACATATTCTTAGTTCTTTAAGTTCTGCCCCCCCCCCCCCTACATGGTAAGCATGCTTAGGGACCATACAGTTCCCTCTGAACTTGGATGCCTAAGGGCTGGTAATTCCACACGTTGCATTACTCTGTTACCATATTCAATCTTTAGGGTGTAAGCACTGCCTGAGCTTCCTGAAATCCCTTGGAACTTTGAAGCACTCTAAGAGAAGGCCTTGGAATCTGGAGTCCGGATTTGGAAACACATGTGTTGGGTGTTGAAGTTTACATTGAGCCTCCTCGGGTCTGGCCTTCGTTTTGATGTACTTATTTCATCATGTTGCTTTCTAGTTTTGTAACAACTATGTAATAAAACTCGGGAAAATATTAATAAAGGGTGTGGTATGGGCTTATATTGCTTGCATGTCATATAGAAACCATGCATATAGGGTTTTTCATGTTCAGTCATCTAGACACCATGTCTATAGGACTTTGATATTTCAAATCATCTTAAACCATGCCTATAGGATCTTAATATGGCAAATCATTTCGAAACCAAGCCTATAGGACTTTAATATTGCAAATCATTTAGAAATCATGTCTGTAGGATTTTTCTTTGAAAGCACATAGAAATAATGCTTATAGGAAACGCACAAAACGCTAGGCAAACAGTAGGTTAGTTAACTAATCAGTTCCCTAATGTTCTAAAAGCAGTAACCAATCAGATGAATTCAGTATAGATATCATGCCTATGGGACTCCTTCTCAACTTGTCTGGTTCGCTTTAAGTAACAACAGTCCGCTAATTGGTCTTTAGAGTCCTAATGTAATGTTTTCAATAAAACCCCTGTAAACCAGTATGCTCTTAAAACCTTTCAAATCTGCATCTTTTCTAAACAATTATTTCAAATGATCTGCCTAAATGTTTTACTCAGTCCATGAAGTTTCCTCTTAAAAACAGTCCTGTAACTCACTCTTTTCTTAAGATGTTCCTGCCTCTAAAATTCTTTCATCACTTCTGCATTTCCCTACTCAAATGGTTTGTTGATTTCAAATACCTTTGCAAATTTATTGCAGTCTCACTTTCTCTTAAACTCTTCTGTATTAAGACCTCAACAATTAACAAATCAGACCCGATGGGCTCGATGCAGACATTAATTTCAACTTTATGAGCTAAACTGATTCGTCCGCCTCTTAATTTCTTTAATTAAAGACCAAATCAGTACGTGTAAGTCATGCTAAACTAATTGATGTTATGATCTACGGGGCTTTGTATGAGCCTTTGAGTGTTTGATTTGTACCCCACTTATTTTTTAGTTGTTTTGATTGACGCCTTAGTATTTTATCCTTTTAAACTCCATATATGCCCCATCTCTTTCTCTCCTTTAGTATTAGAAGTCGAAATACCCCAAAACTGATAGGTCGGGACGGGTATTAGCATGCAATAAGTAAACGAGACTAATCGTGTTTAAATACCTTACAGGGGGAAGGGTAGAATATAAAGCTGATGACGGTGCGCTAATATCTCGTGTGAGAATGATTGCTGGGTATTGCACCGAATGATCCATATTATAATTAAATCTAGGACCCCTTCTTCTCCTGCTTTTCCTTTATTTAAATGTTTTCTTCAAACTAAACTCTTTTACTTGTGTCTTTCTTCTTTCAAAATTATCAACTTGCTTATATTTCTTATGTGCAAACTTTGCTTGTCTACTCCTACTCTTCTTAAAGTCACAACTAAGCAAGGCCGGGAAACCACACTAGTGGATCTTGAGGGGTGCCTAACACCTTCCCCTCGAGATAATCTCAAGCCCTTACCCGAACTCAGGCTATCTTTCAAATCCATCCTCGTTTCTCTAAAAAGTGTCCTAATGCACTATAATCATTAGGTGGCGAATATCCAAACTTCATATCCCAAATCGGGGATAAAAGAGTCATTCCACCCATAATGTCGTAAACCCGATTTCTTTTCCTTGAGAAAAAGGGGGTGTCGACATCCCATATAAAATTCAAACTTTTCTTTGGCTAGTACTTCTAAACAGACTATCGATTGTTCCATACCTTTCATTTATTAATATGTTTCCCTATCCTTTTTGTCATTCCTGTCCTACTAAAATCGAATCCCTTCAACATTTATCTTTAAATGCATCAATTCCCATACTGCATGGAACTTTTTCCCTATTAACTTGCATGTAACATCTTTCTCTAAATGGTTTAAAGAGGAGTGTACACGCACCCACCTTCCATTTATCTACCATGGAATTGAAGTTCCAATATCTCAACTTGTCCCTTTCATTCTCTGGCACATCTGTACTACTGGATATTATAACCTTTTCCACAATTTACACGATCATGTCTTGGTAAAAATATTATGTTCTGTGTGATAGAATTTCACTATCTAAGAACACCACCTTCCTTACTTCATATATCGATTGCTCAATATATTAAATGGCACCCTCCAACCCACATTTACTTAAATTAAATATTGATGGTGCCTTTAACTCCAGCACCAAAATTGCGGGTGTTGCTGGAGTGTTTCGAAACCACCAATATTAATGAATCTGAGGTTTTACTACTCACCGCATTTGCTCTTCATTACTTGAAGAAGAACTCCATGCTTTGTTGGTAGGATTGCAAATTGCTCAGGACTTTCCCTTCTATCCGCTACAGATAGAAATAGATTCACATGTACTACAAATAATGATTGATACAGGTTATGATCTTTGCTTACCTCCTATTTTGGATTGCATGTTATTGATGACACAACTGCGACTACCGGAACTTAAGCATATATATCACGAAACAAACAATGTAGCGGATCTCCTGGAAAAACATGGCATGATCTTAGCTCTTTGTACTGGCCAACACCGTTATCATCCGCCACATTACGAAGAATCACCACCTTATACTTTATTTGATTTCAATAAAGACTGTTCAAACACTTGTCTAAAAACAATTGTCCCCTCATGTACAAACTTTACTATTTGTTTTTCTTAGCTTTTAATAATATTTCCATTTTAAGAAAAAAGAATTGTATAAAACTCACATCCAATGCGCGATTCATTTCTCATTTTCTATTCTAGTATTTGTCCCCACGCGTTGCACGGAGAACATTAAATATAATTTGTTCATACCAAAATATTACTTTAAAAATATGATAGACAAAAAAGAGCATATAAATACTATTATTGTATGAATATGTAAATGCGCTGTCAGTATACTATATGAACGTATGGAATAGTAAATTACATCACAAAGCCTTATAACAATCCTAGGGAGTCTCTACAATTTAGTGTTTTCACATAAGCTTCTCAAATGGTGTTTGAGTATACAATAATAGTCTTCTTTATTCAATTGCAATTGGTTGTTTCTGAATCACTTGTGAAAAAAGTGAGAGTATTAATTATAGTAGTTAAACTTCGTATGGAATTTTTGAACACAGTTGCAGGGAAGAAATTTTGTATTATAGTACATTGTATAAGTACATTTTATGAGGAAAAATTGATTATCCATATTCATATATTCACATGCTCATAAATAGTCCTAATAAAATTTGAATTTTTAGAAAAGATATGTTATGTTCTTTTAAACTATAAAAGTTTCCTAAAATGAACTTATCTTCTCTTTACAAACTGATGCAATCAGAGTATAAGTATCTCAACCAAAACCTGAAATGCCATAGAATTAAACAAAAGTAGAACTATGAAAATGTTCCTCTAAGGGTTTCCCCGCGATCATAAGCAAAAATTTGAAAAATAGTTGAAAAATTATATTGTTCATATCTTATCATTGTTTAGACAAATACAACACACATACACCACTTGCAAAGGTTTTTTTTAACTATTTTTGAAATATATAATCATGTTATTTCCTACATATCCGCCACAGCTTCACGCCATTAAAATACTTCTCCCCACTGATTTTATATGATTCATAACAAAAAAAAACGCATTAGAAATAAAAACTTACAAAAGCTTCTCTTTAAAATGCTTTTTAGCCAACTATGTTGGCCATAGTGCTTTTTCAGTTTGTAAATAGCCTAATAGTAGTTGCGCAAAATACATACAATTAGGATGAATATAAGAGTCATCCAAGCTTAAATTTCTCTAGCAACAGAGTGGTTGGATAGCAAATTACACCAATTGCATAGTTAGACACATTTCAAAACAAATAATTGTAACTAATATTTTATAGAAATGATTAGTTTTGGTCTGTTTTTATTTTGAAAGAGTAAATATGCGATCTTTGAGCAAATTATAAAATGCATTACATTAATGTTTAGAATATAAAAGGATTCATCTTGTAATTATTTTTGTATTTTTTCCACTCAAATGGTATATTGCAAGAACATGACCATCTTCTATACACATACCTTGAATGTTATCAAATTGAATAATAAAACTTTTCAACCAGCAATTGACATTATATAAGAGTCACTCTTTAAGATGGGCTATGCAAGGAACAACCTCTTTCAAATACAGTAGAAATATCTCTCGGGACGGATCAAGTCACAATCCCCAATAACAAACGACCCCGCACTCGTCATAGGATGCGTGTCTCAACTCAATATAGCACTACAATGTGCAAATTCGGGATTTCAAACCCTCAGGATATCATTTGCAAGCATTACTCACCTCGAACCGGCGAAATCTCTAGCTCTCGTCGCCTTTGCACCTCGAATCGGCCTCCACGCGCGTCGAATCTAACAAAAATCACAACGAATACGTCACAATGTGCCAAGGGAATAATACCTACTCGAAAATAATCGAAAAATAACAAGAAGTCTCGAAATTAGCAAAACCCAAGCCCGGGGCCCACTTCTCAAATCTCGAAAATTTTCACATCAACGGGTACTTTATCTCGCCACGAGTATATACATACCAAAATCACAAGAATGGGAGTACATTTGACCCTCAAATCCCTAGTTTAGACTCTCTTAAGTTCAATCCCTAATCCACCATTTTTGGCAGTTAATTCCTTGATTCTTTAGTCTAAATTCATGTATTTGCACCATAGAATCATTTTATTAAGTCCAAGAATTCATACATGATCAAAGCCCTTGAAACCCTCTTCAAAATCGCCCAAAAACTCACCAAGTCCGAGATGAAATATAATACTCTTTCAAAAATTCACGAAGGTGAATTAAATATAACAAACCAGCAGAAACCGCTTATGTGGTAAACGTGTTGCTTCTGCGACTTACGCTTCCGCGCTCCAATGTCCACTTATGCGAACTTCCACTTAAAGGTCCAACCGCTTCTGCGATCCATTTTCGCACCTACGGCTCCTGCTTTTGCGGACCCTTCTCCGCTTTTGCGGCCGCATTTGCGGAGACCAAACTCAAGTCCAAACCTGCTTCTGCGGTTCCCCAATCGCATAAACGATACCACTTCTGCGGTCCAAATTCAGCAGAAGTGACAACATACCAGAAGCACCAGCAATTGCACAACACAAGACCAAATCTTTCTGTTTGGCCATCCGAACTCACCCCGAGGCCCCATGGACCTCAACCAAAAATACAAACTTGCTACAATCATCAAATCACCATGATTAACACTAAAACCATCAATTTACATCAAATCCAAGCCTAAGTTCTTCAAATTCTTTCGAAACTCGCATTTGATCAAAAACCCAACCAAATCACCTTCGACTCATCTAAAATTTTGCGCAGACATCCCAAATAACCTAACGAAGCTACTGAAACTCTCGGAATTCCATTCCGACCCTCGGATCAAAATCTCACCAATCAACCAGATATCGCCAAAAATCTAACTTCGCCAATTCAAGCCAAACTCTACTCCGGACCTCCAAAATCAATTCCGATCACACTCCTAAGTCACAATTCACTCCTCGAAGCTAACCAAATTATCGGAATCCACATCCAAGCCCTCTAACTCATACGTCAACATCCGATTGGCTTTTCCAAACCAAATCTTCCTTAAAGAGACTAAGTGTCTCATTTCCTTCCAAATCTAATCCGAATTATCTCTAACATACCGAATACCGATAATGATACATGAAGAAGCATAAAATGGGGTAAACAGGACAGTAACACATGAAATGTCGGGTCGTCACATCCTCCCCAGCTTAACGTCCTCGAGCGTACCCAGAGTTGTCCTAGAAGTCAATCAATAGCTGAATGACCTTACCAAGCATATACCCGGAGTGATCCCACATCACCCTATCTCGCAAAGCTCCGATAATACAACATATCTGGAATTTCACAATCCAATTAGTCCATAAACCAAATAACCACATCGCACTTTCCCAAATCAACACAAATAAGAACCTCACATCTATACTCAGAATAAGCCCGAACCAGCTCTAATAACCCTCAATCATAGGATATACTACATAACCCAAACACTCAAAACGATAACTTCTATTCACAGTAGTTGCACACAACACCCGCAAACCTCTTATAAACTAAGGTCTTATTCCAACACTTTCATATACTGCGAACAATAAGTGAAACTCGCAATAACCCGTAAATATTTCTTTGATCAACCATTCGTGAAGCCACTTCCCCTTTGAGTAATACCACAACAAATTTCGAGTCGAACCTTGATATTATCCTTCCAACAAGCTGAAATCAAATTCATTCATATTTATTAGTGACCCCAACGATCACCTCGCGTCCAACACATCATTCCGGTGATATGACGCCTCAATACATGCCTAAGCCACAACTTGCATAATACGTGCACCAATAAGAAACGGTTTGAACATACTTAAATCATGGAAAAATAATTCAAACGAAAGAGATGTACCACAAGCTCATCGGTATCATCAAAACACAAGGCTGAGACCACGTCTCACATCATAGAAATAGAACACCTGCATCTACCCTGAAAGGTCATATCTCCACGTGGCCTTGCTACAATGCGCGATCCTATCCAAACGTCGTTACATATGAAATACCTCAAATCAATATGCTCAAAATTGGGGCCATGCACAATTTGATGTCTCTAACCAAAGCAATTCATTATACCCACGGTTAATCAAATACCATACACCACACAACCCTGAAAGGACATAACATATGTGTCATTCTCCGAGCAGCATCCAATTACTCTTCCGCTCTGCTGCCACTAAGAATCCCAATAGAATCGCACCATACGTGCCCATAACCAACAAAATCATAACGTATTAGAACACATAAGAAACCCATAGATCACTCCAAATCATTGATAAACTCAATAACGGTCGAATCAACCTATCCCTCAACAATACGATTCGGGCCAAACAAGCCAACTCAAGCTAGAACACACATCTACATTGGCGTACTAATAAACTTCTTACCGGGGAATCCTGAAGTTGTTCCTTTCCACTACTATAACTCATTGCAATGCCATCCGACACGATGCCTGTCATCAAATCAATATCGAAATCAACAACTTTGCCGGGCGACATGCCCATCCACAAGAAACACATTCGGAAAAATCCTTTAATATCGGAACAAAACCAACGGTAGAAACCTCTGCGCCAACAATCATCACGAAGGCCCAATTAAGAAAAGTAATCCTTCCTAGCCGCCCGCTGGTTCTTTGAAATATAAACCACTCTGCTAGAACATAATCCAATGCACCTCGCCGCTTAACCCGTGGAATTCCCGGCATAGCCCATAGCGCAATAATCCAAAATAACTCAACAGCGATAAAAACCAATCTAAACCCCAACGTCATATCTAAAATCAGATACAACAGACAAAAAAGGATCCACTCGGGCCTCAAAATCCCGATAGTCCCTAAATGGTGCCGATACATACGATCCACAACTATAACATATCCTGAACATGAGAACTCCCAGTCTCAAACTCCATATAACATACGAATCATAGTACCAAATCCCAATTTCTCCATCTGAAAGCATACCACATATTAATACCTAATAATCTGATGATATACTCTAAAATTTTCCCTGTGCCACCAAGCCAACCCGAATATCACTAGTCGATATAACAAGAAAGTGTCGTAATACCACCGAAGTGCCATCCATTTAATCACATTGCCCTTTTTCTGAAGCACATACTCTTGCCAAATCACTCCCGAATAGCAGTACCATTTTCCTTGATTATCTCAGACTACCCACCGCCTAAGTGTTTCATAAACTTCCTTTCTGAAATGAACTGCAACCTAACACATGCAAGTCTCGATCCCCCCACAACATAACTATCCGATAATACATGAAAATCTTACCTCCCTTCCGAGTCACAGACATCTATGCACTCAACTAGTCAAAAACTTTCCATTGGTCTCATCTAGGAGAAAAATCACTGTGCATCCCATGCGTCGCATTCCCATAGAAAATATACATCTCCAAACCTCGATAAAACCCAACAAGAACTCTTCTAGTCCTATTTGCGCTAATTAGGCTGCCAGGATTAAATCCTTCTAACTCGATCGAACTAAGCAAGCCCTCGAAACCCAAGAGCATTGTTGCAAAAATGCTTGTATGAACTCATTATCTCGAACACAAATAAAGAATTGATCATATCCTTACCATGCTTATCTGGTCTACCATCAAGCTACTCCATCCATCTAAAATTCTTCTGGTTCATTTGAACTTGATATTTCCTCTTGATGTAGCACCGCAATCCCCCGATCTAGTATTACCATACGAGTCCCAAGAATAAAACCACACATTCTAAGACCCATAAGTCGCTTATCACTCTCTCAATTATTCCTTGAAATACCACATTCCCGAATACTTTACTCTGAATAACTTCTTGTGAATCTAAATCTATTACCCTTACTTTCCTGACACTGATATTAGAATCCCACAATTAACATAAAAACTACCACAAGTCTTGACCTCCTCCAATGGAGACTCGGTTCCTAATCACATATGCTACTTTAAGATACCCCATCATTACATGTAGAATCTTGAACATATTAGAACAATTTTCAAGAGCCATTCACTCTATTCAACTTGCATTTAGCATGCTCAGCTAACAAAACCACACGTGCCTCATTAGCACTATGACACTGCAGGATACGACCTCATCCCAATACAAGCAAGCCTTTTCCTTCTCTATACAATGAGCATTTTTCACCAACAACAGCTCGAGACATCCTATTATTTTCACACATCTACGAAGCACCATATAACCTTTATCAAAATTTTCCTTCACTCGTTCCATCTTCGGCTCAATTTCCACAACCAGAACTAATTCGCCAGCATGCCTCAAATCGAAACCAACATAGTACACAATCGTACAATTAGATAACCAATAGCAAGCTCCCAAACTTGGCTCGAAGCCATAGATCAGAACACACAATACTCATAATGCATATACTCTACTGCTGCCTTAATATTGTAGTGAGATTAAACTCAGATCCTTGGTAAACTTGTGTAAACACATTTCATCTAGTACCTTTTAACTTTTCGGCCGATCTCGCAACAATTAAACTCACTCTCTTTTGCGACCCAAAATTTCATACTTCAACACTTAAAATTCACTGGCACATGAGACCTTCTATAATTCACATAAGGATCACACCACTTCAGGACACTCCGAAGGAGATAACCCACCTACTTCGCCTCAATATAACATTTCTGTACACCTTCTACCGACATACCAATTACACGCTGACTTAGCCTTCCTAAGCCTGAACTCATACCGCAACGTGCAATCTACCTCACTCCCAACTAGGAGACTTGAAAAGATTCTTCACACGTCCATAACTCGGAGCTACACCTCCGATCACAATGGAAATCATACACTTAATAGTCCACTTATCATCTAGCAGATCTTCCTCGACTCTTCCACATCATATAGAAACATCAAGCAGTGCTAACATACTCATCACAAAGCTATCCAGTCGTCATTCCCACCAATAGGGACAATATCAAACATATAAGTTCAAAACTCTTGCTCACACTATCAGCACCTCGGTGCTCAAGCCAAAGGCAAAGATCCGGCCTCAAGTCCTTCAGACTAGCCCAACATCAACTCACAAAGATCACGTCTCGCCCCTCAATTAGAGAATCATAATCCATCAAGGAACATCTGATACCGAGCGCTCATGCATACATGTGAATGTGTGGAAGGAATTTCAAGAGTAACTCTTTCTAGCTGAATCAAGGACGCACGATAAGATCTCAAGATGTGAAGTTTTTCTAAAGGTTCTGCAGCCTCTCGAGGATAAATACAGATGTCTCCGTACCGATCCGCGAGACTCTACTAACCTGCTCATGACTCGTGAGACCCATGTAACCTAGGCTCTGATACCAACTTGTCACGACCCAAAAACCCTGCTCCGGTCATGATGGCGCCTCTCATAAAGACAAGGCCAGTCAACCAACCTTAATTTGCCTTTTTTCAAAAGTAGATAAACATGAATAAACAATTTTAAAGATGATTTAATAACATTATTTAGCAGAAGTTCAACCTATACAGAGCTCAAACTGTGGTGCCACAAGTTAGGAGCATCTAGAGAAGTCTAAATACAACTACAAGGCCAACAATATACATAATAAAATTTAGAACCAAATAAGGAAATTCAGTGTCGTGAATGCTGGTGGTCACTCACTCAGCTACAGTAGTAAAGCCCTTAATCAGCTCAAAACCCGCTACCGGTTGAACAATACCCGCATCTGCATGCGAGGTGCAAGGAGTAAAGTGAGTACTCCAACTCAGTGAGTAATAAAAATAAATAATAACTTAGCAGTAAGAAATCACGTAAAGCAAGCCATCATGCTATATGAGACAATGTAACCATTTGAGAAAACAGTGAAACTGTGAAATCTTTGGAAATATGTTGGCTCAGTTTTAAACCTCTTTTGAAAATGATCTTTTCAACAGTTGAAAAAATAATTTCAAACAAATAGTGCTGCTATGCGCGGAACCCCACCCCTTGGGCCATAATCTCCTTCATGGTCAACCATTATTACCTGACCGCACGATGTTATTCCTGGTCAGTCATTGTTACCTGACCAAACACCATACATTGTCATTGTTTCCACTGTCTAAAATTTATCCTCTTTAGGGGTGATCAGATAATACCAAAACAACAGATAAATATTTCAAGAAATATCACAACAACAGAGAGTGAACAAAGGCATGAGTACAATACAATGCATATGATAGTACACTCTAGTACCCGCTACGGCGTTCACCCCGTTGCATTTAACGTCAACGACACTCACTGAGGGTGTATACAGACTCCGGAGGGGCTCCTACAGCCCAAACACAATTATCAAGCCATCTCGTGGCATCAACCAGGCTCTTGGCCTCAATATCAATATAATTAACCAGGCTCTCGGCCACAATATTATTGTAATACCGCTGCGGCGCACAGCCCGATCCATGCTCAGTCCAAAAATCATCACAAGCGCTTGTGCATTTGTAAAGCAATAGCTCTTAGTCCTCAAATATCATTTAAGTTTTGAAATATTAGAAAGATGACTAAGTTGCAAAACAACATTTAAAACCTTGAACTGAGATCAAATAATATGCAAAATATGAGAAAACAGTGAAATCAATCCCTGAAGGATTCAAATAATTGGCACGAAGACCAAATATAATAAATAAATCCAAGTAGATTATTATCAAATAAGGTATAGTCGAAAATACAGTAGAAACATCTCTCGAGACGGATCAAGTCACAATCCCCAATACCAAACGACCCCGCACTCGTCATAGGGTGTGTGTCTCTACTCAATATAGCACTTCAATGTGCAAATTCGGGATTTCAAACCCTCGGGATATCATTTGCAAGCATTACTCACCCCGAACCGGCGAAATCTCTAGCTCCCGACGCCTTTGCCCCTCGAATCAGCCTCCACGCGCGTCGATTCTAACAAAAATCAAAAACGAAAACGTCACAATATGCCAAGGGAACAATACCTACTCGAAAATAATCAAAAAATAACAAGAATTCTCAAAATTAGCAAAACCCAAGCCCGGGTCCCACTTCTCAAATCTCGGAAATTTTAACATCAACGGGTACTTTATCTCGCCACGAGTATATACATACCAAAATCACAAGAATCGGAGTATATTTAACCCTTAAATCCCTAGTTTAACTTTAGACTCTCTTAAGTTCAAGCCCTAATCCACCATTTTTGACCTTTAATTACTTGATTATTTAGTCTAATTTCATGTATTTGCACCATAGAATCATGTTATTAAGTCCAAGAACTCATACATAATCAAAGGCCTTGAAACCCTCTTCAAAATCGCCCAAAAACTCACCAAGTCCGAGATTAAATATGATACTCTTTCAAAAATTCTCGAAGGTGAATTAAATATTACTGACCAGTAGAAATCGCTTCTACGGTAAACATGTCTCTTCTGCGACTTGCGCTTCCGCGGTCCAATGTCCGATTATGCGGACTTCCACTTAAAGGTCCAACTGCTTCTGCGGTCCATTTTCGCAGCTGCGGTTCCCGCTTTTGCAGACCCTTTTCCGCTTCTGCGGAGACCAAACTCAAGTCCAAACCATTTCTGTGGTTCCCCAATCGCATAAGCACTACAGCTTCTGCGATCCAAATTTCGCAGAAGTGAAAACATACCAGAAGCAACAGCAATTGCACAACACAAGACCAAATCTTTCTGTTTAGCCATCTGAACTCACCCCGAGGCCCCTGGGACCTCAACTAAAAATAAAAACATGACCCAATATCTTATTCAAACTTGCTCCAATCATCAAATCACCATGATTAAAACTAAAACTATCAATTTACATCAAATCCAAGCCTAAGATCTTCAAATTCTTCCGAAACTCGCATTTGATAAAAAACCCAACCAAATCACCTCTGAATAATTTGAAATATTGCACACACATCCCAAAAAACCTAACAAAGCTATTGAAACTCTCGTAATTCCATTCCGACCCTCGGATCAAAATCTCACCTATCAATCGGATATTGCCAAAAAGCTAACTTTGCAATTCAAGCCTAACTCTACCACGGACCTCCAAAATCAATTTCGATCACACTCCTAAGTCACAATTTACTCCCCGAAGCTAACCGAATAATCGGAATTCACATCCGAGCCCTCTAACTTATAGGTCAACATTCGGTTGACTTTTCCAAACCAAACCTTCCTTAAAGAGACTAAGTGTCTCATTTCCTTCCAAAACCAATCTGAATTATCTCTAGCATACTAAATACTGATAACGATACATGAAAAAGAATAAAATGGGGAAAACATGACAATAACACATGAGAAGATTGGTCGGGTCATCACAATTTACTTTGTTAAACAAAAGAAGAAGCAAAACCAGTTCACATAATTTTTCACAATTACTATTTTGTGTTGTGAAAAATTTGGCCTCCCTGCCCTTTTGGGTAGGGGTAAGGCTCGTCTACATATTACCCTCCCCAGAACCCTACCTGGTGGGAATATACTGGGTAGTTGTTGTTGTTGTTGTTGTTGTGAAAAATTTATCCATAAAACCAGAAAAGAAGAAAAACTTTAGAACAATGTGAAGTTGAATATGTTACCTTTGCATCTTATAAAATCAACTCAATCGAATATGTTTTTTCAGGATTGAAACGATCTGGCATTTCCCACATTCGAAAGGCTTTAACTTTGAGATTCCATTGCATTAAGTTACTTGAATTTTGACTGATTTTTATGAAGTGTTGTAGCCATATTTGCAAACTTCTGTATTTTGAGTAGAGGGAAAAAAGGGAGTAGAGAATAGAAAAGAAAATAAAGAGGGAGCAAATGTTTGAGATATTATTAAACAGTTTATAAGTTATGGAGTAAGAAACGTGGGAGTCCAAAAATTTGAATAGATGATCATGGATGAAGAAACATGGGAGTTCGAAAAACGTGGGATTGATATAGCTACACAAACGTGGAGTTTTAGGGAAATAACTGAAACATATCAATACTTTGTATTGGTACAAATTTACGTGGGATCTTAAGAGAATTAACTTAGACATATTTTTGGTTTAATAGCTACACAACTGAAACAAAAATGTGGGTACAAATGAACGTGAAATCTTAAGGGAATTAACTAAAACATATTTTTGGAGTGTTGTCTTAAACATTAGCACTTGTTAATCTCCCGGATTGACACTTGGAGCAGTATTATTGTTTCGCCTCTTCTTTTCTATTTTAATAGTTTGTATCAGTAAATAACTTACTAATCATCTTCGAGTGTAACATTAAGAAAGACACTATCGTTATCTATTTGTTTGTGGGTCTTAACATCTTCATACGTCACAACCTGACCAATAACATCTGCTAATATAAAAGTTAGTTAGACATATTTGTAAAACGTGATAATAATGAAAGAGAAGAATTACCAATTAGTTTTGTCTCATCGATATCATTCTGATTCGTTAGCTGATCAAAATGACGAAAGTTAAAGATATTCATACGAAATGAAGAATCAATCATTTCCTCAACTGTTGTCCTTTGTGTAAATGTCAGCCTCAAATTGTGTGTCGTATTATTTAAATTCAAGTTGTTTGGTCCGACAACAAAGTGGTTCGTGTGATATAAGCCGAGTTCCTGTATCTTGGGCCAAAAAAACTTAATTACATACTTCCCAATCGAGGTCTGGATACGATCACCCTAAAAAAAAGTTTCATTATTAGGATGTATCATATTTCTAATTAATTGCATATATGTAGAAACAGAAACATAAATATTATTTATTAAATCTTATTAAGTTTTGGCTTTACGCCTCAGATTTCATTAAGTCATGTCTGATAAGCGTATTATTCTACCATAATTTTTGGCAATAGTGATAAATAAACAAATAAAGGAAATTTTCTAGTGATTCACTACAGCGAACATTTACAATTATTTGGGTCATCTCATGCAAAGAAAATAATCAGCATTTACTTTGTTAAACAAAGGCAGAAGCAAAACCAGTTCTTATAATTTTTCATAATTACTAATTTGTGTTGTGAAAAAATTATCCATAAAACCAGAAAAGAAGAAAAACTTTAGAACAATGTGAAGTTGAATATGTTACCTTTGCATCTTGTAAAATCAACTCAATCGAATCTGTTTTTTCAGGATTGAAACGATCTGGCATTTACCGCATTCGAACGACTTTAACTTTGAAGTTTTATTGCATTGATTTGCTTGAAATTTGACTGATTTCATGAAGTGTTGTAGCCATATTTGCAAACTTATGTACTTTGAGTAGAGGAAAAAGGGACTAGAGAATAGAAAACAAAATAAAAGAGGGAGCAAACGTTTGAGATTTTATTAAACAGTTTCTAAGTTATGGAGTAAGAAATGTGGGAATCCAAAAATTTGAATAGATGATCGTGGATGAAGAAACATGGGAGTCCAAAAAACATAGGACTGAGATACCTACACAAACGTGGAGTCTTAATGTAATAACTGAAGCATATCAATACTTTGTATTGGTACAAATTAATGTGGGATCTTAAGGGAATTAACTGAAAGATATTTTTGGTTTTAAAGCTATACAATTGAAACAAAAACGTGGGTAAAACCTTAACACTTGTCGATCTCCTGGATTGACACTTGGAGCAATATTATTGTTTTGCCTCTTCTTTTCTATATTAATAGTTAGTATAAGTAAATAACTTACTAATCATCTTCGAGTGTAACATTGGAAAGACACTGGGTCTTACATCTTTGTACGTCACAACCTGACCAATACCATTTACTAATATAAAAAAGTTAGTTAGACAAATTTGTAAAACATGATAATAATGGAAGAGAAGAATTACCAATTAGTTCTGTCTCATCGACATCATTCTGATTTGTTAGGTGATCAAAATGACGAAAGTTAAAGATATTCACAGGTAACGAAGAATCAATTATTTCCTCAACTGTTGTCCTTTGTGTAAGTGTGAGCCTCAAATTGTGTGTCATATTATTTAAATTCAAGTTGTTTGATCTGACAACAAAGTGATTCATGTGATATAAGCCGAGTTCCTGTATCTTGGTCCGAAAAAACTTAATTACATACTTTCCAATCGAGGCCTGGATAAGGTCACCCTAAAAAAGTTAGTTTCATTATTAAGATGTATCATATTGCTAATTAATTGCATATATGTAGAAACAAAAACATAAATTTTATTTTCTTATATCTTATTAAGTTTTGGCTTTACGCCTCAGATTTCATTAAGTCATCCTTGATAAGCGGATCACTTTCAATTCCACCATAATTTTTGGCGATAGTGATAAATAAACAAATAAAGGAATTTTTCTAATGATTAACTACATCGCAAATTTACAATTATTTAGGTCATTTCGTGCAAAGAGAATAATCGGCATTTTCTTTGTTAAACAAAGGCAGAAGCAAAATCAGTTCATATAATTTTTCACAATTACTATTTTGTGTTGTGAAAAAATTATCCATAAAACCATAAAAGAAAAAAAACTTTAGAACAATGTGAAATTGAATATGTTACCTTTGCATCTTGTAAAATCAACTCAATCGAATATGCTTTTTTTAGGATTGAAACGATCTGGCATTTCCCACATTCGAACGACTTTAACTTTGAGATTCAATTGCATTGAGTTGTTCGAAATTTGACTGATTTCCTGAAGTGTTGTAGCCATATTTGCAAACTTCTGTATTTTGAGCAGAGGACGAAAGGGAATAGAGAATAAAAAAGAAAATAGAAGAGGGATCAAACATTTGAGATATTATTAGACAATTTCTAAGTTAAGGAGTAAGAAATGTGGGAATCCAAAAATTCGAATAGATGATCGTGGATGAAGAAACATGGGAGTCCAAAAAACATGGTATTGAAATACCTACACAAAGTGGGATCTTAAGGGAATTAAGTGAAACATATTTTTGGTTTAAAAGCTACACAATTAAAACAAAAACGTGGGTATAAATGAACGTGTCATCTTAAGGGAATTAACTGAAATATATTTTTGATTTAAAAGTTGCAATTTTTTTAATTTTGTAATTAATTTGAACCTCCAATCTTATTGGAGTATTGTTTTAAACATTAACACTTGTCAATCTCCCGGATTGACACTTAGAGCAGTATTATTGTTACGCCTCTCATTTTCTTTATTAATATATTAATAATAGATAGATAGGGTGGGTATTCTACTATTCTTCTTGTAAAATATATTTGCTTTTAAATTCAAAATTTCACAAAATTTTGTAATAATCTAATTCTAATCTAATAGTAAGTATTAATGAGGGGAGTGGGGGTAGGGGTGAGCAGATGCCGACGGCCTTTCAACACCAAAATTAGCTTAATCGTAAAAACCAGGAAAAAAGAGGAATTGGGAAATTTCTTGACACACCATTTTCTCTAAAACCCTAGAGAACCACTCTCTATCATGGAAAAACCCTCAAATTAGGGTTTGTGTTTTCTTTTCAACTCTCAACGGCGTTATCTTCTTAACCAGCAACGCTTGTACGGAAAGAATGTCAGTTTCAGGTTTAGAGTTTCTGTACGTTACAGAGGAGTGCATCAAAGAGTTGAAAAATGGCAACAGCAGCTTCAAGTTCTCTGAACCACTTCCCACTCTTCGCTTTCTCTATGAGCTCTGCTCCGTTATGGTATTCTTTTATTCATGTTTGCTTTTCTATCCCCCGTCTCCTCCCTCCCCCAAACCGTCCTCATTATTATGTAATTGAGTAAAAATTTCATCTTTTTTTGTTTTGTTTTGTTTTGAAATATTAGTTGCCTTTTTGCTAACAAACTGATATTTTACGAATGAAACAACTGATTATTAGATAATTGGTTCTTGAATTAATAGTTGGTTATTTCCTACAAAGCAGTATTTTCTTTTTCTTAAGGTTACTGATTTAGAAACATACTGATTAGATCATGTAAAAGAATTCAAACCAAACAGGCGCTTAAAGGATATTTTTGTTAACGTTGATGGACTTTGTTTTATTACTTTGAGGAGGTTTGTGGATTGATTGTTTTGGGCCGTTTTAGGTTTGTGGTGAATTGCCCATTCAGAAATGTAAAGTGGCATTGGAGTCTGTGGAGTTTGTGGATTATGCTTCCCAGGAGGAGCTAGGGTCGAGTTTGGCTGATATTGTTAGCCAAATGGCTCAGGATGTGAGTTTTCATATTCCATTTTCTTCTTTTTGTTCTATTGTTCTTAATCCTGAAATTACTGTCCTTAATCGTGTACCTTTTCAAGTCAATTTGACCATATTTTGGACTTGTTTGATATTGATATGTCAGGTTAGGAAATGAGATGTTGCGATCTCGAAACTATTAGTTCCAAGTACCCCAATCCATTTAAAATGATATGTTAGTACATTTTAAGAAAAGATATCTTAGGACATTTAAAAACCTTAATGAGCACTAAACATACCGTAGCTAAAAGTCTGGTATTTAAATGGAGAAGGTGTAGAACCCTGGTCCCATTATCCACCGAGTTTAGAACCATATCCCACCAGCCCTTCGGGATTTCTCGGTTGTAAAAGAAGTAAAATCTTAATTAGCATTTTCTGTGACTTAAGAAGCGAAAATGGATGTATAAAATGCGATGAAAGGGTTATCTTTGTATGCATCACATGCATTTTCTCTAACATTTCTGGACCCATACTTACCTAATGCTTTAGACAGTAAATAAACACAGTTGATTTTGGCTTTCAAACTTCAAACACGAAACATAAATTTCTTATACGAGTTCTATGAATTCTATTTCTTAGGTCTAGCTTAGTTTGATGAATAGCATATTCAGTCGAATATCAGCTTTATAATGGCATTTGCGTTATCCCAACAAACTCCCCCTCCCATGCGGGTAATCTTAGCTCCCTTGTGCTATATCTCAATCTCACTCGAGAAATTGCACAATGGACTGCGAGTCTCAATATCTATTCCCTGCAAAGGTATTTGGTTCTGCTTCCATCCCCTCAATTTCGCTACTTTTGCCATAGAAATTAGTTGCTACTTTCCAACATGAGGAGCAATATCTTGGGCTAGCAACTCTGTTTTGGTTAAATGATTTTCTTATTATTATAATACAAATTTCCGATATTCCTTATCCTAATTACAAGAATAAAATAAAGAATGCGAGTGTCAATGTCTATCTCTTGGACGATTAACTTCTTCTTGTTCGAGATATTGAAATTGGGGAATGCTAGTCTCGATGTCTATTCCCCTCACAGTTAGCTGATTCTGCTTACACCCCCTCTATATATCGCTACTTATACCACATAAATTGGTTGCTACTTTGTGCAACAGGGAGCAATATCTTGGGCTAGCAAAGTTGTGCTTGTTGAACGATTTCCTTATTAAAATAACACAAACTTCCTGTATTCTTCATCTTAATTATGAGATTTTTCCTTGATTTTTCATATTATAATAATTGCCACATCTTAGCTTGTGTAACTTGACTAGTTTTGATGATGTGAATGGGCTAATTTTTCTGACATTTGAAATGCATAGACATTTTTGAAGGAAAATTGTTCAAATTTCACTTGTCATAGTTTCTAATAAAGGATTTTAAAGATATATTTTTTCTTGAAAAACACTTTTATTATATAGTCACTCTATTTTAAAAGGTAGAAGATTTTCTGAAAAATCTCTTTTCAATAATGTTGCTACAATACATAATTTCAATTGAAAATTATTCAAGGCAATCATGTAAAGGACTTCTCGGAAGAGCTAATGCTCTCCCATATCATATCATTTCTGGTACCCCCCCCCCAAACGCCCTTTCAATTGAAATAAATTTTATTTTTCTATTTCTAGCGTTGTTTCTACATAATAAACTTTCTTTCATACATCTTTCATCCACATGTTAGAAGGATATTGAAATTATGGACTGCATGTGAAATTATGTTAATTTTACTTTTTGTTAAAGAAGGCTTAACTCTTGCAGAAATGCAGGTTAAGACTGCGTACAGTAGATCCTTGTGGTCCGGTCCTTCCCTAGACGAGCTTAGTGCACCGTGCTGCTCTTTTTATTTTAGAGACGGTTTCGTAGTAAAAGTACGAAGCAGCATCTACCCAGTAAAATCCCACAAAACTGGGGGATGGGGAGGATAATGTGTACGCATCCCTTACCCCTACCCCGATAGGGCAGAGAGACTGTTTCCGATAGACCCTCAGCTCAGTAAGACGGAAATAAAAATAAGAAAAGATAATTCATTAGTAATTTCTACAGAAATCGTAAAAATAGTAACAATTAGAATATGTAAATAGTAGTAAAATAACCTTAATCCAATAAATATTAGGAGTAGGATAGGTTATGTGTATATATAGGGCTCATTGTATCATGTTTAATTTCAATATATCATATTTTTCTCCCGTGCTTTCTCACATGGTATCAGAGCCATTGGTGAGATAATTATCGTTGTGCTTCATTCCAACGACATCCGGGAAGAAATCAGTCGTCACCGTGCAATTTTCCGGTGACCTAAGTGACTTTTTACATCAAAGTCATTATTTATCAGTTTTGTGCAAATCCAACACCACCATAAGGTTCGCGAGAGAATTCCGACCAAACCCCAGAAAACATCACTTGAAAACACCCATCCACGCGCCCCCACGCGCTTGCCAGAGTTCTGACGCCAGCGGCGCGTCTGTCCCACGCGCCGGCGCGTGAGGTCCCTTCCGGCCAGATTTTCAAAATTTTTTCTGTGTTTCCGAGACTACCCATATTTTTACTTTTCAATTCCGAGCACTTTGAATTTTTTCCGGCATCTACAGTGATTTTTCCGGCAACTACAGTAATTTTCCGGCAAAACAGTATTTCCTTCATCTGTTTCAACAAGTTTTCACGATGTCTTTGGGAGTCGATGCTTTCGGGCCTAAAAACTTGGCTTCTGGCAATTCCGGTGTTATGATTACCTCAGAACCTTTAATGGGAGGTTCCAACTACTTAGCTTGGGTTTCGTCTGTCGAGTTGTGGTGTAAAGGTCAAGGTGTTCAAGATCATCTAATCAAGGAGTCTAGTGAAGGAGATGAAAAAGCCAAAGCTCATTGGGAGAAGATCGATGCTCAATTATGCAGTATTTTGTGGCGATCTATTGATTCCAAGTTGATGCCCTTGTTTCGTCCATTCCAGACATGTTATTTGGTTTGGGAAAAGGCCCGTACTTTATACACTAATGACATATCTCGTTTCTGTGATGTGATATCAACAACAACAACAACAACTACCCAGTATAGTCCCACAAGGGAGGTCTGGGGAGGGTAATATGTAGACGGGCCTTACCCCTACCCGAAAGGGCAGAGAGGCTGTTTCCAATCGACCCTCGGCTCAGTGAAAATTTAAAGAAACAAGAATTAGATATGTCTACTTACTTGGGACAAGTACAGACAGTTATGGAGGAATTTGAGACGTTAATGCCAGTTTCTGCTGGCGTTGCAAAGCAGCAAGAGCAACGTCAAAAGTTGTTTCTAGTTCTTACTCTTGCTGGGCTTCCTAATGATCTCGACTCAGTACGCGATTAGATTTTGGCTAGTCCGACTGTCCCCACAGTTGATGAATTATTCTCTCGATTACTTCGCCTTGCTGCAGCACCAAGTCACCCAGTGAGCTCATCACAGACACTTGATTCATCTATCCTCGTATCCCAATCAGTGGACAATCGGGCCTCTCATACTATGGAGAATAGACGAGGAGGAGGTCGTTTTGGAAGATCTAGACCCAAGTGTTCTCATTGTCATAAACTTGGTCACACTCGTGACGTGTGCTATTCTTTACATGGCCTACCACCCAAAATTGCTTATGTTGCTCAGACCGAGCCTACAGGTAACCAGGGATTTTCTGTATTTGAAGGGAAGTATAATGAGTTCCTTAAATATCGAGCAAGTAAGCAGACATCTCCACAAGTAGTATCTGTTGCTCAGACTGATACTTATGTTGCTGGTAATTCTTTTGCTTGTGTTTCCCAGTCTAGTCCTCTTGAACAATGGGTTGTGGACTCAGCTGCTTTTGATCATATCTCTGGTAATAAATCCCTTTTGTCAATTATTGCGTATCTACAGTTTCTTCTCAACGTTACTTTAGCCATTGGGTCTGATAACAGAAGCATAAAACCCAAAAGCTAAATGACATGCAACAACAGTAACCAATATCTAAGGCCCGGGGCTAAGATAAACTGCAATGATAGTGTGGACCCAACATAAACCGCAAGCCATCTAGGATCTAACCTTATCCAACCCTGCCTCACCCAGGTATGAAGTAGGGAAAACTCTACTGCCCTTAGCATATAACCCTAATGCTTGACCCCCAAACCTTCTTATCAAGGGCCATGTCTTCGGAAATCTGCAGTCGAGCCATATCCTGCCTGATCACTTCTCCCCCATAACTCTTAGGCCGGCCTCTACCTCTTCTCGTACTCACCACAGCCAACCGCTCACACCTCCTCACCGGAGCATCAAGGCTTCTCCTCCGCACGTGCCCGAACCATATGATCCTTGTTTCCCGCATCTTGTCATCCACAAGGTCCACGCCCACCTTCTCCCGAATATTTTCATTCCTAATTTTGTCTATCCTAGTGTGCCCGCACATCCACCTCAACATCCTCATCTCTGCTATCTTCATCCTTTAGATATGAGAGTTCTTGACTGACCAACACTCTGCCTCATACAACATGGCCAGTCTAACCACAACTCTATAAACTTACCTTTGAGTATCGGTGGCACTTTCTTGTCACACAAGACTCCAGATGCAAGCCTCCATTTCATCCAGCCCGCCCCTATACGGTGAGTGACGTCCTCGTCGATCTCTCCGACTCCTTGAATCACCGACCCAAAATAAATTATAAAGTCAAATGACAAAATGATAACTCTAGCCAATATTTGGTAAATCAGAAAGAAGGAAAAAAAAAGTAACATGCAGTACTTGTAAAAGTAAGGCTAGCATGATATGGGATAGTTTGTTACACATTTAGAAGGTAGGAGATGGCCATGTACTTTGAATTCCACAGAGGTATCTGCAGAGGAGATTTGAGTAACTAGTCCCCATAAATATAGTGCAGCGTCTTGGTAATATCTACCATATATAAGATAGAAAAGCATTCAAAAAGTCCGCTTTGTGATTTTGTGTTTTTTTCCCCTATTGTCTATTTGTACTCTAAAGCCTTGCAAATCTTCTAAATAGAGAGTAGTGGAAACTGTGCTCCAGATAAAAGAATGAAGGAAGCATGATTAGCAGTAATTAAAGTGACACTTCTCTTTGGAATGTTCTCAAGATTTGTGACACGTATGTATGGGCGATATTCTATACAACTCCCACAAATTACAAGAATCAAAATTCATTTAATGATACAGATGTAGACCGTGATGATTTTCGTATTAAACCAACTATCAACATGTCTTATTCTTTTATGGAAAATTTAGCGTTCGGATTCAGATGGCCTCTTCATCTAAGGATCCTTTGAATTATTAATAAAGGGACCATTTAGTTCAGAAACCAAAATTTGGTTACGAAACCGACTTGCAGCTTGGCTAAAACCGAAGGAGTCCATTATCCAAAGTAGGCCCCCTTTTCAATTGCAATGCTGCCTGTCTTTTTTGACAATTGCAAAATTGCAATACTATCCTGATTTTTTCTTAAGCTAAAACCTATTCTTCTAAAACTATTTCCAAATGCTTAATTGTTTTCCAAGAAAATCAATCCTTGGAAATCAATCCAGATTCCAGAGTAAAGGTTCTACAGTTCCAAGTTCTGACCCTAGTTTCGACATAATTTTCATAAAATTAGTCTACACATGTTAATATGGCTTATATAATTCTTTTGGTTTCACATATCAAACAAGAGAAAAATTTGGATAAGCCTCTTTTTTTTATGGGAGATCATCATTACTTCATAGTTTTTAGCAAAGAATTGCAAAATAGTTGGCTCTTGTTCCTTGTCAATCCACTTGCTAATTTATGCAATGAAAACTTTTAAAGTTCTTTTACAACACTTATCATACTGATATGTTGGAAATATTTTGTTTGCAGCTTTCGATGCCAGGAGAAAGTCGTCAGCGTCTTATCAAGCTGGTTAGCCAGAGATTTCTCTCTTTATTCTTTTGTGTGCCTTATCGTGTCTTTTTTTGAGAGAGTTTAGCATTTGAGGCTATTATTATTATTTCCTTTTTTTTTGGATAAGGTAGGTGAAATGTCTTCAAAATGCATCAAGAAGATGCATAAATTGCAAAAAAGGAAAATGTCAGTTGTAATATAAAAAAGACTATCATAGGGCTAAGGAGCTGACAAATCCAGAAACATATCAGAGTAATTTACAGGAGAATGATTCACCCAACCAAAAAGGTTAACCAAACATCAAGCTTTCAGATAGCTTGTAGGAGTTGAAATACCATCAAGACATCTGTGGTTTCTTTCAATCCAAATGCACCAAAATATATAGGCTGGCACCATGAGCCAGATGTGCTTGATGGCTTTTTCAACTCGCCTGAGACCTCATGCTTCATAAAGATCTCTGGTGACTTGGACATAGGTTCAGTCCAAAAATGGTTAAGAACATGTTCCAGATATCTGCAGCTCGGTAGCAGTGAATGAACAATTGTGGGATGGACTTTGAACTTGTGTGGCACATGTTGCATCATTGGCTAGTTGGCAACCTCTTTTGGTTAGGTTATACTGGGTTAAGCATGCTCCATTTAGTACTTCCCAGCAAAAACACATAACCTTAGTCCTCCTCTGATTAATTTCCAACGCCATAGGTATGTTAGAACTTTGTTGTAGCTCATCTATGCATCGACTGCCTTAACTGAGTATACTCCTCTAGTATTACCTCACTTCAATCTATATACTGCTCTGTTGTTCACTGGATGAGACTCCAAAGTTCCAAGAAGAGCCATTAAGTCATCAATTTCCCAATCCTGCAGAAGCTTCTCAATGATGGTGTTGCCCTCCCTGTTTTGTGCTATGGAGGAGTCAGGGTTGTTTACAATAAGAAACAGACTGGGGAAGGTTTCTTTTAGTGGTGTGTTTCCTATCTATTTGTCCTTCCATAATTTTATGTTGACCCCATTTCCCGCCTGGAAAGAGGTGTTGGATGAGAACTGATCAGAAGGGCAATTATACTCTTCCATAGCCCAGTACCATGAAGTGTCCCGTCAGGCTTGGTACACTAGTGGTTGGAGCATCCATACTTAGCTGTGATTACATCTTTCCAAAGGCCAACCTCTTCTTGATTGTATCTCCAGTGCCATTTCATTAGCATGCTTCTACTGTGAACTGCCAAGTCCTTCACTCCAATCCCTCCCAGTGATTTAGGAAGAATAACCTTGGGAAATTTCACCGGATGAAACTTGTGACCCTGGTTATTATCTTCCCATAAAAAGGATCTCCTGATTTTCTCTAGCTTCTTCTGCACCTTAGCTGGAAAATGGAAGAGTGACATAAAATAGGTGAGGATGCTATCCAAGATATTGTTTATGAGAGTCAACCTGCCTCCTAAAGATAGATACTTTCTCTGCCATGATGTCAACCTTTTTTCCGTTTAACTTGTCAAAAAAGTCTCAAGCTATCGAAGGTGTCAAGTCTCAGGATGGAGGAAATAAAAAGTACTACATCGTTATTGTGTGCTATTTTGTTATGAAACCCATTCTTCAATTTAAAAAAGTTAGAGGTTTGCCGTTGTTGACTTGGGAGAAGTATGGTGCTAGATAGGATTTAGACTTTAATGGTGGATGTGATTGTTTTATCTTTGTAAGTTTCAGCAACATAGTGGTTGCTGTTGGTACTCTTAGCTGGTACTTGTTTAATAGCACATTAACATCTATTATTTCAAAGACCTCCCTCTTGGCCCTTGAAAATGAATCCTCATGGCCCTTGAATCAAATTTCTGTCTAGCTACTTTATGGAGGACATCATCTCTATCATTGAAACTGACTTTGCTTGTGTAATAGCTCATTTTGTTGAGGAACGTTGACAACACAAAGGATGGGAAGATGCACGAACTTGAGGAAATAATTAAAAGGAAATGCGGAAGCAATGGGTTTTTGGCTAAAATCCTCCGTGATGGCGTGATCTATGCCCCAAACTTAAATTACATGCGTGTATTAACATATTGAGCAAAAAAATCCTTGAACCATCAAAAAATCAACAGGTTTTAAGTAATGTTAAAAACTAACGGTGCACAACCAAAAGCTTCTAAAAACCCACCTTCTCTCGTGTTGCTTTCAGGATTTTTTGGAATTATCCATGGCTTGTCTTTTGGTAGTGAAGGCTAGAAAAAAACCTACCCAGATAATTGCCGAGAAAGCATAATGCACATTAGACTTTTAGAATTCATGGCACTCTGCACGAGCTGCACAGGAAAAAAGGTCGCGCTGAAATCTGTCAAAGCAACAATAAGAAGCTCTTCATCTTTCCAAAAAACGGCATGCTCCAACAGAAGCAAAGGCAATAATAAAGGCTTTGTTCCCTCTCAAAGTAGTACTGGTGTAACCACCTCATCCTCTAAGGGGTCCTTTGGTACAAGGTATAAGAAGGTATAAGGATGGTATAAAAATTTAATACCTTCTTAATACAGTGTTTGATTAGCAAATCAGGTATAAGTTATTCCGGTATTAATTTTAACACAGGGATAACTTATACTTTATAAAAGGCGGGTAATTAGCACCGGTATAACTTATACATTCTTCTTAGACATTATGCAATTGTCACTCTTAATACAACATACCAAACAATGAATAAATAACAATCCAAACATAACTAATCCCAGCATAACTTATCCCAATATAACTTATACCAGCATAACTTATACCGATATAAATTGTATTCCGACCAAACGACCCCTAAGACTGAGTTATGTGCATCATTCCCCACCCTAAATCCTTCCATCCAGTGTAGTTGATTTGCTTTGTCAACCATTTTGCTGAGCCCCTCCATAGCTTGGATAAACAAAAATGGAGAGAGAGGATCACCTTGTCTGAGACCTTTCTAAGGAGAAAAGAAACCAACAGGCCCACCATTGATCAAAATAGAGTATTTAACTGTGGTTATACAAAATTTGATCCACCTAATCCAGACATCTCCAAAACCCATTTTCCTCAGAACAGTGTTGAGATATGACCAATTTAGTTGATCGAAGGCTTTTTCAATATCCAATTTGAACAGAAGACCAGGCTGGCCTGATTTCAACTTCCAATCCAGAACCTCGTTGGCTAACAATGCTGCATCGGTGATCTGTCTTGATTTTATGAAAGCATTCTGGTGTCCCGATACCAACTTTCCTATCACACCCTTCAACCTTTCTGCTAGGATCTTGGAAGCAATTTTGTAGACACTTCCAATTAAACTGATTGGTCTATAATCTCTCAGTTCCATAGCCCCTTTCTTTTTAGGGATTAGGGCTATGAATGATGCATTACATGATCTTACCATCTGTCCGGTGTGGTGGAAATGTTGGATAGCACTCACAAGGTCATGTTTGATCACGTCCCATGTTTTTTGATAGAATGCCATAGTATGCCCGTCTGGACCTGGAGCTTTGTCAGGAGCACTTCCAGTGATTGCTTCCAGTATCTCAGACTCCTCAAAAGGTCTTTCCAGCCACTTTTTCTTCTCTGTGATTGATGCTACATCATCCAGTCTTGCTGTTGGCCTCCAAGTCTCTTTTTCTGTGTACAGTTGATGGTAAAAGCCTAGGATTTCACTCTTGATTAAGTCTTTATCTTCAGTAATGTCACTGCCCACTTTCAACCTGTCGATGCAATTTGATCTTCTGTTAGAGTTTGCAACTTTTGTGGAAGAATTTGGTGTTTCTATCTCCTTCTTTGAGCCATAGACACCTAGACTTCTGCCTCCATGATACTTCTGCCTTGGCTATTTGTTGCATCTCCTGTTGCAGCCTTGAGAATTTTTGTTTCTCTTCCAAGGATTGGGGTCTCCCTTCAGTGATCTGTTGTAGCGTGAATAGGTCCTCCAAAATTTTGTTCTTTTTTGCATCTAACTTCCTCAGTTCCTCCCTATTCCAAGTAGTAATATCTTTTTTGAGAAGCTTCAATTTCTGAGTGAAAATGAAGTCTGGACTACCATTTACTATATAGCTTTGCCACCATGCCTTCACTCTATCCAAGAATCCATCAATACCTAGCCACGTGTTTTCAAATTTAAAGTACGACGGATTAGTGGCCCAATCTCCACTTTCCAGTAGGATAGGAATGTGGTCAGAAATGACCTTTGGAAGAGCAAGTTGCTTGACATTGTTGAAAGTGTCATTCCACTCAGAGGAGATAAAAAATCTGTCTATTCTTGAGGCTTGGATGCTATCCTTCCCTCTAGACCATGTGAAATTCGCCCCTTGGAGTGGTAAATCTACTAAGCATAAGTCATTGATTACATCTGAGAATTCCTTCATTGCCCTATGTCTTCTTACACAATTGTGTCTTTCACTTTCAAACCTACAAACATTGAAGTCACCACCAATTACCCATTGATCATCCCAGATTCCTCTAACAGCCCCGAGTTCATGCCAAAGGATTTCCCTCTCCAGATTAGTGTGTGGCCCATATTCTCCTGTGAAGCCCCATCTGAAGTTCACTGAAGAGTTATCAAATAAGCATGAGATAGAGTAAGACCCCTGTTGAACTTCAATGCAATTTCATTGTCTCTTGTCCCACAATATTATTATACCGCCTCTTGTACCACTAGCCTTGAGTTCTGCCCATCCAACCCATCTAGAGCCCCAAATCTGTCTTGAAAGTTGCTCGTTCCATTCATCAATTTTTGTTTCTTGTAAGCAAAGTATATCTGGTTTCCATTTTCCTGTTAAAGGACTTCACAATATCCCTATTCTCTTGGTCGTTCAAACCCTTGATATTCCAGCTTATTATTTTGACTTTCATCCAGAAAAGGAATGGTATTTCCTTCCCCTTGCCTTCTCCTTCCCCCCGTCATAATTCACTAGACACACCAATCTTTTAGTTTCATTCTCCCCTTTCTTTTTTGATTTTTTCTCCCCATCTGTTAGTTTCCCCTTCTTTGTTTGCACTTGATGTTGTCTCCTCTCTTCCATTCTTAGAATCATACCCAACAATTCATGTTCAAACCCAACTGCATTAACCCCAATGCCTTGCATGCCTTCCCCAATACTAACTTGGTCCACTTGGATGTTTCTACAACTGTAGGATTTTGCACCATCTGGTCTCCAGAATCGTACCAGGGAAGAAAAAGATTGTTGTTAGTGTGAGCAGAGAACTCTGAGTCTGAATCACTTATGGGTGGTGGATGTAGCTCTGCAATTTGTCTTGACATGCGTAAGAGAGGAAGTCTCTTCTCTGAATTAGAGTCCGCTTCATCGTATGCTTCAATAGGTTGCTCCATGGTGGCTTCAGTTGGAAGAGGCCCAATATTATGATGTTTGGCAGTAACCAAAATAGTATTAGAAGGGGCTATTGAGGGTCTATAAGGGTCATTGAGGGTTCCAACCAGACATCTTGACAGAAAAGACTGTTGTTGCCGTTAAACATTTTAACTTTGACCATATTCCCTATCACTTCAGCTACTTGCTCCTCTGGTTCCTTCCAACCTGAGATATTAGCTGCTGCCATGTACGAAATCTCCGGTGTGGTGAAATGTTGGGAGACATTTGGTTTACCCAGAAAGTGCAGTATTTTCCTTGAAATTTCTCTCCAGCCGGAGTTGTACCCAGATTCCGGGATAATAATCGAAGACTTTTTAGCACCCAGCCATGCCTCGATCCTCACGAACCTCCCATAGCAATTGAAATTCTGGTATACCCTGTACACATACGCTTGGATCTTTCTTCCGCATCTTCTACAAAGGTCACCTGTCCCTAGTGAGGCTTGCTGAAGTTGCTCACAGACCCATCTGAGATTCGCTTCATCAATCTTTAGCCTGCTCGTAAAGCGTCTGCTTTTCTCTATAAGAAGAAGCCACCGGTTAGCCTTTTCGCTAATGTCTATGCACTCAAAAGATTTCTCTTCTGAATCGAAGAGAAGTTTCTTGGCCATAGTTAGAAGTGAAGATCACCGGAGATGGCCATCGGAGAAAAGTAAAGAGAAGAGAGAAACATGAAGAAAAACTTAGCTGCTGGTGACTTATTTGTTCATGAACATACCGTGACTTATATATTTTAGTTACAAGAGGAAGAGGTAGTCATCAATTTATACTTCATAACATTGCTCTTAACATTAAATACCATAGATTTAGGCATTGATAAGGTGGTATAAAATCAACTTATCAAGGGGTAATGGTAGTAGTAGCTGTTGCTGTACCTTTCTTCCTGTTTTTCTTCTTTTCTGTCAATTCTTGTTCTGCAGATCTTAGTCCGAAGTCGAAAGTCATCATGAATTATCATGCTTCTTTTTTGTCTTTACATAAATTTGGTTTTGTCTTCCTTATAGGCAAAATGGCTCGTGGAATCTGCTTTGGTTCCTTTGAGATTTTTTCTGGAGCGATGTGAGGTACCTTTTTACTTGTTGCCAGCTTAAATATGTGAGCCATTTTGCTCCTGTTAAATACTAGCTTGAAAAATGAAAGCTCATAAATGCTCTTTAATGTGTGAAGGAAGAGTTTTTGTGGGAATCTGAGATGATCAAGATAAAGGCTGCAGATTTGAAGTCGAAAGAGGTACAGTTTCCTTTTTCTTTTTTCAAAATAAGTAAGAGGTGCATTATGATTAAAACAATTTTTAGGTCTAGCAGGTGGATGTTTATTTCAGCATCTCTAGCCATAGCAAAGTTACTTGCTCTGGGTCATCCCTGCTGGCTAGTTTTTAATACATCTCGTACTGCAGTGTCTTGTCAGTTGGTGATCTATTTTTTATGGTTGAAATGCATAAAAATGACTCGGAGTGTTGGCACAATTTCCCAGGCTAATATGAGCTAATATGTATGAGACCGACGAAATGAACCCTTCTATCCTTTTCTCTCTTTGCTTGTGTTGGTGAATATTCAATGGGCACCAGCAAATTGCTTTTGTGGCTGAAGATACTTTCCTTTAAATGTGATATCATTTTGTAACGATTTTCAGGTTAGGGTAAACACTCGTCTTCTTTATCAGCAAACAAAGTTTAACCTTCTCCGGGAAGAGAGTGAAGGCTACGCCAAGCTGGTAATTGTTTCCTCTCCCTCCTATCTGTGTGTGTGTGTGTGTGTCTGTCTTTCTAGTTTCTGTCCATCTCCCCTACTACCCGATCACTGTGTGGATGCTCTTTCTGTGCCTCCTTTGGGCGTTTTTATTGCCATTAAATCTAATTCTGCAAATAGAGGAGGCAATAAGAATAAAAGGAGCTTAGCTTTGAGCTGGTTAGGGTAGCTTCAACTTTATCAACTTCAAATTCATAACATCCATATCTCTATGGGAGGGTAAGCAAGCGCTAGCGCATATCTTAGCATGTATAAATGGCCATTCATGGCTGCCGTATGCTTAAATTAAAGTTCTCCGGTGGACCATCTTTTTTCACTTCATTCTTTAGGAGACATTGAATTGTTCTTGATAAGAATGGACATTGGGCCTAACTCAACCCCAAAAGCTAGCTTATGAGGTGAGGATTGCCAAGCCATGTAAGCAGACCAAGGACCTCAAATCCCTCCTATGTGGGACAACTCAACATCCCCTCACGCCCAGATCTCTGGAGCGCGGACAACATAAATGGGGGCCCAACATCGGTAACAATAATTGGGATGAGCCTGGCTCTGATACCATGTGAGAAAGCACGGGAGGAAAATATAACTCAGAGCTTTGGTAATTATCGTTGTGCTTCATTCCAACGACATCCGGGAAGAAATAACTCAGTCACCGTGCAATTTTCCGGTTACCGGAGTGACTAATTGCGTCAAAGTCACTAATTATCAGTGTTGTGCAAAAACCAACACCACCACAAGGTTCCCAAGAGAGATCCGACCAAACCCCAGCAAACCCCACCAGAAAACTGCCTCTCGCGCGCCCTCACGCGCCAGATTTATCAAGGTAGATCCGACTCACGCGCCCCACGCGCCGGCGCGTGAGCACTGTTCCGGTGCGCCATCAAATTCCGAGCCTACCCATATTTTTACTTTTCAATTCCGACCACTTTGAAGTTTTTCCGGCATCTACAGTGATTTTTCCGGCATCTACAATAATTTTCCGGCAAAAAAAACAGTATTTCCTTCATCTATTTCAGCAAGTTTTCAACCATGTCTTTGGGACTCGATGCTTTCGGGTCTAGAAACCCGGGTTCGATGTTAACTGCATATGTAACAAGCTCGGTACATATGATTTATATGCACCAGCTTGAGGGAGAGTGTTAGAATATGTAATAGTAGAACCCTAATCCAATGTGTATTAGGAGTAGCCTAATCCAATGTTTATTAGGTTATGTGTATTATATATAGGGCTCATTGTAGAATGTTTAATATCAATTATATTTTTCTCCCGTGCTTTCTCATAGTTCTTTTACATCCATGTGCAATTTTTGGGGTTTTACTAATAAAAGATGTCGTAAATGACTTGTTTTTTTGATTCACTATTCTGTTTTTTGATTATCTTAAAATGTCTCGATCCCTGACTTTCTATCCTGATTCACATTTTATTATTGGTTTAATTTGTTCTAATGAAAGTGCCTCAATTTAAGGAGCCATATTCGTTTGTTAGTCACTGACTAATGAACAATTGTTATAGTCTCGGTTAATACTTCCCTAATAATTATATAGTTGAGCAGGTTGTTCCTTTTTGGAGCCGGTCTGATTGGTGTGTGGTTGGAAGTGAGAAGTGACTTGTGTTGTAGTATTCTTGATAAAATTCTTAGGACTCTTGGTTGCTGCTTGCATGTCAACAACAACAACAACAACTACCCAGTATACTCCCACCAGGTGGGGTCTGGGGAGGGTAATATGTAGACGAGCCTTACCCCTACCCGGAAGGGCAGAGAGGCTGTTTCCAATCGACCCTCGGCGCATAGGAAAAAGGGAAATCAGCTGTAAAATAAAAACAAAAACAAAAACAATAACAATAAAGCATTAGTATCACCCGCAGAAATAGCATAAATAGCAGAAATAGCGGAAATAATTATCTAAACATAAGGAACCTAAATACAATTGCATGCAATAATATCATACAGTAATTACGAAGAACTCTAGGAGCCCCTAACCTACAATCCTGATCCTAGACCTCCAGACTCTCCTATCAACGGTCATATCCTCGGAAACCTGCATTCTAGTCATGTCCTGCCTGATTACCTCTCCCCAATGCTTCTTAGGCCTCCCTCTGCCTCGCCGACCCCCAACAATCTCCAGCCGCTCGCAGCTACTCACCGGGGCATCGGGACCCCTCCTCCGAACATGCCCGAACCACCTCAGTCTCGCTTCTCGCATCTTCTCATCTACCGGGGCCACCCCTACCTTCTCTCGAATAACTTCGTTCCTAATCTTATCTAGTCTGCTGTGCCCGCACATCCACCTAAGCATCTTCATCTCCGCGACCTTCATTCTTTGAACATGAGAGTTCTTCACGGACCAGCACTCCGCCCCATACAGCATCGCAGGTCTAACCACGGCTCTATAGAATTGCCCCTTGAGTTTGTGAGGAACTGTCTTGTCGCACAGGACCCCTAATGCAAGCCTCCACTTCGACCACCCCGCTCCTATGCGATGGGTGACGTCCCTGTCAATCTCTCCGTCCCCCTGAATCACCGACCCAAGATATCGGACACTGTCCCTCTTGGCGATGGCCTGGGAACCAATCATCACGTCCCTGCCTACCTCACTCGGTTCGGCGCCAAACTTGCACTCAAGGTATTCTGTCTTAGAACTGCTTATTTTGAAACCTTTAGACTCGAGAGTCTGTCTCCATACCTCTAGCCTTTCACTAACACCGACCCTCGTCTCGTCTACCAATACTATATCATCAACAAAAAGCATACACCAAGGCATATCCCCTTGAATATGACGAGTCAGAGCATCTACCACTAAGGCAAACAAGAGGGGGCTCATCGCCGATCCTTGGTGGAGCCCCATAACCACAGGAAAATGGTCTGATTCGCCACCCACCGTCCTAACCCTAGTCTTAGCACCATCGTACATGTCCTTGATTACTCTGATATAGGCTTCTGGCACGCTCTTCGCCTCCAAGCACCTCCAAAGCACCTCCCTAGGGACCTTATCATACGCCTTCTCCAAGTCGATGAGCACCATATGCTGCTTGCATGTCACTAATACATATATATTTTTGAATTTTTCGATTAGTCAAGAACGACCCCCACCCAAAACCCAAAATAATTAAAAGGAATGACTTGCATTCTGACCTCCCTAAAGGCCATGTTCTAGTGTCAGATTTTGGATTGCTTCAAGTTATGATTTAAGGTCAACACATGAGCAAGATCATCTTTCTTGATACTTATTTTTAAAAAAGAATAGCATTATCTTCCTTTCTATCATTTAAAAATCTGAAAGGTGAATGTTCTGAGATGAAGAATTTCCAGTTTGAACTACATAATACATGTGAGAAAACACGGGAGAAAAATATAACTGATTGATTTTTGAACATGATACAATGAGCCCTATATATAATACACATAACCTAACCTACTCCTAATACACTTTGGATTAGGGTTCTACTATTTACATATCTAACACTCCCCTCAAGTTGGTGCATATAAATCATATGTACCGAGCTTGTTACATATGTAGTTAATACGAGGACCAGTGAAAATGTCTGCAAGCTGATCATTTGACTTTACAAACTTTGCAGCAATATCTCCCGAAAGTATCTTTTCTGACAAAGTGACAGTCAATCTCAATGTGCTTAGTTCTCTCATGGAACTCTGGATTTGACGCAATATGAAGAGCAGCTTGATTATCACGCACAAGTCTCATCTGACTAACATCACCAAATTTCAGCTCTTTGAGCAACTATTTGATCCAAACTAGCTCACATGTCGCCATAGCCATTGCTCGATATTCTGCTTCTGCACTAGACCGAGCAACCACATTCTGTTTCTTGCTTTTCCAAGATACCAAATTTCCTCCTACTAAGACACAATATCCAGAAGTAGAACGTCTGTCAGAAGGCGATCCTGCCCAATCAGCATCGGAGTATCCAACAATCTGCTCATGGCCTCGATCCTCAAACAATAAACTTTTACCTGGAGTTGATTTTATATACCGAAGAATGCGAACAACTACATCCCAATGACTATCACATGGCGAACCCATAAACTGGCTCACAACACTCACAGGAAAGGAAATGTCAGGTCTTGTCACTGTAAAATAATTTAATTTACCAACTAACCGCCTATATCTTGCAGGATCATTAAGAGGCTCCCCCTGTCGTGGAAGAAGTTTAGAATTCGGATCCATTGGAGTGTCATTCCTGTCTCCTCAAGAATATCTAAGGCATACTTCCGTTGTGAGATCACAATACCTGAGCTAGACTGTGCGACCTCAATACCCAGAAAATACTTTAGTATGCCCAGATCCTTAGTCTGAAAGTGTTGAAAGAGATGTTGCTTCAACTTAGTAATACCATCCTGGTCATTGCCCGTAATAACAATGTCGTCAACATAGACCACTAGATAAATACAGAAACGTGAATCAGAATGCCGATAGAATACAGAGTGATCTGCTTCACTCCGAGTCATGCCAAAGTCCTGGATAACAGTGCTAAACTTACCAAAGCAGGCTCGAGGAGACTGCTTTAGACCATAAAGTGATCGGCGCAAGCGACATACAAGACCACGAGACTCTTCCTGAGCAACAAACCCAGGTGGTTGCTCCATATAAACTTCATCCTCAAGGTCACCGTGTAAAAATGCATTTTTAATGTCCAGCTGATACAGGGGCCAATGGCGAACAACAGCCATATAGAGAAAAAGGCGGACTGATGCTATCTTAGCCACGGGAGAGAAGGTATCACTGTAATCAAGCCCAAATATCTGAGTATATCCCTTGGCAACAAGACGAACCTTAAGACGATCAATCTTACCATCTGGACCAACCTTGACTGCATACACCCAACGACAACCAACAGTAGATTTACCTGAAGGAAGAGGGACGAGCTCCCAAGTACCACTCGTATGTAAAGCAGACATCTCGTCAGTCATAGCCTGTCGCCACCCTGGATGAGACAATGCTTCACCTGTAGACTTAGGGATGGAAACAGAGGACAAAGAAGATAGAAAAGCATAATAAGGTGATGACAAACGATGATAACTTAAACCAATATAATGGGGATTAGGATTAAGGGTGTTCCGTATACCTTTCCGAAGTGCAATCGAAGAGACAAGTCCGCAGTAGGAGCAGGGTCAGGTGCAGGATGTGAATCAACCGGGCCGGATGCTGGGTGAGGACAACGATGATATGTCAAGAGTGGAGTGTTTGTGCAAGGAGTCTAGGAGGAGCCACAGTAGACGTTCTAAAGTTTGGAATGGGTAAGACTTCTGTAGCGGAAGGTGAATGAGGAGATATAGTAGAGGTAAAACCTCAGATATATCAAGATGGTCAGAATGGTCAGAAGAGGTAAAGAAAGGTTTAGACTAAAAAAATGTGACATCGGCTGACATAAGGTACCTACGAAGATCAGGTGAATAACAACGATAGCCCTTCTGAGCACGAGAATAACTAAGGAAGACACACTTGAGAGCACGAGGAGCTAACTTATCTTTCCCAGGAGCTAAGTTATGAACGAAACAAGTGCTCCCAAAAACACGAGGGGGAACAGGGTATAAGGGTGACTTGGGAAACAATACCTCATGCAGAGTCTGATTCTGGATGGGAGATAAGGCATCCGGTTAACCAAATAACAAGATGTGAGAACTGCATCGCCCCAAAAACGCAGCGGAACATGAGATTCAATGAGAAGTGTGCGAGCAGTCTCAATAATGTGCCTATTCTTTCTCTCTGCAACCCCATTTTGCTGAGGGGTATAAGGACAAGAGGTCTGATGAATAATTCCATGAGAAAACATAAACTGCTGAAATTGAGAGGATAAATATTCTAAGGCATTATCACTGCGAAGAGTGCGAATAGAAACACCAAATTGATTTTTAATTTCAGCACAAAAATTCTGGAATATAGAAAACAACTTAGAACGATCTTTCATTAAGAAAATCCAAGTACATCTTGAATGATCATCAATGAAACTAACAAAATAATGAAATCCCAAGGTTGAACTGACTATGCTAGGACCCCATATATCCGAATGAACTAAAGAAAAAATAGACTCTGCACGACTCTCAATACTACGAGGAAAGGAGGCGCGGGTATGTTTCCCGAGCTGACATGACTCACACTCTAATGTGGATAAAACTAGACAAACGAGGCACCATCTTCTGAAGCTTGGACAAGCTAGGATGTCCTAAACGACTGTGAAGTAGGTCTGGAGGATCTGCAACTAGACAGGCCTTGGAGGATGTTACTGAATTAAGGTATTAGAGTCCGTGTGATTCAAGTCCAGTTCCAATCGTCTGTCCCGTACTGCGGTCCTGCATAATAAAAGAGTCATCAATATAATATATACCACAATGGAGGGCACGAGTCCAACGACTAACAGATGCAAGATTAAAAGGACAGCCAGAGACATAAAGAACGGAATCTAGAGTGACAGATGGTAGAGGATTCGCTTGTCCAACGCCTTGTGCTTTAGTTTGAGACTCATTAGCTAAAGTAACGTTGAAAAGAAGCTGTGAATACGGCAATACGCAATATTTGACAAAAGGGATTTATTACCAGAGATATGATCAGAAGCAGCTGAGTCCACAACCCATTGTTCAAGAGGACTAGACTGGGAAACACAAGCAAAAGAATTACCAGCAACAGAAGTATCAATCTGAGCAACAGTGGCTACTTGTGGAGATGTCTGCTTACTTGCTCGATATTTAAGGAACTCATTATACTCCCTTTCAGATACAGAAAATCCCTGGTTACCTGTAGTCTCGGTCTGAGTAACATAAACATTTCTTGGTGGTCGACCATGTAAAGAATGGCACACGTCACGAGTGTGACCAAGTTTATAACAATAAGAACACTTGGGTCTAGATCTTCCAAAACGACCTCCTCCTCGTCTATACTCTATAGTATGAGAAGCCTGATTGTCCACGGATTGGGATACGAGGATAGATGAATCAAGTGTCTGTGATGAGCTCACTGGGTGACTTGGTGCTGCAGCAAGGCGAAGTAAGCGAGAGAATAATTCATCAACTGTGGGGACAGTCGGACTAGCCAAAATCTGATCGCGTACTGAGTCAAGATCATTAGGAAGCCCAACAAGAGTAAGAACTAGAAATAGCTTTTGTCGTTGCTCTTGCTGCTTTGCAACGCTAGTAGAAACTGGCATCAACGTCTCAAATTCCTCCATAACTGCCTGCACTTGACCCAAGTAAGTAGACATATCTAATTCCTATTTCTTTAAATTTGTTATCCGCGATATCACATCATAGAAACGAGATATGTCATTAGTGTATAAAGTACGAGCCTTTTCCCAAACCAAATAACATGTTTGGAATGGACGAAATAAGGGCATCAACTTGGAATCAATAAATCGCCACAAAATACTGCATAATTGAGCATCGATCTTCTCCCAATGTGCCTTGGCTTTTTCATCTCCGTCACTAGACTCCTTGATTAGATGATCCTGAACACCTTGACCTTTACACCACAACTCGACAGACAAAGCCCAAGCTAGGTAGTTTGAACCTCCTATTAAAGGTTCTGAGGTAATCATAACACCGGAACTGCCAGAACCCGAGTTTCTAGACCCGAAAGCATCTAGTCCCAAAGACATCTTTGGATTATCAACTGAAAACTCGCTGAAACTGAAGTAGAAAACTGAAAAAATATTTTCTATATCGCCGGAAAAAAAATACTGGAACACTGTATCGCCAAAAAAAAGTACTGTAGCTGCCGGAAAAATTCAAAGTTGTCGGAATTGAAAAATAAAAATATGGATAGGCTCGGAATTCAAGGGCGAGCAGACTGTCCTGAAGAAATTCTGGCCGGAAAGTACTTTAGCTGCCGGAAAAGTCAGTAAAGTCGCCGGAAAAAACTCAAAGTTGTCGGAATCGAACGAAAAAAAGATGTGTAGGGTCGGAATTCTGAGCCGACCAAACTGTCATGAAGGAGCAACCTGAAAAACTGGCCGGAAAGACTGTCACGCACCGGCGCGTGGGCTGACGCGCCGAAGGCTCTGGCGGCGCGTGGGGCAGATTTGGCCGGAGAAATTTCTGGGGTTTTGTCGCCGGACAGAGGCGAGTCTTTTGGTATTGCTGGATTTTGCACAGCACTGACCGAGACTGATTTTACTTGAAAAAGTTGCCGGAAAAAGGATTCCGATGACTGATTTTACTTCCCGGAACTATAAATTTCTCACGATTGCTCTGATACCATGTGAGAAAGTACGGGAGAAAAATATAACTGATTGATTTTTAAACATGATACAATGAGCCCTATATATAATACACATAACCTAACCTACTCCTAATACACTTTGGATTAGGGTTCTACTATTTACATATCTAACAATACAGAAATTGGAGCGCTCCTAAAAAGGAGAGGCTCCCAAGTTGGAAGGTGACCGGAGGACTTTCACCTATCCACTGAAAGCTGGTTGCCATTAAACACTGATGGTTGCAGATGCAGGGAGTGTCTGGTGCAAACTTTCCTCCTTCCCCTACAGCTCCATCTCATTTTCCCTTTGTTAGGTGTTCTTTGAGGGTGATGAAATTATTAAACACTCCTAGTATACTGATCAAAGCAATGGAAGAAAGACCGAACTCACGCTTCCCATTCGGTTTAAAAGGATTATCCCCACTAATTTTTACTTTGTACAGAGCAAAGTTTTCAGTGCTCTTATTCTCTGAATAAGGAAACTTTAAGTAGTTCATGCTCGCTGTTGGCAATGTTTTCCTCTTGTCCTCCACTTCTTTGTGGCTCAGCTTTTGTTTTTTCCTTCACGTTGACCCTCCTTCTTCTGTAATTGTAGGTCACGCTCCTTTCTCAAATGCCAGAGGGTTCTAAGCAAAATGCTTCAACCGCTACAGTTGGCATAATTAAGGTTTAACTTCAACTCAGCTCTCTAGTAGTTGAATTATCATTTTTCTGTATTTCTAAATCGTGGACCACATGCAGTCATTGATTGGGCACTTCGATCTGGATCCAAACCGAGTCTTTGATATTGTATGTTCTTTATCCATAATGATATCGTACATATCCAATCCTTCTTATAAGTTTTTTGATGAATTCTATTCCTTTTATGCTTTTGAAAGCTTACTGCAGTTATGTGTTTGGCTGGTGATCTGACAGGTTTTGGAGTGTTTTGAACATCAGCCTGGTAATACTACATTTTTGGACTTGATTCCCATATTTCCCAAGGTACAATTGTGGTTGTCTTATTGTCTTGTTTCATTGTTGAGCTCTTCCCAGTCTTTATTATGCATCTCTTTTTTCACTCTAAATTATTTGCAGTCCCATGCCTCCCAGATTCTGGGGTTTAAGTTTCAATACTACCAAAGGCTGGAAGTAAATGATCCTGTTCCAAGTGGTCTTTATCAGCTAACAGCCTTGCTGGTGAAAAGAGACTTCATTGATGTTGACAGCATGTGAGTATATCTTGAATACCAGGTTACCTCACCCCACTTTTTCCCCCTTTCCAATGCAACTTTTCTTAAGTACTTAAGTTTTTCCCAAAAAAAGGGTTACTTAAGTTGCCTATAAGCATTAGGCTTTGATGAAGGTCTGAATAGCTGGTGTGCTTGAAACACTGCGAGGATATCCATCTTTCTCGCTAGACAGTATTGTCTTTCTTCCTACTTGAGTGCTGTCTCCTACAGCATCGTGAACCAAAATTTGGGAGTTGGTAATAATGGACTTTTTTGTTTATTTTGCTCTCATGGAAGTGGGTTTTGGCTATTTAATCTATTTCACTAACAATAGATGGTAACTAAATTGTGTTATCAGAAATCCTCTTTATCTATTGTTGAGTTGTCCCACATCGAAGGGATTTGAGGTCCTTGATCTCCTTATATGGCTTGGGCAATCCTCACCTCATAAGCTAGCTTTTGGGGTTGAGTTAGGCCCAAGGTCCATTCTTATCATGGTATCAGAGCCAGGCTCGTCCCAATTATTGTTACCGATGTTGGGCCCCCATTTATGTAGTCCACGCTCCAGAGATCTGGGCGTGAGGGGGGTTGTTGAGTTGTCCCACATCGGAGGGATTTGAGGTCCTTGATCTCCTTATATGGCTTGGGCAATCCTCACCTCATAAGCTAGCATTTGGGGTTGAGTCAGGCCCAATGTCCATTCTTATCATGTATAAAAAGAATTGTTTTTTCCTCTCTAAAACGAAGAGTTTGATTACTGATTTTGTTTATTATCTCTTGCACATTGACGTAAGTAAAATCATGAGATAAAAACGACTTTCGATGCTGGTGACCAATGTAAAATATGATAGTAATAGAGAAAAGGTAGTCAAGGGCAGCTGGTTTTCGTTGGACCAAATAGTAAAAGTTTTCTTTAAGAAGTTCAGGAGCATCTCATGTAGGGGTAACATGGATGTGATCATCTAAAAAACGTTTGATATTTAAAAAAGAGGTTGTTGCCCTGAGATTGGTTATGAAAGTTTGGTATCAAAGTGTACTAGATAGGTAATGTTAAACCGCAGACTTGTAAGCTTCTCACAGAATTTCTTCTTGAGAAAACGAATACAGGGAAGTAAGTATGACTTATGTGTCCTCCGTTGTGGAAAATAATAATTGATGTTTGTATCCTCTCTTCTTATTGATATAAGAAGATGCTTATTCTAAGCAAAAGCATCTACTGCTTAATTTGAGTTGCCAAAAGTCCAAAGCAAAATTGGGCTTTCTTCGTAGGTAACTGGACTGTTGGATTTTATTCAACTTATGGTTAATGGGACCTCGTTTTTGTTTCAGTTATGCACATTTACTTCCCAAGGAGGGGGATGCTTTGGACCATTACAATGCATTTTCAGCGAAGAGACTTGATGAGGTTCCAACTTTTTTGTACTGTGGATACTTCCATTCAATGCTGATATTTAGCTTGAAGTTTTATGCCTTGTTTGGTTAGGAAGTTATTTTAGCTTTCCTCTTGCTCATGTAGGCTAACAGAATAGGGAGAATAAATCTTGCTGCTACTGGGAAGGATCTCATGGATGAAGAGAAACAAGGAGATGTGACAGTGGATCTGTATGCTGCATTGGACATGGAAACAGAGGCAGTTGCTGAGCGTTCCGCTGAGCTAGAAAATAGTCAACCCCTGGGCTTGCTTATGGGATTTCTTGAAGTGGATGACTGGTAAGTTTGATTTCGAAGTACCATGATTATCATGTAACCTTTGCATTTGCTGGTGTGCGTGTTCTGGCTATCTGTTCACATTTACTTTGCTCTGACTGGTATGTGTAATTGTTCAACTATCTGTTCTCTTAGTTGGTTTTACATTTGTAATTCTTTCAGTCTCTCGTCATCTTCTAGAAAGTAAATATCAGTTCTTTTGTCCAGTGACAGCAGCTTACTTTTGTCATGGTGTCAGCATTAGGCATATAATGTGCATTCTTTTATCTGTCTGTTAGTCCTTATTTGTTATTGCAGATTTGATCTTCAGATGGGACATATGCTATTTCTTCTTGATTTATTACCTCTTACTTCTGTGTTTTAATTAATTTCAATCCTTTCAAATGTGATTGTATGGTCGGTATGCCTTTATTATAGATGTGTGGGTAGAGCTTACCTTCAGTGTTATATTTTTTCACTGTTCTTCTTATCTGGTGAGAGTCTCCATTCTGGAAGCCTTCTTCAAATGAATACGAGGAGGCACTTTGTTATTCATTTATTTCCGGCCGCAGTTAGATAGGATGATGCGTTTCACTTGGCTTGTGACAGTTTATCGGCAAATGCTTTGTATATTTCTTTTGCTTTTTGAATTTATCGGTAGTAATCATAAAACTTCTATATCTTGAACATCAAGAATGGTCATATGCTGGATTTTCATTAGTGAATTAAGATGTTAACCCAGTGTTGTGAAGAATGTGAGACGAGGAAAAGCGACGAGCCCCTTTTCGCTTAAAGCAAGAATCGAGAAGCGAAGCGCTCACTTTTTGAAGTGAAGAGGAATTTAAGAAAACATATTAAAAAAAATACTGCATAGACTACACATGTAACTGTAAAGCCTCCTTCTGCTTCTCAAAAGCCGCAGCAATGCTCTAGATCCATTTGAATCCTTCCTTTTTCAGTAGATCTGTGTGTGATTTACTAAAGATCCCATACCTTTTTGTGAACCTCTTGCTGTAGCCAGCCAACCAAAGGAAACCCCTCAACTCTTTCACAGTTTTGGACACAGGCCGTGATTGAACACATAACTATTTTTTTAAGATCAGTGGAAACCCCTTATGAAGCAATAAAATGTTCCAAATACTCCACCCTATTGGCCTCAAATGTGCATTTTGACTTCCGTACAAATAATTGATGTTTGACCAATAGATCAAAAGTCATCCTTAGGTGTTTCAAGTGCTCTTTAAGGCTGCTACTGAACACCAAATTGTCATAAGAAACGACTAAAATGAGCTTCCTTAAATATGCTTTGTACGTATGGTTCATGAGTCCCTAGAAACATGACGGATCATGGTAAGCCAAAATGGCATTACCAAGTACTCAAAGTGGCCTGATTGAGTCTGGAAAGCTATCTTTTGGACATCTGCCTAATGCATCCTTATCTAATGGTAACCTGATCTAAGGTCAAGTTTAGAGTAGATCCCTGGACCCTTCTAGTTCATCCAACAATTCTTCGATTACTGGAATTGAGAACTTGTCTTTAATGGCAGCCTTATTGAGTGCTCTGAAATCAACATGGAGTCTTCAAGACCCGTCCTTCTTACCAGTTAGCACCAGTGGAGAGCCATATCGATTGTAACTGGGCTGTACTATTTCCTAGTCAAGCATGTTCTGCACCAAGCCTTCAGTGACATCTTTTTGCTTGGAGGAGTATCTGTAGGGTCTGACATTAATTGGATTCGTGCCAACTTGCAAAGGGATCTTATGATCAAACGAGCCCCTGGATGGTGGTAACCCCTTGGTTCTTCAAACAACTGATGATACTCTATTAAGGCCAAAATCTAAGAGAGAATCTCAATTAGAAGAGGTTCTCTTCCATCTCAGTAGGCAGAACTCTGATCATAAACATTTATGGTCCTTCTCCCACCAACTTGTCTAACCTTTTTGTACCTACAATCTTTCACTTGTCAGTGGTTCCCTGCAACCCCACTTCTCTGTCCTGATAGATGAACCCAAAGGTTAATTCATTGAAGTTAAGCTCGAGATCCCCTAAAGGCCACAACCACCGTACTCCCAAAATCATGTCTACTGACCCAAAAGGTAACAAGAACAAATTAGCTGTGAATGTCACTCCTTCCAACCACCATATGATCCCCTTATGCAACTAAGAAGTCTGCCTGTTGCTACCATCATCTACAATAACATTCCGAGGAGTAATTGCCATTATATTACCCCCTATTTAGTTTTTACCTCTTTATTGATACACTTGTGAGTACTGCCGGGGTCGACGACATTACTCAGGTGTCTCTTTTCATTGTATCCTGTCACCCTTATAGTATGGAACCCAGTGATTCCATTCAGGGCATGAACTAAGATCTCACAAGCTTCCTCATGCTCTTGTTCTACTTTTTCCACCTCTTGATCATCTGGAGCTTCTTCTACCACAGGTTCAGTGTTTTCCTGAACTTCTGATAGATGCAACTGCTTAGAGGAATTGCATTTGTGACCGGGAACAAATTTCTTATCATAGAAGAAGCACATCCCCTTATGTCTTTCTCACTCATCTCAGTGGGAGTAAGCCTTCTGGTAATGTTCCTTCCTGTTTACATGGGCAATTGGCTCCTTCCTGATCTAGACACCCTCCTTTTTGTTCCCTACATCTCTAACCACTGGAATTAGGAAGCACCCTTGACTAAGAGTATCCACCACTATACAAGGAAGCCCTGCTTTGCTTTAGTTGTGCATTCACCTGTGCCGCAGTGTTTCTAGCCAGTTGGTATGCTTGAGGTAGTGAGTATGGTATGTGGTTTTTGAGTGAAACCAATCTCAGGTTTAAGCCCAATAATAATAGTAGTAATGTCATATTCGGGGAGGGTAACCAGCTGGTTGTGATTCTATCAAACATCCTTTGTAGTCTTCCACTAATCCAGACTACTTAACCAACTTAAGCTCAGCCATGGGGTTTGCATACTCATACCCAAACCTATCCATCAAGGCTTGCACATACTTTTCCTATGTAGGATAAGGTAAATGTGGTCTCTTCTTAAATAAGCAAGATGTCATTCTATAGCTATGTCATCAAAATGTATGGAAGCTACTCATTCTCAAAAAAAAAAAATTGTATGGAAGCTACCCGAATGTATTCTACTTCGTCAAGGGAGAAAAAACTCTTCTACCTTATGCAGCCAAGCCCTCAGGTTAGTGCCAGTGAAATATGAGAACATCATCTTGGTCATCCTGGTCATGTTAGTGCCTCTAGAAGAGCTAGCGATATGCCCCCCTCCATTAGCACCACCTACTCCTTGGTTACTAGCTAAAGTTTGCCCGTGAGCATGACCTGCAGGCATCTGCACTTGAGGAGAAGCAACACCAATAGGACTAGGAGCATGAGATTGAGGCATAGGGCCTAGTCCTAAGTGGTAACCAGTTGGAGTTCGCCGTGGAGCGGAAAAACCTCCTTAGCTGTTAGGTACCTGAGCTACTGGGTTGCCTGAAGGAGTGTAGATCTCCCATGAACCATCAGCTTCTCCACATTCTTTCTTCGGTTATATTTCTTCACAACATCTATGGATTCCTTCAGTTCAGCAAAGGCCATCTCGTGCTACTTTTCAAGTTGAGCTTATCTGACTATGAAATTTGCGATTTCAACTGTCATCCTTTCGGACATAGATTTAATCTCGTCCATATTTTCCATAGATTCTACCCACAAAGCTCAAGAATCTGAAGTGCTCTGATACCACATGATACAAAACCAATGAAACCGTGTAGAAAAAGGGAGAAGACGACGACGACATGCGGCTAAGAATCTAAAGGTTACTATTTTAAGATAAAACTAGGGTTTGATTTCATTGATATGCTATTGAAATGCAAAAGATTACAACTTATACCTTAGCTAAGCTACTACAGACAAAATAAAGGATAAGGCTCGTACACTGTCCTCCAAACTTTTGACAAGGACTAAATGGTGACATTTCAGAAAATTAAAGGGGCTAATCTGAAATAAAGAAACATAAACTGAAAACTATTTAGAGACTTAACTGTTTAGCTAATAAACTTTTATTTAGAACTAACTCCCAATAGTAAAGCACGACTCTGGAAGCAAAGAGTACCATTTCCATAACAAGTATCAACTCGATTTGTACCAAAGCTAGATAATTTTTTTGGCGTTTTCCCCCTTTTTTGGAGGCACTATATTTTCAGCCCTTTTACTTTATCTTAGCTCTAGTTTTAGTAGATTATTGCAGCGCGGTCTAGTTAATAGCCTAAAGCTCTTTAGAGGATTTCACAAACTTATGAGGCTTAAATGTTTTTCTAATTTATCTTGGTAGATTTGCGAATTTTACTCTCGTGGTTTGCTTCAGGGGGTCACTTTTTTGTTTGTGTTCAAAACATAAGTTATGCAAATTCAAAATGAACTCGGGTTACGGGAGTGCATTCCTCTGTGCGTGAACAGTGCATTTCGCTACTGTTCATCGTGCGGATTACCGGATTTCGACGGCGGATTGTCACATAATTGGCGTCACTTGATCTCCTTCTCTTTGGGATCATTTTCCAATTGAAATTTTCCTCTAATTCACAAACAATTTGCGTACATCTTAAATCTAAGATCTGCGATTTACTGTAGCATCAGTTTATTCGATCGCTACCATGTTTGTGATCGATTGCGGCTGATGTATAAAGCATCGATGGAAGATGCGTACTCTCCCCAGCTTTGTGATGTGGGAGAGGATCCTCAAAACAAAACTGCAAATCAATCCTGTATAGGCGACAAACCAAGTTTTGATTCGTTACTAAATGGAAATCATTCTGCTGAGCTAGTTTCGAAACTGGAACTTTGTCCAGTTTCTTTCGAAAATGGAACACCTACTGTTGAATTTACAGTAGACGAAGTAAATCAATTCACCAGGGAGTAAGGTCTTCATCAAGCCGTTGTAATCAAATTTTCATACGGAAAACCTGCGCTTCAAGATTTGAGACAGATCTTGCCGAAACATTTCGACGTCGAAGGTAAATGTAACGTTGGACAGTTAGAATATCGACATATTTTGGTAAGATTCAATTTATTTGAAGATTTTGCTAATGTCGTATCAAGAACATCTGGTTATGTTCAGTCGAAAGGAGACGAGTTCTTCTTTAGGACATTCCCATGGACTATGGGATTTAACCCTCGCGAAGAAACGTCAAAAGCAGTCATTTGGATTTCATTCCCAGATCTGCCAGCAAACTTTTTCGCAAAGGAAGTCACTAATGTCCATTGCATCTGCTGTTGGGAAACCTCTTGCTGTAGATAAGGCTACCAAAGATCGAACGCGACCTAGCACGGCACGAGTTAAAGTCTTGATTAACTTACTCGACAAACATCTGAAGAGAATCAAGATCAAGATTCTTGATATAAAATCTGGAAAATTGCTTGAATATGACCAACAGATCGTTATCGATAATCCTCCAAAATATTGCACTTATTGCAATCATCAAGGTCATGATGTAAAATTTTGTCGTTGGAATACGGAAGATCTTAATGAAAAAGCATTTCATGTAACTGAATCTGAAGGTCGGGGCAGATTGGATAATTCTGGATGTGATGCCAGGGTATTTCTGAATGAGCTTAGTGCAGGTCGACGAGCTGAAGTGGTCTCAACTTCTGAGAATGTTGCTACTGCCCAACAGACTGAGTCTGTTTTAAATTATACAGCTGCAGTCTCACTCCCAAGCCAGAAAGCAGTTCCAGTACAGAGAAATTTACTGTTACATTGCAGCTGACATCAAATGTGTTAACTGAAAAGAAAATGTCAAATAAGCCTTCAGTGACATCACAAGTCAGTAAACGAGCTGATCAACAAGCTAAGGAGATAGAAGAGAAAGGTTGTGATTCGGGAGATGAATTAATAAAAATTGCGCAACACAATACACTTTTGGCTGAAGCAGGGAATGAACAGCAGAATGCAGTGGTGATAACCAATTCTGGTCATTTTCATTCTCCAACATATCAGGGCATTGTAAAAGATGTTACGATACAAAATGGTGATGTAAAAACTGCTCAAACTTCTGTGATGGATAGGAATGCTGCAGATCAACATCTACTATCGAAACCTGTTGTAGTGGATGATAATTTAGAGGCCTCGCATATTGCTTTTCCAGTTCAGCCCATGAATGAGACAACTCCAGATGGTATCGACTCCGTTGCACAGGCTGATCAATCAGATGAAAGTGATGAAAATCATTTCAAGTGTAATGTGCAGCAGCAACAAAGCACTTTCCCTGCTGCTACAGCTGCAGAAATTTTACCAAAAGTTGTTACTGCCCAGACTTGCCTGATATCAGCTATCGACAAGCAGCAAATGGTACAGCATTCTGTGGATCAACCAACTGCTGCACTACCTCCTGTGACACCAAATGATAACAATGCACAGCCTACAGATAATCGACAGGAAAATGGACAATGGTCGATGGCTAATAAAGCAGTAACTCCAAAATCCAAAAAAAAAAATCACTTTGCAGGAAACAACCCATCCATACCCTCAACTTCAAACTCCTTCTCAACAATTGCCAATTCCAATGATGATGAAGGAGAACTTTTGGAAGAAAAATTACAGATTGGTAACATTAAGCACACAGATAAGTTAACACTTTCGTCAGAAAAAGATCAAGAGTGTGATCAAAATAATTCTGGAGAAGTCTATGAAGATCCAATCAAGCAAAAATGTCAAGGGAAATCTGCAATGAAGAACTGTCATACTCTTCTGCAACAAACAGACGTCAAAGTTAGAACAAAATGAGTCAGCACATAAAAGCTCAGTTGAAGTCGCAAACCAAAGGAGGCCATCCAATAAGGTCTATGTATTAACTCAACAACCAACAGATACTCGACAACAATCAAGTGAAGATGGACAATGGACGATGGCCAACAAAGCAGTAACTCTTGATATTGCATCACAGAATACAGACATATTTGCAGCATATAATGTACAAACAAGTCATTCGTGGAATCGACTTCCAGCGTTTCGTCAAAACAGCTCTGATTTATCAACTCATGTACAGAATCAGAAAACGAGGAAGCTCCCAATGAGAGCTGCAAAACAAAAACAAGTCGCTCGATTCCCTGTTTCATAATCCAGTCGAGCAAAAATTCCCATCACATTAGTTTCCAAACTCTTATGTCATCGTGCTATTTACATCATAGAGTTTTGATACAACACTCTGTGATGATCATAGATGTTAGTCCTTGCAGGACGTGGTTGTAATCAGGTTTTAGATGCCTCAACCAAGAAGAATACGATAAGGTTAGACCGGTTGTATTAGGATAACAACTCCGGTGAGATCGACTCCCTTATCTGTCTTCTGCCTATTTGCTGTTGTAATTTTCTTTTCTACTGCTAATAAAAATCTAGCCCTAGGCTCTGCCTAGTGGATTGCTTAAAAAAAAAGTTATGCAAATTCAAGGTACATTTTTTTTTTGAATATTCACCGTTGTTAGAAGTCTTTTTAAAGTAGGGTTATAATCGTTGCTTGTTGTTAGTGTTGCTTTCTTTCTCGGATGTTTCCTTAGATAATATCATCCTATGAGTGTACATGATTGTTAAGTCCATTTACAGTCTTATGATCTCTGGCCTTCTCTATTTTCTGTTTATAATTTAACCGATCTCGATACCTTTACATATAACATTTAAAATTGCCAGGTATCATGCTCATATGTTGTTTGACCGTCTCTCACATCTTAATCCAGCAGAGCATATACAAACATGCAATGGATTATTCAGGTAAATTATTATTTCTTAGAAAAATTTTAGTCGTTGAAATTTTGGAAGCTAAGGGGGATAAATGCATAAGACAATCTTCGTAGTCTATTATCTTTCTGTTAGGAATATTATATAATTTATATTGTTTATCAATTAAGATGAATTAGATTTAGTTCTTTCCCGTAATTATGTAATATATTTATTTTCTTCTCTATTTTAGATTTTATTGCAATAAGAATAATTCTCCAAAAACATATCAGATATATAATCAAGATTTGTTCCTTCGATGCTATATGCTGAAAGGAGATCGTTGTTGCAATGCGGGAGAGTATTTACACTTCATTATTTATGCCATGCAGATTGAGGGATTAAATTGAGTTTTAGCATCATTGTTCCATTCTTTTTCACTGTGTGAGAGCCTTGGATTAAAATTCATGTTGCACAATAACCGGAGCATAAGGGAGGAAAGAATGACCGTCAACGTGTATTTTTCGTTGAAAGAAGTAGTTTGCTGAGTGACCTTAAGTTTCTTGCACAAACCAATAGTATCACAAGACTCGCAACCCGTCGGTGGACAAAACCCGGTTAGACTTGCCAGACTCACCAGAAAAGCGCACGTGCTGATAGAATATCTATCAACGACACTTCAATTCACGTGTCTGGGATCGTGAGACATTCCTCCATTTTCCAATGAGATATGTCTTTGTGTGTGGGTTTTTCTCTTTAGTTCAACTAGACACATACATTTTCTGGTGCATTCTAGCCATCGGAACCGTAGTTCATGAGGGCCAATCTATTTCTCGGTGAGATTTTTATTTTTGGGGACATTTCACTTTATTTCTGGCACTTGGGTTCAATACAAAACTTTGGTAATGATTTTCTTTCATTGTTTTTGAGGATATTTTGGACCTACTTGGACGATACTTAAGTGAAGTTGAAAAATAAATTCTTTGAAGTTGAAGTAAAAAAGGAGTATTTGAAAGTTAAATTTGTGTTTGACATGAATTTCATTTGGAAAATTTGAAGTTTTTGAGTGAATAGTTATTTACCTTGAATACTCAAACAAGTTTCTCAGACTTAGTATGTGAAAATGGGTACTAGAAAGAGAAACTCTTTTCTCTAGAAGCAGATAAATTCGAACTTTAGTCATACCAAAATACGTTGGACTGGCCAAAGCTTGACATGGAGGGAAGCTTCTAGAAGTAAGTTTAGAATGTCGCATGAATACACATAGAGAAGATAGATTTTATGATGACATGGCTGGTGGGTAAGTTTGCTAGATGGGTGGGCTCATTAGAGATGATTTTTGCTTGGGTTGCTGGCTTGAAGTGTGGACAAAAGTTGAAGCTGGTGCAACTTTGGGATATCACTTTTCCTTTTCACGTTGAATTTGAGATGGAATCTACGAGTGTTCAAAGGAGGCAAAGTTGGATGCACAATGATTTCTTGAGTTTGGAAAGATGCTAGATAAGTCAGGTTGTGTAGAGGGAAGTGTCAGGGATGGGATTGTTGTGATTAATATCGCCGACATCGTAATACATTTTTGGTGCATTGATTTGCTTAGAAAGGTTGTAGACATTTTTTGAGGATTTGTGGGTTTGTGGTGTAGTATAAGTGTGAGAAAGCACGGGAGAAAAATATATCTGATTGATTAAACATGATACAATGAGCCCTATATATACACACGTAACCTATCCTACTCCTAATAAACATTGGATTAGGCTACTCCTAATACATATTGGATTAGGGTTCTACTATTACATATTCTAACACTCCCCCTCAAGCTGGTGCATATAAATCATATGTACCGAGCTTGTTACATATATAGTTAACATCGAACCCGGGTTTCCAGACCCGAAAGCATCGAGTCCCAAAGACATCGTTGAAAACTTGCTGAAACAGATGAAGGAAATACTGTTCTTGCCGGAAAATTACTGTAGTAGCCGGAAAAATCACCGTATATGCCGGAAAAATCACCGTATATGCCGGAAAAACTTCAAAGTGGTCGGAATTGAAAAGTAAAAATATGGGTAGGCTCGGAATTTGAGGGCGATCAGACTGTCCTGAAGGAACTTTTTGAAATTCTGGCCGGAAAGTCTCTCACGCGCCGGCGCGTGGGACAGACGCGCCGGCGGCGGCAGAACTCCGGCGGGCGCGTGGAGGCGCGTGGGAGGTTTGTTTCCGGTGATTTTTTCTGGGGTTGGTCGGAATTCTTTTCCGAACCTCTTGGTGGTCTCGGATTTTGCACAACACCAACAAAAAGGTGGTTTAGTTACGGACAACTGCTTAAGTTGCCGGAAAATTGCACGGCGACGAGGTCTTTCTTCCCGGAAGTAGCTGTAATGACGCACAACTATAATATATTCACTGTAGATGTGATGGTGTTGGTTTTTTTTGCACAACACTGATAATTAGTGACTGTGACGCAATTAGACACTTCGGTCACCGGAAAATTGCACGGTGACTGAGTTATTTCTTCCCGGATGTCGTTGGAATGACGCACAACGATAATCATCTCACCAAAGCTCTGATACCATGTGAGAAAGCACGGGAGAAAAATATATCTGATTGATTAAACATGATACAATGAGCCCTATATATACACACATAACCTATCCTACTCCTAATAAACATTGGATTAGGCTACTCCTAATACATATTGGATTAGGGTTCTACTATTACATACTCTAACAATAAGTACACTTGTATATGTGAGGAAATGTAAAGATATTCCATTGTCCATGGTTTTAGAGGATAGAGACCTAAGTTTTAGAGTTTGGCATTATCCATAATATTGCTCGGAGGTGTTAGAGGTGTCGAGGGAGGATTGGGGAAGGGCTGAAAGGAGGGGCAGAAGGGGTTGGGAGTGGAAAGTAAGACTGAAGCAAGGGAGGCGAGAAAGAGATGGTTTGGCCAGAAAATACGACTCTTTGGAGATCTTGCCATGCAAAATGAGTGTCTACTAATGAAGTGGTTATGGAGATATGGTACCGATACTATAAGTCTTTGGAAGAAGGTGTTTAATGCTAAACATGGGGAAAATGATAATTGGAGCACTAAAATTGTCAATGCCCCCTACGGAGTAGGTCCTTAGATGTATATTAGCAAGTTAGGGAATGAATTTTTCCAGAATGTCCATTTCAAGCCGGGCAATGGAGCACGAGCCTTGAAAGTGTTCTTAGGGAGTAGGATCTGTTGACTAGGAGCTCAAAGAAAGACACATCAAGTTTTGGAAAAATAAGTGGCTCAACAATTCTACACTTATGGAGGACTATCCTAATGTTTCCACTTTGCCCTGGACAAGAACTCCTCAATTGCTCAAAACAGAACTACCAATATTTGGGATGTGCATTTTAGAAGATCAGCTCAAGACCGGGAGATTGAAAGCTTGATGGAAATGATAGCCAAAGTGGAGGCTTACAATATTGATGGGAATGCTTCGAACATGATGAGATGGGGCAGTAAGGGTAATTTCACTGTCAAAGAATGTTATAGGTTACTCAATTCCCGGAATCAAGTTCTTGATGCATGGCCTTGGAAGCTGATATGGAGGACCAAATTGCCAGTGAAGGTCATTGGTTTCAACTGGACAGTCCTACATGAAGCTTGCCTTACTCAAGACAATCTCAACAGAAGAGGGTTTCAACTGGTTAATAGATGTTATCTATGCAGGAGGAACCAAGAATCTATCAATCACCTCTTCCTACACTGTCCAGTAGCCATTGATATATGGAACATGTTCTATAGTATTTTTGGGATAAGTTGGGTCATGCCACAAAATTAGAGCCGCGTGCTTGAGTTGGAGTCTTTGGCCAGTTGATTACTCCATCAAAAAGATCTGGATTATGATACCTGCAGTTATTTTTTGGTGTCTATGGATTGAGAGAAACAAAAGATGTTTTGATGACATCTCGACTCCAAACCACTCTATTAAAGCCAAATGTTTAATCAATCTTTTTTGCTGGACAAAGCTGTCCTCAATAGTTAGTACTGAACACTTTTTGGAGTTTATTAGCTCTCTTGTCCTTGATTGAGACATTGTATAGGGGCTAGCAACTCACTTTTGTTTTTTGTATATCTACTTCTTGTAAGTAGCTTCTTATACACTTGCATCTTCTTGATGCCTTCTAATACAACAAATTATTTCATAAAAAAAATCACTCTATAGCCGTGAAGAAGGGGAATTCAAATTTGAAAAGAATAGTCAATGAAATAATTTTATTAGGATGAAAAGATCAAAATACCTTTGGATAAATGAAATTGGATAGAGAAGAAATCTAAACCGATTCAAAACGGGTGAACTTACTTGCTAGATCAAATCCAATCGTATGAGACCCTCTCGGACTTTTGATAGCGAGAGTGATAGAAAAAACTCAATTTTGTGCTTAAGAAATTATTATAAAGACGATGAAAACACCCCTTGGTGGCTCGTAATCCATTTCTAAGAGAAATACGATTAGATTTCTAATGAAATAAGAAAGGAGAAAGGGTAAAAGGGGTTCAGAACTTGTTACAACATTTTTGGCAACTCCGTAGGTTGGAAATATGGTGCTAGTGACTGCGGAATGGATGGACAAAAATGGGTACCGATTGGAATGGCCCGTTAGGCTTGGAATCGAGTATAAACATGATAAATGTGAGGGATTTGAACCTGCACAAGCCACCAAAAGATATACGGCGAGCCTGCCAGCTCGTAACAATGCTTTTTAGATTTGGCAGTCGGTTAATGGTTTAAAAAATTAAGAATCAAGTGGAGATCCCAACAAGGAGATATAGGGGGAGCCGATTTGCGAGAAATGATTGTTGAGCCAAATGTTTCTTTGTTCGTCATAGCTGTGGGATCTGAGATAGACTCTGGTGACCTAAGCCATAAAAGAATGAAGGAGGGGCTAAAAATGTTAGGACATGACGAGCAAGGTTTGTAATGGCTTGAGTAATGTTAGACCTTCAATTATTGTAGATGTTGATGTCTTCGGTACGTCTTAGGTAGTCTCGTTGGCAACAGAAATAGACAATCAATCATCCCAAGATGATTGTTTCAGTTCCTGATAGTTTGATGAAGCGGGAGGGGAGCGTGGAATTTAGGGGTGGTTGTAACAAGATGGGGAGGGCAAAATACTGGTGTACGAAAGAAGAGATATGGAGATATGAATGTGAAATAATTTGGGATAGGGTTGCCAATAGCAAATTTAAGGAGTGACCTGCAAAGTTTGTAGAGGTTAATAGGGATGTATATATGAGGGGGAAAAAGGAGTAAAAAGGGCGATGATAGACTTTATGATCGTTAGCGGGTTGAAGACCTAATTGTTTTTGGGGTTTGGGGGGGGGGGATAAGGTTTTAATAAATATGATAAGGAAAATAAGAAGTGGATGGAGAGGGCAATGGTGGGGGGGGGGGGGGGGAAATGAACGAGGCGGTAGAGTGTTGTGCGGAGATAAAGTTACGACAAAAGACAAATTAGCTACTCGAGCTATGAAGCGTGTATTTCTAGGTTGTGGGAAGGTGTAGAAGGGGTATTTGTGCTGCTCACCTAACCTTTAACAGTACCTTATGTCTCCCGATATTGCTTTCTTTGAGATTCAACCTCACACCCCTTTTTCCGAACGCCTCAACATTTATGCGATTTTATCATTTTCACCTTTTGGGGATTCTACTATTATCTTTCCCTTGACTTCTTCCATAGTTTCACCTCCTATAGCTCCACCATTTTTTACGTAACATTAATGTCCGCGCTTATCTTTTAATCCAGATGATTCTCTCTTGGAGCCAAGGTTCTTTTCCTGGTGTGGACTTGTTTCCCCAAAAGAGTTATCGTACTGCTACTCAGGAATGTATTTGCTCTACTTGTAACCCTATTCCTAACTATACTTGTCTGAGTTATTATTGAGTGTCACCATCTTATTATGCCTTTGTATTATCTCTATCATCTTGTTTTCCCAAAGCTTATAGATGAAGATCTTTGGCAACATACTATGATCGAGGCGATTTTTGTATTACACACTTTATATTTTGAGGCGTGTTTCTCTACCTTGAAAACAATATACTAATGATTGTTTGGTGGGTATACATTTTGGCTCAGATGGGAGAATTGTTCGACTAAAGGCAAGCTTGATTGTTAAGGATTATATATAGATTTTTGGACTTGATACTGATGCATTTCTCTAGCGGCTAAGATTACTTTAGTCGGTTTTTCCTCTTTATGATTAATGTTTGTCATTTACCTCTTCACTAGTTGGATAGTAAAATATACCTTTTGAAGAGATTTCGAAGTTGAAGTATGTATAGAGTAAATGCTCGATTTTTTGCTAAGAGGGGTTAAAACATATGGGGTTGCTGGTTAGTATGATCAATTAATGGCCTGAGAATCCCACGAGCATGATTTTGTAAATTCAGCACATTTATTTAGGAATTTGGTATGACTTTGAGGGAAACTAATTGTTCTATGTGCTATCATCATCCTATGTGCATGTATGTAATGGTTTGTGATAAGAATGGACCTTGGGCCTAACTCAACCCCAAAAACTAGCTTATGAGTTGAGGATTGCCCAAGGCATATAAGGAGACCAAGGACCTCAAATCCCTCCAATGTGGGACAACTCAACACCCCCCCTCACGCCCAGATCTCTGGAGCATGGACAACATAAATGGGGGCTCAACATCGGTAACAATAATTGGGATGGGCCTGACTCTGATACCATGAAAAGAATGGACCTTGGGCCTAATGGTATCAGAGCTTGAAGCATAGAGGGTGTTTGGCTAAGCTTATAAGCTGGCCAAACTGGCTTATAAGCACTTTTTGGCTTATCTACGCGTTTGGTAAAATTAAAAGTGCTTATAAGTCAAATATAAGCCAAAAGCCATAAGTTGGTCTCCCCAACTTATCAAATTACACCTTATAAGCACTTTAAGTTTGACCAAATATTTACTATTATATTCCTAAAATACTTCCTTTCAAAATAAAACTCTTTGTATATCCAGTTCTTCAGCTGCATATTATTAATATCAGCACTTTTATCCAAACACGTAACTGCTTATTTTTTAAATCAGCTTTGGCACTTAAAAAGTGTTTTTCAGCACCTAATGCTTATCAACTATTCTAAATCAGCTAAGCCAAACGGCCTCATTATCTTTTTTAGCACTTTTAGAGCAAGAAGCTTGGTCTATTGAGGTACTTTTTAGGTGTGGAGGTTGCTCAATCTAGATTCGTATTGTCAATTTAAAAAGGAAGTATGTCCTCGATATTCCTAAGAAGACAACAACAACAACAACCCAGTATAATCCCACTTAGTGCTGTCTGGGGAGGGTAGTGTGTACGCAGACCTTACCTCTACCCTTGGGTAGAGAGGTTGTTTCCAAATAGACCCCCGGCACTCCAAGAACTTCCCACCTTGCTCTTGGGGAGACTCGAACTCACAACCTCTCGGTTGGAAGTGGGGGTTGCTTACATGAATGGCATATTGCAGGCCTACTGATACAGGGTTTGAGTGTTAGCTTTTTTCAGTTCATGGTAAGCATTTCAATTATCCTGGAAGATATAAGAGATTAGTTGGGCTAGTTAAATTATTTTACTGTGCTCCGATCTGATATTGCTTTTTCAGTAAGTGTCATTAGTCAATTTCGGGATTCTCCTTGCAATAGTTATTGGATGCCGCGATTCCTATTTGATGTAGATATCTCCAAGGAAATGAAAACACTATGAGGATCGATGGTGTGACAAGTGCACATTAGGCGGCAGAGCCTCTCTATGATCCAACCTGATATTGCTTTCTCAATAAGTGTCATTAGTCAATTTCGGGATTCTCCTCGTGATAGTTATTGGATGGGGAGATTCCTATTCGTTGTAGAAATCTCCTAGGAAATGAAAACACTATGTGGACCGATGGCATGACAACTACACATTAGGCAGGGGAGCCTCTCTGTCATCTCGAAAGATTAAGCTTTAGTGGTAAGAGTTACATGATACTTGTGTTGGTGGGAGGTATCATGTTCCCGGTGGCATAGTCAAGATACATTCTAGCTGGCTTGGACACCATTGGTGTACCAAAGAAGTATTTGCAAGATCGAGTTGAAAAACAAAACATCAGGACGTGATATTGTCAATCTGATCATTTGGTTTTGGATCAAGCAGGTTTTGAAAGAGTTTTAATTTGGGGAGATTAGTCAAATGGAGCTCGAATGTGATAAGTAGGTTGGCTTCATTATTGAACTAGACCAGTGTTTCATCGGAGGACCAAACATATAGAAATTGATGTCAGAAAAGATACTCCACAAAGTTCATGAAGTGAAATATCAACTTGTAGATATATTCACCGATTACCTCCCTGGTCCCATAACAAATTTATATATGTAGCAAGTTTCGTACTTACGACTTCTATGCACTAGCTTGAAAGGTGAGTGCTAGGAATTTTGTAACATTGTGTATAAATTAGGAACAAATGGATATAATTCGTTGTGATTACGTAACCTATGATATGCTTCCTTTTCTAGACTTGTACACTCCACTCTCTAAATCCAGTTAGCTGAGAGAATAGTCAACCCGAGCTTTCTCCTCCTTGTTCCATTCTCTTACACTCTTCACTAGTTCACTTACCAAATTACTAGCATGTTTCTTTCGCAAAAAGTGCACAAATCAAAATTGTGTAAGAATCATTAATATTATGGATTTGTATATTACCATTGTTTCTTTATCTTTGCCTTGGCCATCGTACTCATCTGCTGGCTGATACTTCCAGTTTTCATTCATGTGATCAGGCTCATTGAAAGATCAATATCTGAACCGTATGACCTTGTTCATAAGATGCAACTTTTGGGTTTACTTCCTGGAGTCGTCACTGACTCTATGGAAGTGGCAAATTCATCAAGCAGTAGATCTTTTATCAATCTTCCAAAAGAGCTTTTTGAGATGCTTTCTTCTGTTGGACCTCATCTTTATCGAGATACATTGTTGCTACAGAAGGTTTGGCGCCCCTGAAATTTTGTGTATTTACCAGGACTCTAATACCAGTGTCTGATACATTTCCTAACGTTGGCTTTTCTTATTCGTGATAATCAGGTATGCAGAGTGTTAAGAGGTTATTACATTTGTGCACATCAGCTTGTCACTAGCAGTGTGGCAGATTTTATCTCCGAAACTGTTACAATTGGAGATCAAACTCCTCGTATACACCTGAGGGATGCCAGGTCAAGAATTGAAGAAGCATTAGGAGGATGCTTGCTTCCTTCCTTACAGTTGATACCAGCAAATCCTGCAGTTGGACTAGAGATCTGGGAACTAATGAATCTCCTTCCATATGAGGTTGGTTTAAGTAACCTTCATATTACAGCCCTCACTGGTATTTGGTCTGATAAAAAAGTACTTGCTCAGGCACGTTATCGTTTATATGGTGAATGGGAGAAAGATGATGAGCAATTTCCAATGCTTTTGGCGGCAAGACAAACAGCAAAGGTTTTGTTCTGCTGTCTAGAAATAAACCTTTTTGTTTTTGTTGTCATGTCGATGTGTTAATTGCAATATCACTTTGTGTGACAGTTGGACACTAGGAGGATCCTGAAGCGCCTTGCAAAAGAAAATCTAAAGCAGCTCGGTCGAATGGTTGCCAAACTTGCTCATGCCAATCCAATGACAGTATTGCGAACAATCGTTCACCAGGTATCATTTAATTGGAGCCTATCAGCCTATGTTTTTCAGGTCCTGCTAGATTTTTGGTTGTGACGTGTAAGATGTAACTTGCAATTCATCTGTACAGATTGAGGCTTACAGGGATATGATTACACCTGTTGTAGACGCTTTTAAGTATCTGACTCAGGTTAGTAGGCACTTTTAAGTATCTGACTCGGGTCCAGGCATTGTTTCTTCTCACATTTCTGCTTCTACTTTTCTTTATGAATTTCTCTCGTGTGCTTGGTGGCATGTCTTTGACCTGTTAGAAAATCTTAGATGTAATGCTAAGCAGTATGTAAATGGGTTGGTTTGTGTCAGCAGTTTTGAGGTTCTTGTTAATCTTTCATATGGTTTAAAGGCAGTGATTTTTGTGAATTCCTAGTTTGATAAGGAGTTCTGGTATTGGCAATGATGTAACAGACTCTTGGAGTAACAGACGAGCAACGCAACAGAAAACCTCCAGAATGAAAACCTGTAAAGGCTGAAGTGAGACTTCTGGATACTTGCTGAACTCAACCTACTTCAAGATCATAATTTTAGGATAGAAATGTATATCCTGGTGGCCTTTGTTTTTCTTATCTTCCTTTTTTCTTTTTGTCTTTTGGATGAGTAATTTTATTAATCCCTCCATTTCAATTTAGATAACACACTTTCCTTATTAGCCCGCTCCAAAAAGAATGACATATTTTTCATTTTAATAACATTTTAATTTTAACTTTTCATTGAAGCGTTTATAACCCCACAAATGTCATGGCCCCACAACGCTTTTGTCCCTTAAGCTTTTAGGACCACATGCTTCAAAAGTCTTCTTTTTCTTCTTAAACTTTGTGCCAAGTCAAATTACATCATCTTAACTGAAAGGGAGGGAGTAAATGAATTCGTGTTAAAGAGGTAGTAAAAGCTTTCAGAGAACAATGGACTTGACTCCTTTTATATGCTTAAGAAGTCTTAATTGTCTAACAAGCCACATTACATTCTCTATTTCATTCATAATGTTCCTCTTACATGAAAGCATAAATATCTCGAGAGCCTGCTTGAAGTCTTCCTAGCATCAACCCCTGGAGACCAACTATATTTTAAAAAAATACCAATGTCTGCCATGAATGTTTGCAGTTCACATCAAATTATTAATTGGTTCTATGGAATCATCACCTAAAAAAGGCTTGTACTACCAAGTATGTAACATCTTTATAAGTTGTCTCGAGTCAAGCATGTTCCATGCATAATCCATACAAAGTAACCTACTCTGATGGTGCTTTGATCTTCCAAATCAATTTCAATTGGGTGTCTTCACCTTTTTCCTACTTCCGAAGAACCCGATAATAGGGTTTATCGGTGAATTTGCCATATGTGCGGTCAGTTCAAATTATTTAACTATTAGATTTCCGAGCACTCATTGACTCCTTTTCCTGAAGCAAAGACTTAACATTTCCTTCTTCTCAATCATAACGGTTAGTGCCGTTGTCAGATCTGCTATCTGAATTCTTGAATTCTTTCTCAATAAATCTAAACTGCTTAGAAACAATTCTTTCGAATAGCACATTTAAGAAATAAACCTTGGGTTGAATGCAATCTTAAAAGCTAACCCATGAGGTAACGATTGCCCAAGATCATCTAAAGAGGCGCATAATCCACTTGGTTTTCGATCAACCCTTACTTCAGTCTCTATCTATGCATGTCACCTTTGCTTAAGAGATGGGTTGATGATAAAATAGAAACTGGGATCACGAACCGTGATTCAATTGAGGATGAAGAAAGAGAATTCTTCGTTCAAGTTCACCACCTGATGACAGAAAATAGGAGCCCTGATTATGGAAGAAGGAACTTAGAAGAAGGTATCGGGAATAAGTGGATTTATTACGGGGCAGCATATGATGTTCACATCGATTTATTGTGCGCTTATTATCTAGCATTGGGTAGACCTCCTACCGTATTCTTTGTTTTTTGTGTTGACATGTTAGCGATTCTTGTTTCCACAACACAATAGATTTCAACGGTTGCTTGCAAGGCCGAGAGGGGAAAGGTTATTAAGATGGGGACATGTGATCAATTTTTTCTCCTTTCTAATTGATCCATTCCGTGTCACGTCGCCCTATCCAAAGAGGAAGAAGGCGTATGTTCAAGTCTATAATCTTTCCTACCAATTGTATAGGTAGCTTGAGTGCCTCCCTTTTGATGATCTTGTCACGCATCAATGTGGGATTCAAGAAGTACCATTCAATTGTTTGTCCACCTCAGTCTTATCTTTCTTCCATTGCCAATGAAAAGAATGGACCTTGGGCCTAACTCAACCCCAAAAGCTAGCTTATGAGGTGAGGATTGCCCAAGCCATATAAGGAGACCAAGGACCTCAAATCCCTCCGATGTGGGACAACTCAACACCCCCCTCACGCCCAGATCTAGAGCGTGGACAACATAAATGTGGGCCCAACATCGGTAACAATAATTGGGATGTGCCTGGCTCTGATACCATGAAAAGAATGGACCTTGGGCCTAACTCAACCCCAAAAGCTAGCTTATGAGGTGAGGATTGGCCAAGCCATATAAGGAGATTAAGGACCTCAAATCCCTCCGATGTGGGACAACTCAACAGCCAACCTCAACCTTAGTATGCCAAAGACCTCATTCCAAAGGTTTCTAGTTGAATTCCATACTGCTACTCCGTGTGGGGTGGTCATTGGTTACTGCCATCATGATATTTCTTCCCATACTATATAGTTATGCCATTTCTACACTGAGTTTCTCTTTCATAATATCTCCAATGCCCCTTCAATAAGAAGCACGCTTTCATTGTGAAGCTTTAAGTTCTTCACCCATTCCTCCTTCCTTTTTATCTTTCACAACTGTGCTCTGTATTAGCAAGTGTATTTTCTTCTTCTTGGTGTTGCGTGCACTGAGAAAAACATTTATTAATTTATTGAGCTATGTCTCCTTATTTGGTGGAATAGGGATTGAGGACATCAAATAGAAATAGGTAGGAGTACCATCCAGTACACTGTTCAGAGAGTTTAATCTACCCCTGTATGACAAATATGGCTTTTTCCTTGGTCCCTGTTACCTTTCGCACTTCTCAATGATATTGTCATATTCCAGTGTCCTGTTTGGCACCCAAGGGTAAAGCCAGATATACTTTAGGGGACTTCTTGTGATTGCACCATAAAATATCAGCCAAATCCTGTATAATATGATCCCATTAACCGAGAACAAGCTACTTTTATTTGAAATTATGTATAAGCCATAAACTGTCTGAAATGGAAGTGTTATCCCTTTTAAATGTGACATCTAATCTTGTCAGCTTCACAAGGATTGACCAAACTTGTGAAACACATCACCTTGTGGGGGAGAATTTGTTTTCTGAATTTGTCTCCAAGGTCAAAAACTACCTTGAAACCAGTAAAATTCAAGAAGCATAGCAAGATTTCACTGTGACTGTCCATTACTGTAAGATTTCCAAATCAAGCTGTCCTGGAGAACAAAGGTTCTATAGCTAGAAGAAAATCACCAGATTGGCCTATCTCCCAATCATTTACCTGCACCACTTTAATATATCTCTTCTGTCTTCAATTATGAAGTCTTTTAACCATATAAATTATGTTACTTCCGCTATCATCAAACTAAAGGTCTCCATCACCAACAGGGATAAGAAAAGTGAAATTGGGTCTCTTGCCTCAACCTCCTTTATTGGGAGAAGAATCCCTATGGTGATCCATTGATTATTACGTATAATTTTATAGCGTCTCTCTTACCTCACTTCTTTATGGGGAGAAGACCCTATTGTTATCCATTGATTGGTATTGGGGTACATGTCTTGTTCCATTGGATCAGCCTTTCCTTTAACCTTAGTTCTTTCAATGATCTTCAGCAAGACGGCACATACACATGATCATAGGCTTTCTCCTCTTTCTCCTAATCGACCTTCCTCAAGATCAAACTGGAGATTAGCTTTTCAAGATTTTCGCCCTTTCAGATAGGACTTCATCTATGATCTTATGTATACTTCTCGAATGACGTCGAAATTTTAATTTCCAATTGGCAATTGCTTTCTTCTTCTGAGGTAGGGGGATTAATGCTGCATTGAAACTTGATGTTGAAAATGAGTGTTGCATTCAAATTTTCTTGAAGGTACCCTTAGTGTAAAAATGCTCTTAATTATATGTCTTACAATATATGCGAACCCTATTGAAATAATGCCATACTGGCCCATCTGGTCCAGGAGCTTAGTCTCCTGGAAGATAACTTTAGTCACTATATCCAATCCCTCCTCTTTTAATGGTATTGCAACCCTTCCGCTGATAAAGTTGTTAAACTTTACTGGCAGACCAGCTTGGTCTCCATTTTTCTTCCTCTTTGAACAGATTTTCATAAAGCTTAAAGATGTGGCTCTTGATATCTTCAATGTTTTGAATCAGATTCCCTCCAGCTATCAGCTTAATTCTTATAGCTGCTATGTGCATTGGACATAACCTGAAACAACTTGGTTTTGGCTTCGCCTTGTTGTATTCAAAAACATCTTGACTTTTGCCTCTACGATTTTTTCCTGTTTTTGCAAAAGCAAATTTTGCGAAAACATTTTGTCGTGTTCACAAACATCTTGTCTTATGCCTTGATGTAGAGATGTCAAAATGGCTTGGCTGAACCCAGCCCTCTATTTGGGTCGGATTCGCTGGCATTTTTCTAGCCTATTTGAAACTGTGGCATTTCATCCCAAATAGGAGAAAAATAGAGGCACCATGATATGGATGAGGGAACCTTGCTTGATAATTCAGAATAATGAGCAAATGCCATGGGTTTCTCTTCATGCATATCGACATACACGACTGTATTTACTATTTAACTATAGATATGTCCTTTTAATCAGCCTTCCGGAGAATTCCATCGTTTAGGAGAGCAGACATCAACTTTTGATTGGTAACAATTGTATCTTTATGAGAGTAGCCTATTGGTTAGCCCAGGGCCTGCGTAAGGCTGGGTTAAAGCCGCTTCAAATGATGGGTTGGGCTGATAATTTGTACAGTAACGTGGGCAGGGCTGGCCTGGCCAGACCCATTTTGACGGCTCTACCTCCATCAAATTGTTTGTTCCTTTGCGATTTCGTCCAGCTCTTTGTGGTATGTGTCTCTGATTAATAACTCATTTGCAGTCTTGCAGAGTATTTCCTTCCGAGTCATGATGGTCCATTTCTTCAATATGTATCGTTATCAGTGGTTTCCATTTTTCTTGCATAAAGTTTGCGGTTTCATTTTTTTATATCATTTTCCATCATCTTCAATTACTTTGCTAGCGCTACAACTGGTCTGCATTGGACCCAATAGGATGTCCACTAATTCTTCAACGACTCCACAAAGTTCTAGCCATGTATTTACGAATTTGTAGTAAGATTTGACGTCAGTCAAGAAAAAGTCACCACATTCTAACACGATTGGCAGGTGGTTTGAAGAAATCTTGGTAACACTAGCTTTAACAGACCAACAGTCATTGCATTAGATTGAGACCATAAATCTGTTAATTCTTGTTTGCAGAGAAAATGCTGGTGCTTTCAGACTGCATCTTCTTCCATCTAGTGGGTAATCTATCATTGGTAGCTCCTGAGCAACTTTTGAAAAATCTCTCCATTGATGTGGATGCTCTTACCACTTCTCCAATATATCCTACCATGTTAAATCTCCACCAATTACTCATGGTATATTCCCAAGGCCTCTCATGGCAGCTAATTTATCCTGTAATTCTTTCATTTCCTTCCTCTACTAGAGGACCATAAATTTCTGTTAACATCCAGTTGAAATCAATGTTTGTTTCCACTAAAAGATTCTCTACTAGTGGCATCCCTTTTCATTTGTTAAGTACCTAATGGCAATCCCATTAATCTCTCCTTGCAGTTCTATTCTTCATTTGTCCCTATAACAATGATTCCTCTACTTAGTTGTGCTCCTAATACTGTCCGTTCTGTCACCTTTTACCGTATTTCTGTTTACAAAGTCATAAGTAAAAATTGAGCTTTTCTTTCTTGGAGACATATATCCATTTTCTACAACATTTTGGCGACTCTCTTCTATCTTCTTAGTTAATTCTTTATAACCAAGTGGCAACTAATATGCTGTAACATTTTTGCCGGTAGTTGCTTTAGACTCTTAACTCTAATGTAAATTACCAAGAAACATCGGTAGGCTATAGTGGTGAAAAAGATAATTCTGCTATAAACTAGTGCTTTTCTTGATTTTATGCACTGGGGACATCTTCAGCTCCAAATTTGTTCCTTTTTTGAAAGTAAATTTATTCATTTGGAGCTCCAAGAAAGTGGTAAGATGTACGTGGACCCCTACTTTTTCGGACAAAGTAAGTGAATTCATTAAAAAGCATGCAGAAGATGAAAGCAAAAGATTACAAGAAAGATATTGTGCCGTTTTGCTTTGGGTGCATGAGTAGGAGTTGAGATTCCATAAAAACATCTATGATCCCGTTCATTCCAGATGCACCAAAAATAGCAGCAGGTGGCATTACCCAAATTCGTTTGATGGATTACCAACTCTCCGTGAACACCGGCTTTCATATGCTTCCTTGATGCTATTAGGCTTGACCCAGGCTAGTCCAAAAATAGAGAACAACTTGTTCCAAATATCATATACTACTATACAATGCAAAATGAAGTCTTAACGCTTTCACAATTCAAATCACACATGTAGCACCTATTCACTGTTTGTGTACTCCTTCTGCTGCGGTTGTCTTGAGTTAGGCATCAGCTAAATCAAATCACTTTAGTAGGCAATTTTCTTCTCCAGATTAATTTTCATGGCTAGTGGTCTATCAATCATTCTTGGAGCAGAGATGTGCATATGCTTTCTTAACAATAAATGCCCCGTCGCTAGAATCTCCTTATTTATATTTATCCTTCAACTGACAGTTATCCTTGCTAGGTTGGCTAACTACTTCATTAGGTATTCATCTACCAATCCTGATTGTTTCTTCTGAATTGCGGATCTCAAGAGCCATTCTGCCAACACTGTCCTACAGAAGTCTCTTGATTGCTTGGCAGTTGATACTAGTTAGGATATTCATCTTTTAGTGCCGTTGTTCTTAGCCACTTATCTTTCCAAAAAATTGATGTGTATTCCACTCCCTAACTTGAGCCTTGAGTTAAGTTGGGAACTTTTCCCACAACCTAGATATATGCTTCCAGAGGCCTATAGCATGGGATGATCTGCTTTGTGCTGTGCACCAGTTGCTTCTCATGCCATATATCACTCCTCTCCACAATCTAAGATTCTCCATATTATTCCGCCAATGCTATTTCACTAGTATACTCTTATTGTGTAATGCCAAATCTTTAACACCAGTCCTCCATGTTTCTTTGGTAAGATGAGTTTTGGCTATTTAACCAAGTGAAATTTATGACTTTGATTGTTGCCTTCCCATAAGAAGGATCTTCTAATTTGTTCTAGTCTCTTTTGCACTTTTAACTGGGACCGCAAGTAAGGACATGAAGTATGTAGGAATATTATCTAGCACCAGTGTTATCTTAGGCGAAAAGCGCAAAAAAGCTCTAAGGTCTATTAGGGCTTTACGCACAAAGAACAAATAAACCGTGAGCTTTAATGAGTAAAGGCGCAACAACAACATCTACAAACCCATTATAATCCCATAAGTGGGGTCTGGGGAGGGTAGTGTGTATGGTACATATGCCATTTTCGATAGACCCTCTGCTCAAGCAACGATAGAAATAAAGCAACAAAAAATAGCAGCAACAATGAAATATGGTAACATAAGCGAATGACACATGTAATAAAGAACTAGGAATAAGAGAATACAAGAGTAGTTGAAGCTATTCCTATTCCTATTCATTATTGCTATGGAGGGATTGAATGATATGTTGAAAAGAGCCTAGACAAACAATTGGATAAGGGGCTTCAAGGTGAATTGCAGGGCTGATAGCAACATGATGATTTCCCACCTTCAGTATGCCAATGACACTCTGGTGTTTTGTGAAGCTGATAGAGAACAACTGAAAGTATTAAGGGTGATTTTCTCACTTTTTGAAGCCACATCTGGGCTATACATAAACTGGCACAAACGTTTCATTTATCCGGTCAATGAGGTAATGGAGTTGCAATATCTTGCTGATAATGTTTGTGGGATGAACTGCCTACTGTATATCTGGGGATGCCACTGGGAGCCAAGAGCAAGTCAAAAAGAATTTGGAATAGCTAGCAAATTGGAAGAATCAATATCTATCCTTGGGAGGTAGACTAATTTTGATCAACTTTGTACTTGATGCCATGCCTACTCATATGATGTCCCTATTCCTAATTTCTGCGGATGTAGTGAAAAGCATTGATGCATTAAGAAGGAATTTTTTATGGGAAGGCAATAGTGAGAAGTTCTATTTGGTTAAATGGAGTTCTCTTACTACTAGCAAGAAGACAGGGGATTGGGAATTAAAAACCCGAGAGTTCAGAATCATAGTTTGTTGATTAAGTGGTTATGGAAATTTATTGCGGATAAACAATCACTATGGAGAGAGGTCGTTAGGGAGAAGTATGGTATGGAAGGAAAATGGACAACTAAACTTGTGAGACGTCCATATGGTGTTAGTTTGTGGAAGTCAATTAGGAATTTGTGGCCAAACTTGTTAACAAGTCCAAATTCAAAGTAGGAGATGGTATTGTTGAGTTGTCCCACATCGGAGGGATTTGAGGTCCTTGGTCTCCTTATATGGCTTGGGCAATCATCACCTCATAAGCTTATGGGGTTGAGTTAGACCCAATGTCCATTCTTATCATGGTATCAGAGCCAGGCCCATCCCAATTTATTGTTACCGATGTTGGGCCCCCATTTATGTTGTCCACGCTCCAGAGATCTGGACGTGAGGGGGGTGTTGAGTTGTCCCACATCGGAGGGATTTGAGGTCCTTGGTCTCCTTATATGGCTTGGGCAATCCTCACCTCATAAGCTAGATTTTGGGGTTGAGTTAGGCCCAATGTCCATTCTTATCAGGTATGAAGATTTCCTTCTCTATAATAGTGCAGTACCATGATATTGTGTTGCCTTTGAATTTGGACTTGTTGCATATTCCATGAAACCAATTTCTTTTTTCAAACTTCTCAATAACTCCACTTCAGATTTCTTGTGATTTATATGTGGCTACTAGTGCGAGGGCTAGGTGTGTTGCGGGGAAGTTCCAACGCTACAACACATTATATCAGATAGCTCCTCCAAATCAGGAACATCATTGACTAGGTAGATCTTTTTGACAGGTTCATATATAATGTTGATATGGCTTCACATATCATAAGTGTAAGATTCAGGTACATCAGTTGTAATATCTTAGCCCCACATAATGTGAGGGTGTCATTTGCATAAAGAAGATGCGAGACAGAGACTGAGTTTGTGCATCATTTTCCACCTTTAATCCCTCCATCTAGTGTAGTTGATTTGCTTTGTCAACCATTTTGTTGAGCTCCTCCATAGCCATAATAAAAAGAAAGGAAAAAGAAAACAATTGGCCAACCATTGATCAGAGTTGAGTATTTAACTATGGTAATACTAAATTTGATCCACCTACTCAAGACTTCTCCAAATGTTATTTTCTTCAAAAAAAATGGGGGGGGGGGGGGGGTGTATGTGCCCCTGGGTTAGTGAGCTGGTCTGGAAAAGAAATTTGACCCGATTTAATAACCTTTGTGGTCAACGAAGAAATAGACCAACTTATCCTTCAGTTTCGAACCTGTCTATGGGGATTTGACGTCAATAGAGCCTCCAACTTACATCCGTCGGTGTCGGATTCAACTCAAAAGATGACGGGGAACAAGGGTTTTCACGCTACATGAGAATTTGAAAAAAGCCTCAATGCTTCCTTCATTGTTCTTATTCTGAAAAGAGATGGTGTTTCTAGCATCGAGGACTTTAGATCCATTAGTCTAATGGGAAGCATTTGCAAGGTTATATTTAAGGTGTTTTGTGATAGACTAAAAGAAGATCTAGATGAGCCTGTCTACTTCAAAGAATGCTTTTGTGGAAGGTAGACAAATACTTGCTGCAGCTTTGGTAGCAAACAAAGTAAGTTGATTCAAGAAGAAACAAAGGGAACCCGGATTTTGGGTAAATTAGATCTTGCGAAAGCTTATGATCATGTCAATTGGAAGTTCCTTGATATTATTATGTTGAGGATGGTGTTTGGTGCCAGATGGAGGAAATACTATTAGGAGTGATGGATATTGGGCCTTTAGTCTGCCAGAATTGTTACTCTGTCCCCCTTCCTTTTCCTCTTTTTAGTATCTTTTGGTTTTTGGTTTGTAAAATAATAGATCTGACGATAAACGTTGTGCCTGATAGGCCGGCTAATTCCCTCTCTGCTTCCTTTTTATTTTGCGGGGTCAGGTTTCTCCTAGGCACTTTTTTATTTTGAATTTGCTCTGCTCCCCATGTGAGTAACCATGTGCCTATCAACTAAAGGGATAGCTGTAGGAGGGCTTTAGAAACACCGTTTATGTCAGAAGTTTTAACACAGATTCTTTCCCATTGAATGAGATTTTTCCTTTGTATCTACGTCAATTCCACAAGGTCACCCCCGAGGTTCCAATGGATCGAAAAGTATTTTACGACCAGGTGTTTTCTCACCCATGTATGTTCTTGCTTGTCACTTATCATTTTTGTGCCGGTCATTGGCAAGCACCATTCCAACAATAGTCTTCTTCCATTCCAAAACCACTCCCCGACTTTGACTCTCGTTGCTTCTTGTTGAGGTGGAAGGATAAATAAGAACTGATTTTGAGCAGTCTAAGAAACTTTGATTTCGTTCGCCTTAGTGATGGATGCTCTAACCCGACATATCCAAGGGGATGTGCCTTGGTGCATGCTCTTTGCTGATGATATAATATTGATAGACGAGACGAGGGCCGGTGTTAGTGAAAGGTTAGAGATTTGGAGACAGACCCTTGAGTCTAAGGGTTTCAAAATAAGCAGATCTAAGACAGAATATCTGGAGTGCAAGTTTGGTGACGAGCCGAGTGGGGTAGGCAGGGATGTGATGCTTGGTTCTCAGATCATCGCCAAGAGGGACAGAGTGAGATACCTTGGGTCTGTGATCCAGGGGGACGGAGAGATTGACGGGGACGTCACCCATCGGATAGGAGCGGGGTGGTCGAAGTGGAGGCTCGCTTCAGGGGTCCTGTGTGACAAGAAAATTTCACATAAACTCAAGGGGAAATTCTACAGAGCCGTGGTTAGACCTGCGATGTTGTATGGGGTGGAGTGCTGGCCCGTGAAGAACTCGCATGTTCAGAGAATGAAGGTTGCGGAGAGAATGCTTAGGTGGATGTGTGGGCACACCAGGCTGGATAAGATCAAGAATGAAGTTATTCGACAGAAGGTAGGGGTGGCCCCGGTGGACGAGAAGATGCGGGAAGCGAGACTGAGGTGGTTCGGGCATGTTCGGAGGAGGGGCCCCGACGCCCCGGTGAGGAGCTGCGAGCGGCTGGAGATTGTTGGTGGTCGGCGAGGGAGAGGGAGACCTAAGAAGCATTGGGGAGAGGTGATTAGGCAGGACATGACCAGTATGCAGGTTACCGAGGACATGATCCTTGATAGGGGAGTCTGGAGGTCTAGAATCAGGATTGTAGGCTAAGGGCTCATAGGTGATTAGGTGATTAGTGTTTTAGTATGGTAGTTACTGCTTGTTAGTATTGCATGCGACTGTATTTATGTCTTTATGTTGCTTATGTTTTCATAATTATTTACGTTATTTTTGCGAGAGTACTTATGCTTTATTATTTTGTTTTATTTTGCTTTGTCTTGCTTGTGTTTCTAATTTTACCTTTGTTTCTTAATGCAGCTTTTTCCTTTATCCTATTCGCCGAGGGTCGATTGGAAACAGCCTCTCTGCCCTTTCGGGCAGGGGTAAGGCTCGTCTACATATTACCCTCCCCAGACCCCACCTGGTGGGAATACACTGGGTAGTTGTTGTTGTTGTAAGAAACTTTGATTTCGAGTTAGGGCTAAAAGGATCATTGAGGGTTCCAATCAACCATTTTGACAGAAAATCTGAGTTACTCTTGTCCAGTTTATTAACTTTGATCATATTCCCAATCACTTCTACTGCTGGCTCCCTGACTCCGTCCATCTAAGGACATTGGCTGCATCAATAGACGATTTCATCGGAGTGGTGAAATGTTGATTGACATGGGGCTTATCCAGGAATTGTAGAATTTTTCTTGCATTTTCTCTCCAACCGGAGTTGTACCCCGTTTTCGGGGTAATAATTAGAGACTTTCTGTCCTCATGAACCGCCCATAGCAATTGGAATTCTGATACACTATAAACATAAGTTTGGAGCTTCTTTCCCCATCTTCTACAAAGGCTACCAATCCCCAATGAGGCTTGTTGGAGTTGTTCACAGACCCTTATGAGATTCGCTTCCTCAATCTTCAGTCTGCTCGTAAAGCATCAGCTTTTCTCTAGGAAGATACCATGGATTGACATTCTTTGCTAATGTCTATGAGCTCAAAAGATTTCTCTTAGAGAAGTTTTCTGGCAATAGTTAAATAAAAAATCATCACGAGATGGCCATCGAAAGGGGGTAAAGAGAGAAAAGGGGTTTTCACGTTTCCAAAGAGAGCTTTTAAGAGTGAAATACAAATGCATCATTTATCAGTGAACCACTACATTTTAACACATCAAGGACTCGATGAGCCACGATAGAATTAACATTATTTACGTAGTTCATTTTACACTAAGAGCCCAAAATTTGAGAGCTCTAAATTTACCATACAGATCCATGTATTCCTTCAGAGTCTGTGAATGTGTTCCGTGCGGAGATTGTCTTCCAAAGGGTTTCAAAGACTTCTTCAGTCTTTTCCTTAGCCAGCTTTTGCCCCTACCTCACACTGTATTGGCATAGTCAACTGCATATCGGACAGCTTCAAAAACAAGTTAGAGATATGGCATCTGAACTTTGGAAAAACCAAATGCTATGTTCACACCAAATATTACAAATAGCAGCAGTTGCAGCCAAAAAAAAGCAAGCCAGTTTTCAAGGAGCTTTAATTCTCCAAATTATTTCCAAAACTATTGCAGCCCCTTGCGCTTGTGTGGAGGAGGATATTGTAGCTTGATTCGACCGAAGACCTGCCAGTTTTCGAACTTTCCAAAGTGTTAGGTTTTATTCCATCTCAAAAAAAAGTGTTAGGTTTTATTAGTTTTTCACTCCTTTTGAGTTTTTTGTTTTTTCTAAAGAATTGGATTATACTCCCTAACTCCTACTCATGGAAATTCCTTCTGAACCTTGTGACCCTTGCATTTTGCTTCTTGTTTTAGTTATTGCTGCCTCCTGGTTAATTACAATGCCATATGAATGTCGAAATGTATCTTCCTGGGTTTATCTAGCCAACCTTCAAGAAAGAATCTTGTCTGTTTTAACATTTTCCTCCTCCAATTGCACTAAGCTTTGGTGCTCATTCCAGAGATACCTTACATATACATATTGCCGAAAGTTATGCGGAAGTTACAAAATTTGTGTACACCATTCACCATGCATCCCATATTTTGCCTCGACTAGCTCTTTGCTGGTGAAACTTCATGCTAAGTTTTACACTCTTACTATCACTTGTTTTTAGTTTTGCTCTCTCTATTCTTGTTTTTTATTAAAATTGTCCATGAAAGATATACTTGGTTTGTCAGAGTGCATCATGAATTGATATACTAGATATTTATCTGATTTATTTGTACTTTATCTTATTGATGTTGTTTTTTAAGCAGCTGGAGTATGATATTTTGGAATATGTTGTTATTGAACGGTTGGCACAAAGTGGGAGAGAGAAGCTGAAAGATGACGGCCTTAATTTGTGCGATTGGCTTCAGTCTTTGGCATCATTTTGGGGTCACCTGTATGTATAGTTTCTTCTTGCTGGTTGGAATTATCTCCCTAGTTTGAACATATTCTGTTTCATATGATGTTACTGCTTACTGTTCTACTTCCTCAAAGAACCAAGAATATGTGACTTCTGGGAATTTTTGGCAAGCGCTTCCACCTTTCATCATATGGTTCGTGGTTTTGCATAATATATACATATATAATGTAGTAAATATTTTTGTATGTAGGCATTTTTGTAACTTAATATTTTGTCGTTTTTGTCTCCGAAATTGGTTGAGTGGGATGATCTTTCTTACTGACCAATGCTAGGCAAGCATAGTTCTGATATTTTAATCATGGATGTTCCATTTACTGTAATCCTATTTCACATTCTGGTTTTACAGAAAATATAGTTCTTCCTGTGGCACGTTGCCCAGCTTCTGGTTGCAGATTAACTTCTGAAGAAGCTGGGGAGATCTTCTTTGGTGGTTTAGTTGACAAGTTCGTCACCTTCAGCCTAACATTCAGCTGCGAAAAGAATGGGAAATAAGAATATAAAAAAGGAAATATGGTACAGAATTTTCATATCACATTCTTCCCATTTCGTATATAGCTCAGGGTCTCTTGTTTTGAGAGGATTTGAATAGAATCAAGAAGTACCATGCATGGTTGCCCCCTGCCATTGTCATTGCATACTCCCGCGGGTCTGAAGGCGGCAGGGGAAGGAGGGGGATACCGGGCGAGATCTATCAGCAGCAAATTCCCAGCTCCCTTTGGTTGGGCAGTCAAAACACTATCTTCTCTTGAAGTTTGCAGCTATCTACAAAGAGAAGCCTGAGATCTTCTTTAAGTGGAGATACTATTTGTCTAATACTTAAAGATTAGCTAAAAAAAAGATTAGCTAATGGAAAGGTTTGAACAGTACAGAAGTATTCTGAAATGTTAGATGAGCAATTGGTTAGTTTTCCTGCCTGCCTAATTTGCTATGTCGAAGTGCTGCGGTTCTTAGTCAGACATTCCTGACTAAGGTTGGTTGTACAACAAAATCATGTGGTAGATCTGAGAACATGGCCTGTTGGAGGTGTAAGAGCAAGAGTTGGATTCCGTTCGATATATATGATAATCATAATGATGGCCATCATCCTTTTGACAATCTTTAGATTTATTGATGATGAATCTTTACTTGATAAGGAAGCTGTGTTGGCTAGTATGTTGCTTTCAGCATTCCTCCTTTTCTGAAGATACTTCAGGAGTTACACCTGCTCTTCTCCTCATGGAATGATAATGAGACATTAAAAGGAACGCAAAATTTATCTGTTAACTTGGTCTCTTGAATACACCAAGTGAGGGGTTTTGTGCTTGGATGGAAATAATTCAATTTGCTTGTGAGAGGGAGAATGACAGCATTATTTGGTGGTGATTGTTTACTTGGTTCGTCAGACAGTGTTTTCCCTTAGTATCGCTCATTAGATGCAATCCTGTGCTTGGTCTTCCAGCTCCATTTTGTGGGAATGGCATGTCTTGGAAACTGCTGCTTCATCTACTCCTCAGCAGGAACTGTATAGAGTAATTATTCACTCTTTCTTGGGGAGTTATCTCTAGGTAGAATATCTTCGTTGTTGGATTCCCAGAGCTCATGATTTACCAATTCTGCAGAAAACATGAGCAAGAAGTTTCACATTGGATAGACAATGAGTAGTTAGACTTCTGGTATTAAGAAAACAATAACATTACAGGCATGTTGAGCAGGATGCGCTCAGGCACATCTAAAGAGGCTAGAAAAGATCAATTCTTTTCCGGTGTTATCTAAACAGTTCCGGCGTCCTTTTCTGAGTTTTCCTGTTAATCATTCATCAGTGATTAATCCTAAAAATTCTTTTATTTCATTATGGGGGAAAATAGGATTTATTTCGCAGCAGGATTTAAATCTTATGATATTACACGACTCAAGTCAAGGGAACAAACATGGTTAGTAGAGTGATGCCATATAAAAATACTAATTAAAAGTTCAAAAGTAATAAGTGTAGGGCTAATGCTGAATTTAATTTTTGTTTGCAACGAGTGGGACTGAAAAAAGCACGCAGAAGGTGGAAAACTGGCTATAGTATTGTGATACATTGTGATCTTGCTCTTAATAAAATGAGAGCAGCTAGCGTCAGCTTTAGATGATTGCTATTTGTTGTGCTATTTGTTTTCTGATCCTGGATTGTTACATCTCATTAGCTTACTGCCAATACTTTGTAATCTGGTTATGTGTCTTTGTGTGACAGAGCAGTTGGATTCTGCTTGATCTAAGAAAGTAGATAATTCAGCATTCTCTTTTGTCTCACTTTCAGAGTTCTTGAACTCCTTTGTGTCCAAATGTTGACAGAATCTCATTAACTTTGTGAGATCTTATTTTGACTATTGGACCTAATTTGCTTATAATATGCCGGCACTTGCCTTCTTTAGTGTCTATCTAGCTCAACCTCGCTTGTGTTTCAAGTTGAGATAGAATCTTTGATCACATGTCCATGCTTGCCAGTTGAAATGAAGTTATACCATTTTTGCAGAGGTTGGCCATTTTTCTGTGTAGCACTTATTAGTATGACCATCTAATGTTTTTAAGAGTGAGTGATGTCAACCTACCATGTTACATTCTGGCATAGTTCGAGTCTTAGTCGTAATCGTTGGTAAATTCTCCAGGTGTAAAAAGTACCCGTCAATGGAATTGAGGGGCCTTTTTCAGTATCTTGTTAATCAGTTGAAGAGAGGAAATGGTATTGAGCTTGTTTTCATGCAGGTACTTATTTTTTGTTATTTTCATTTGTGGCACATGAATACTCTTTCGGCTGAAAACTCACCTTTTGTGGAGTTCCATTGATTATCTGCAGGAGCTCATTCAGCAAATGGCTAATGTACACTATACCGAGAACATGACAGAGGAACAATTGGATGCCATGGCTGGAAGCGATACTCTACGCTATCAGGCCACCTCATTCGGAATAACCCGGAATAATAAGGTGCTTAAGAAACTGTCATTTTAGTTGCAAGTTTCCAGAAATTTTTTCTTTGGAAATTGTATATTTGAACCTGCAATGGTGCTGGAGCATGACACTTTCAGATAAATGTCTTCGACATGATTGCTCTGGGAAGGTTTTCATTTCCATGTTGATTTCCCTTTTGCATATGCAAGTACTAGTAGTAATGGAAATCTTTCTATGTTGGAGGGAACATCCGATAATATTATTGGTTTTGATCATGCAGAATATTTTGTAACATGGAATCTCCATCTTGCTATTTGTTTCCCTTCCTTTCTCTCTTTGTGATACAAGACTAGAAGGGGGATATTTGAGAATGAGAGAGAAGAATAGGGAGAGAAGAGAGATAAATAAAAAGAGAAAGAAAGTGGAATAGCAGAATAGATGAAACGAAAAGATAATAAGAAAGAGGGAATTTCAATATGAAATCGATTCGTATTATTCAATAGAAAGAGAGATTTCGATTTTAAAACCTTTTTGTAAAAATGCACAGGAGAAAAGTCTATTATTGATATTCTATTAAGTCTTTAAGAATAGCCTATTTATAACTATCTAACACTCCCCTCAAGACGGTGAAAATATCTGCAAGCTGATCATTCGGCTTCACAAACTTTGTAGCAATATCTTTTGAGAGTATATTTTCTCTGACGAAGTGGCAGTCAATCTCAACGTGTTTAATTCTCTCATGGAACACAGGATTTGATACAATATGAAGGGCAGCTTGATTATTAAATACAAGTTTTATCTTGCTAATCTCACCAAATTTCAACTCCTTGAGCAAATGTTTGATCCAAGCTGGCTCACATGTTGCCACAACTATTGCTCGATATTTTGCTCCTGCACTAGATCGAGTAACAACATTTTGTTTCTTGCTCTTTCAAGACACCAAATTACCTCTTACTAAAACTCAATATCTAGACGTAGAACGTCTATTAGAAGGTGATCCTGTCCAGTTAGCAGCTGAGTATCCAACAGTTTGCTCATGGCTGGGATCTTCAAATAATAATCCTTTGCCTGGAGCTAATTTTATATATCGAATAATGCAGATAACTGCATCCCAATAGGAGAATCCATAGACTGACTCACCACTCACAGGAAATGAAATGTTAGGTCTACTTATTGCGAGGTAATTTGATTTACCAACCAGCCGCCTATATCTTGCAGGATCGTTAAGCGGCTCCCCCTTGTTCGGGTAGAAGTTTAGAATTCAGATCCATAAGAGTGTCAACATGTTTACAGCCTGCCATTCTTGTCTCCTCAAGAATGTCTAAGGCATACTTCTGTTGCGAGATCACAATACCTGAGCTAGACTGAGCGACCTCAATACCTAGAAAATACTTTAATTTGCCCAGGTCTTTGTCTGAAAGAAATGTTGCTTCAACTTAGTAATACCGTCCAAATCATTGCCGGTAATACCAATATCATCAACATAAACACAGAGATATGAAGCAAAATACCGATAGAATACTGAGTGATCAGCTTCATTGCGAGTTATGCCAAACTACTGAATAATTATGCTGAACTTATCAAACTAGGCTCGAGGAGGCTGCTTTAGACCATAGAGGGACTGATGCAACAATGACAATAGACTCCCTCTGAGCAACAAAACCAGGTGGTTGCTCCGTATAAACCTCATTCTCAAGATCACCGTGAAGAAAAGTATTCTTAATGTCCAACTGATATAGAGGCCAATGGTGAACAATAACATGGATAGAAAAGGCGGATTGATGCTATTTTAGCCACGGGAAAGAAAGTATCACTGTAATCGAGTCCACATATCTGAGTATACCCTTTGGCAACGGGATGAGCCTTAAGTCGATCAACCTGGCCATCTGACAAACTTTGATTGCATACGCCCAATGGCAACCTACAATATATTTACCTGAAGGAAGAGGAACAAGCTCCCAAAGTACCACTCGTATGTAATGCAAATGTCTCGTCAATCATATCCATCGCCATCCTGGATGAGACAATGCTTCATCTGTAGACTTAGCCCTTAGGGATGGAGACAGAGGACAAAGATGATACAAACGCATAATAGGATGATGACAGACGATGCTAACTTAAATCGACATAATGCGGATTAGAATTAAGTGTGGACCATATACCTATCTGTTGACTAGAAGGAGACAAGTCAGTATTAAGAGCAGGGTTAGGTGCAGGACATGAATCAGTTGGGCCTATGTTGGGCGCGGATGACGATGATAAGTCAGGAGTGGTGGAGCTGTAGAAGGTTGAACTGGACTAGATAATAGAACTCGAGCTATAGGTGGTGGAGCTGGAGCTGTAGAGAAAGATAAATGGGAGATAGTGACTGAGTCTCCAAAAGATGGAACTTGTAGCATCTCAGAAATATCTAAGTGATTACCTGGATGTGTGAAGTAGAGGAAGGTAACATCAACAGACATAAGGTACCGCTAGAGGTTAGGCGAATAGCATTGATATCCCTTTTGCGTTGTCGAGAAACCTAGAAATATGAACCTAAGAGCACGAGGAGCTAACTTATCTTTTCCTGGAGTAAGGTTATGAATAAAACACATGCTCCCAGAGACACGAAGTGGAAGAGAGAGCAAAGGTGAGTAGGGAAACAAGGCCGAGAATGGAACTTGATTTTGAATAGTTGAGGAAGCAATACAATTAATAATATTACAAGATATAAGAACAGCATCCCCAAAGAATGCAACAGAACATGAGATTATATGAGTAGGCCCAAGCAGTTTCAATAACATATCTATCTTTCTTTAAGCTACCCCATTTTGTTGGGATGGTATGGACAAGATGTTTGACGATTAATCCCATGAGAGTTCATAAACTTCTGAAATAGGGAAGACAATACGCTAGGACATTATCACTGCGAAATGTGCGGGTAGAAACCCCAGATTGATTTTGAATTTCAGCGGGGAAGGTTCGGAAACTAGAAAATAACTTAGATCAATTTTTCATCAATAATATCCAATTGTACTTGGAATAATCATAAATGAAACTGACAAAGTAGCGAAATTCCAAGGTAGAACTGATCCGACTAGGACCCCAAACATCTAAATGTACTAAAGTGAAAGGTGACTGCTCGATTATCATGACGCCAAGAGAAATGGGAGCGGGTATGCTTATCGAGCTGACATGACTCGCACTCTAGAGTGGACAAGTGAGATAAACCATGTACCGCTTTCTGAAGTTTTGACAAACTGGGATGTTCTAACCATTTATATAATAAATCTGGTCAATCAGTAACAGGACATGTTGTTGATGATAAAATGTGAGTCCGTGTGATTTTGCAAGGATAAGGTAATAAGTCTATTTAATTCATGCCCTGTACCAATGATCCCCCATACTACGTTCCTGTATAAAAACAAGGTCATCAAGAAATAAAATAAGAGTATTTAAATGATTTGGCTAAGCGACTAACGACTATAAGATTAAAAGGACTACCGGGAACATAAAAAACTGAATCTGAAAGTAAGGGAAGTAGTGGTCTTGCTTGACCTATCCCAGTTACCTTAGTTTGTGACCCGTTGACCATTGTGATTGTCAGAAGAGATTGCGAACATGAATTAGTAATGAAAAGAGATTTGTTACTAGATATATTATCACATGCACCAGATCAGTGACCCAAGACTCGAAGGTTGAAGATTGGGAGAATCAAGTCACGCTACTACTTGTTTGAACAACGGAAGCTGTCTGTTACATGGTTTGTACGGAAGAAACTCAATATAATCTGGTAAAGAAACCATCTGGATTAGATTTAATGGATTGGATCCAACGGATTGTGAGAAAGGCTTCTGATATGAATGACATTATAATGTTCACGCCGGAAAAAACAGAAGCTTTTATGGAAATTACTGTTCACACCGGAAAAATATAAAAGTGGTCGGAATTTGGTTTAAATTGGATGTCTAGGTTCGGAATTGCAAGGGCAACAAGCTGTCCTGAAGAGTCGTTGCCAAAAAATGGCCGAAAGTAGCCCCATGCGCCAATGCGTGGCGTCCGAACTTCACCAGAAGATTCTCTTCCGGCGGCACGTGGAGGGTGCTCTGCCGAAGATTTTTTTATGGGTTGATCGTGGGAGGGTAATCTACTTCGTGGTGGTGTTGGTTTTTGCATAACACTGACGAATAATTGTTATTTCTTGTGGCAGACCCGTTTTTGCCGGAAAAAGACTTCCGAATGACTGATTTCTCTTCCCGAAGTCGTTGGAATTTATGCACATCGATAAATCTCTCACAAATGCTCTGATACCATGTGAGAATGCATGAGAGAATAATTTATTATTGATATTCTATTAAGTCTTTTACAATAGTCCTATTTATAGCAATACACTATACATATTCTACTCCTATTCCAAGTAGGACTAGAGTTATTTACATAACTCCTGACAAAATACAGTAAAGTCCTATTTATTAAATAGGAACTTTCGTGCAATTCGAACTCCTAAAATAAAACAAAAAACTATATGCGTAACTTGAATGAACATACTACCTCAAACTAGTATATAAAATATTAATGCTACCAAAGCATAAGAGTAGATAAAGTATACATCTAATACTCTCTTTGTCTTTGTTTTATGTGACACTTTCCGTTTTAGTCTGTCCCCGAAAAGGAAACACCTTTCTCTATTTGGAAACTATTTAAAAGCGAGAGAGTGTGAATTGTAGAAGTTCCATCAATTAGTTGATTAGATATTAAATTAAAATATAAAGTACGGGCTCCAGTGTATAACTCGTCTTTGTTGAAAAATCGAAGAAGAGCCCTTTCATTAGAAGTAAGAAAAAACTACCTAATAAACCGGGATAAGACCGGTCAAATAAGCAGTAATTCATCTTTGTATAGATGAAGAATGGCTACTTTTTCGCTCTCCCTTCTTTGTTGAAACTTGTGCATTCTCCAATTTGTAGCTCTTTTGCTTCTCTTTCCGCTTTCTTCAAATAATTTTCAAACTTTATCGTTTCTTTTTGGATTTATTTGACCTTGCGGAAGTGGTAGGTACAGTCGCCTTTTGCTTTGCATTTCTCATTGGTGGTTTCCTAATGGTAACATCTTGTGTTGCTTTTCCATCGTAACTATTTAGCCTACCATCCCAGCTTCTATCCCTTGTTCTAGTTTTCCCATTTTTCCCCCTATGCAATGGCGACAAATCGCCTTTCCTCGCTGCCGCTGCCCGGAGTTGATTTAGAGTAATATCTTCCTCACGTTCTTCATAAACATCTCTGCCTAAATTTATAGGTTTTGGAATTTGTTGAGGAAAATCTTGTGATCTCAAAGTGTTATCCTCTTTAGTGACCATGACTGTTTGATTTTTGTTATTGGTGTTGGTCCTTCTTCCAGTGCTAGCAACATTAGGTGCACTTAAATTTTTGAAAGGTGTGGGTCTTACCAACGCATCAAGTAACATTCTGTCATCCAAGGAGATTGGTACACTTATTAGAGCAGTTGTGAGTGCATTTTCATTCACCTGCTGCCCACGTTGAGCAGTAGAAACAGATGAAGTGAACTGCTGCTGCTGCCCATAATTCGTTGGTACTGTCTCTCCTATCAGCGTCGTTTTAGTTGTGGTTATTTCTCCATATTGATGCCTTGATCTAGGGATAAAATCTGGAACTGTTGCATTGAGCCTGCTTCCAGATCCTATCTTAGCGTAGCTACCTCCTTTTGGAATTGGAGACACTACTAATGGGATCTCTTCATCACCACTACATTTCTCACCATCGTCTGAAGAGTCATCCACAAAATCAATTCCAAAATCTTCTTCATCATCGAATTCTCGTTGTTGAATCCATATCTTGGAATTTATTGCTGGCTCCCTCACATTTTCTTTGATAATATCATTATCGTCTTCGTCATCCTCTTCATGTTGCTGTAACCAAAATTTGGATTTGATCTCCTTTTCCTTCACAATTACACGCCCCACATGGCTCACCTCCTTTTTCCTTAGATCGCTGCACGCCATGTGTAGTAGCAGAAGCTTTATCCAATAAAAGTAGCTTTTTTTGTTGTACTTCATGTGTAGTAGCAATTGCAGAAGCATTTTGCACTCCATCATTTGAAACTGTAGGAATTGTATTATTAATTCCTTTGAGTGGACCCTTTTGAAATTGTGCGTTACATTCTGTAGCCACGAGTGCGTCATTCAAATGGCTCGTTGAACCAGCGGCAAAATGCTTCTTTTTTTCAAAATGACCTTGGACCGCATCATGGCCCTCATTTTTGTCAACTTTTTCAGCCATCTTTTCCATTTTATCAAATTTTCGGTCACATGTGGAAGACTTTGTTCCGTGGCAACTTTTGCCTTCCTATTCTCTGCAGAATCATCAATCACCAAACATAAATGGCCCACTGACTTGTTATTTAATTGTTGCAAACCATTATTCCCATCTTTTTTTCCATGTGATCCCACCCCAAAAGATTCTATCATTCTATTCAAATCATGGCCCGCATGGACTACAATTTGTTGAAAATTTTCAGAATTTTGCACATAAACTTGGTCGTTGCACTCTTTCCTTAATAAAAAAGGTACACGGCCCACACTCATGTTTATGCTACTTTTGCCCATCTCCTTTTGCTTTTCCTCAATCACTTGGCCAAGATGCCCCAACACCTTTTCCATTTGCTGCACTTTAATAATGTTTCCATTCTCATTGTCCATTTTTGCCCACAGAATAATTTTGGACATCTTTTCCGGCTGTAGCGTCCGATTGGTCTTCATTCAGAAGATCATCCGCTGCATTTTTTACGCTTTCCTTCACAAAAGCTGAAGCAGATTCACGAGCCTACTGTCCCATGTGCAGCATGCCATTTCTTTTTTGACCAATTGATCCCCAAACCATCGTACGCAAAATGGTGTTACTGTTTTTGACCAACTGAACATCCAACAAATTCGATTCCCAAACCATCGTACGCAGCCCAGCTTCAACCAAAACAATCTGCCGCGTCGAAGCTCGAATTAGTGCCTGTAGCAGTCATGCATGGGGAGCCATCGATCGAGTTCACCATGGACCAAGTCAATGAATTTACTAGAGAAGAAGGACTTCATCAGGCAGTAGTGGTGAAGTTTTCACACGGAAAACCAGAATTACAAGAGATAAGAAAGAGTTTTCCAGTGCAATTTGATGTTCACGGTCGATATAATATTGGTCTATTGGAATATCGTCATCTGCTGGTTCGTTTTGATTTATATGATGACTTTGTTAAGTTCTTATCAAGGACGACTGGATATATGAAATCAAAAGGAGAAGAATTTTTTGTTAGAACGTTTCCATGGACACTAAACTTCAATCCAAAGGAAGAAACATCCATGGCTATCGTATGGATCTCGTTCCTAGGCCTTCCTCCTAATTTTTTTGCCAAAAGATCGCTTTTATCTATTGCTTCTGCTGTGGGTAAACCTTTGGCTGTGGATAAGGCAACACAGGAGAGAACACGACCTAGTGCGGCGAGGGTTAAAGTAATACTGGATCTTATGGACAAACATCCAAGAAAAATCAAGATTGTTATGACGGACATAATTACTAGAAAATTAGTCGTCCATGAACAAGCTGTTGTATATGATAATCTCCCAAGATTTTTCACATACTGCAAACATCAAGGACATGAAGAAAAATCGTGTCGAATTTTGAAGAGACAAGCCGACGAAGAAGCGGTTGAAAAAGATACAGTAGATGTGAGTAATCTTCCTGTGATCGATACATCCATGACTAAGCAGCTTCAAGGAGATGCAAGGGAATATCTTAATGCAAAAAGAAGTATGCAACTGGAAAAGATTGCAACAAAAGAAAGTCTGGGTGAGCAACAACCTCTACAAATCGAAGGAGCTATTTTATCAATTGATGTAGTCTCAAAAGGAGCAACAACAAGAACAGGGCAACTGGAAGCTGATGTACAAAAGATCGAACAGCAACAGTTTACACAAAATGGTGAAGGAAATCAAGTTGAGAATCAAAAAAATGACATTGAATCCAATCATGTTGCTATGGACAATACTGTAGCTAATGTTTCAAATTTGGATACGACAGCTACTGTACGTGATAAAATTGCAGTTGTTGACATGCCTCATTATACGGTGGGCCCAACCGGAAGAAATGGGATACCAATGCCCATAATTAAAGCTGGCGACAATGTTACTGATGTGGGATCAATTGGTCAAAAAAGAAATGGCATGCTGCACATAGGGACAGTGGGGTCGTCAATCTGCTTCAGCTTTTGTGAAGAAAGGCGTAAAAAATGTAGCGGATGATCTTCTGAATGAAGACCAATCGGACGCTACAGCTGGAAAGGATGTAAAATTGTTCTGTGGGCAAAAATGGACATAATGAGAATGGAAACATTATTAAAGTGCAGCAAATAGAAAAGGTGTTGGGCCATCTTGGCTAAGTGATTGAGGAAAAGCAGAAGGAAATGGGCAAAAGTGGCGTAAACATGCGTGTGAGCCGTGTACCTTTTTATTAAGGAAAGAGTGCAAAGACCAAGTGTATGTGCAAAATTCTGAAAATTTGCAACAAATTGTAGTCCATGCGGGCCATGATTTGAATGGAATGATAGATTCTTTTGGGGTGGGATCACATGGAAAAAAAGATGGGAATAATGGTTTGCAACAATTAAATCAATTAAATAACAAGTCAGTGGGCCATTTATGTTTGGTGGTTGATGATTCTGCAGAGAATAGGAAGGCAAAACTTGCCAAGGAACAAAGTCTTCCACATGGTACCGAAAATTTTGATAAAATGGAAAAGATAGCTGAAAACGTTGACAAAAATGAGGGCCATGATGCGGTCCAAGGTCATTTTGAAAAAAAGAAGCATTTTGCAGCTGGTTCAACGAGCCATTTGAATGACGCACTCGTGGCTACAGGATGTAACGCACAATTTCAAAAGCGTCCACTCCAAGGAATTAATAATACAATTCCTACAGTTTCAAATGATGGAGTGCAAAATGCTTCTGCTATTGCTACTGTTATTGGAAAAAGCTTCTGCTACTACACATGGTGTGCAGCAATCTAAGGAAAAAGGAGGTGAGCCGTGTGGGGCGTGTAATTGTGAAGGAAAAGGAGATCAAATCCAAATTTTGGTTACAGCAACATGAAGAGGATGACGAAGACGATAATGATATTATCAAAGAAAATGTGAGGGAGCCAGCAATAAATTCCAAGATATGGATTCAACAACGAGAATTCGATGATGAAGAAGATTTTGGAATTGATTTTGTGGATGACTCTTCAGACGATGGTGAGAAATGTAGTGGTGATGAAGAGATCCCATTAGTAGTGTCTCCAATTCCAAAAGGAGGTAGCTACGCTAAGATAGGATCTGGAAGCAGGCTCAATGCAACAGTTCCAGATTTTATCCCTAGATCAAGGCATCAATATGGAGAAATAACCACAACTAAAACGACGCTGATAGGAGAGGCAGTACCAACGAATTATGGGCAGCAGCAGCAGTTCACTTCATCTGTTTCTACTGCTCAACGTGGGCAGCAGGTGAATGAAAATGCACTCACAACTGCTCTAATAAGTGTACCAATCTCCTTGGATGACAGAATGTTACTTGATGCGTTGGTAAGACCCACACCTTTCAAAAATTTAAGTGCACCTAATGTTGCTAGCACTGGAAGAAGGACCAACACCAATAACAAAAATCAAACAGTCATGGTCACTAAAGAGGATAACACTTTGAGATCACAAGATTTTCCTCAACAAATTCCAAAACCTATAAATTTAGGCAGAGATGTCTATGAAGAAGGTGAGGAAGATGTTACTCTAAAAACTCCGGGCAGCGGCAGCGAGGAAAGGCGATTATTCGCCATTGCATAGCGGAAAAAATGGGAAAACTAGAACAAGGGATAGAAGCTGGGATGGCAGGCTAAACATTTATGATGGAAAAGCAACACAAGATGTTACCCTTAGGAAACCACCAATGAGAAATGCAAAGCAAAATGCGACTGTACCTACCACTTCCGCAAGGTCAAATAAATCCAAAAAGAAATGATAAAGTTTGAAAATTATTTGAAGAAAGCGGAAGGAGAAGCAAAAGCGCTACAAATTGGAGAATGCACATGTTTCAACAAAGAAGACAAAGACTCAATTTGTTACATTGTATTATTTTACCATTTTGTAAGTATTATCATCTGTAATGTCATCACAGAGTATGCTATAAACTCTATGGTGATCACTGAACATTTAGTCTTAGCAAGTTCTTTCTTTCTGCGTGCTTGCTAGTGAGGTTATTTTGTGCCTCGATAGGATTAGTACAATAAGGGTAGCCTGGTTGTGTTATATGGGTAACAATACCGGTGCTATTGTACCCCTTATTTGTACTTTTTCTATTTGTTGTATTTTCTTTTTCTTTTCTGTTATTATTGTAAAAACCAATCCTATGCGCTTGCCTAGTGGATTCAAAAAAAAAAAAGACTTCCATACCAAGACAGATCCTTCTGAAACATATTTGAATCCCAATTTTCCCCTTAATGACGTTACTTTAGAAACTCATTCTTTTAAGGAGAGAAAATGAAAAGACTCGTGAAACTATCACCAGCACAATAATAACAAATCCAGTGTAATTCCACGAGTGGGGTCAAACGACTCGAAGAGGGAGAGGGCGAAGGGGGAAATGGAAATAAGGCGGAAGGAAATGGGGATGCACCTCTTCTTCAAGAGGGGTTTGGGGAGGGTAGTGTGTACGTAGAGCTTACCCCTACCTTATGAAGATAGGAAGGCTATTTCTGGTAGACCCTCAGCTCATAAAACAGTGAAACTAAAGCAGACAATTGCAACAAGGTAACATGGTAATGGAAGTGAATAACACAACATGTACTATAACGAACTATGAATAAGAAAATATAACAATAGAACTAGTATTACTGGCATGCAAACTCTCACCAACACTGATTTAATTTTTGGTAGTTAAGGCAATTTTTGTACTTTGGTAGTTAAGTCAAAGAAGTCTCATGTCTAGAAAATGAAAGTAGCAGAAATAAGGATATTTAGATCAATGTGTGGGTATACCAGGAGAGATAGGATTAGGAATGGAGTTATTAGAGACAAGGTGGGCGTGGCTCCTATGGAAGACAAGTATGGGAATCGAGGTTCAGATGATTTGGGCATGTGAATAGGAGAGACACTGATGCGCCGGTTAGGAGGCGTGAAAGGGTGACCATAGCGGGTCAGAGGAGGGGTGGAGGGATTCCTAAGAAGTACCGGGGAGAGGCAATTAGGCGTGATATGACACTACTTCAACTTATTGAGGACATGACCCTTGACATGAAGGTGTGGATGTCGAGTATTAGGCTTGTGGGTTGACAGGTAGTCGAGAGTTTTCACTAGTCTAGTTTTAGTTTACTATGCCTAGTTCCTTGTTGCACACGGTGTGTCATTCTTAACCGTAGTATTGGCACTATTCTTGTATTTTCCTATTCCTGGATCTTTGTTATTACATAGCCATTTGCTTTCGTTGTCAATTACATTGTTATTTCTATTGTTTGTTCGTTGCTCCCTTTTCTATTCCTGAGTCGAGGGTCTACCAGAAACAACCTCTCTACCCTCATAAGGTAGGGATTATGTCTAACCCTCAGGGATTGGCCTGGTGGCAATTTACTGGAGCCTTGAGGTTTGCTCCCTTTCAAGGTCTCAAGTTCGAAACCCACTAGGTACAATAATTCATGAGGGCCATAAGATTGGGTAAAATCTAAATTAACCGTGGTGCACTTGCGGGAAACTCCTTGCCGAGCACCTGTGCACCCCCGGAATTAGTCGGGGCTCGAAGAGACTCGGACATCCGGTGCAAATCCAAAAAAAAAAGGTAGGGATATGTCTGCGTACACACAACACTATCCTTCTTAGACCCCTCTTGGGGGATTTCACTGGGTTTGTTATTGTTGTGGTTGTTGCATTTATCAGCAATCCTTTATTTCTTGAACTCAATATCCAGTCAAACACCCTCACATAAAATGGGATGGGAGTATAAAATTAGTTTTATTTTTTTGGTTGCTATTAGATAAACGTAAATAATGATCTGATCACAAGAAAAAGATAAACGTAAGTACTGTATTTACATCATTTTGTCGTTTTTCCCTACTTCAAAATTTACAGAAGCATCTCTTTTACCACTTAATGGGTACAATGTCATTAAACAGCCTTGGGTACATATATCTATCAAACTGAACTCTGTGAGTAATTTGGCAATTCACTTTTTCGAATTGGAATATTTCAAGCCTGAACTACCAGGGGGAAGAATTGTTTTAGCTTAAAGTGTGTTTCTGACATTGTATTTTGTCTGTTTTTTTTGAAAGGTAAGCTCAGTTTTATACAGAATCTTTGATAAAGTATTGCAATCCATTTGGGAATCCTCTCGGACACTGGAATTGTGCCAGCTGTGGATCTCTAATCTTGCGTTTAGCATCCTAATTTGACTTTGAGGACCTAACATGTGGCTCACCTTTCAGGCATTGATTAAATCGACTAACAGGCTGAGGGATTCTTTGCTCGCAAAAGATGAACCAATGTTGGCAATTCCACTGTTGCTACTCATTGCTCAACATCGTTCTGTGTAAGCATATAGCATTGTTGAATGTCTTAGAAAAATTCCGCAGCAATAATGTGAAACTTGTATGCATGAAGAATATGGATATTTTCCTATGAAAATTAAGTCCAACTTCGCTCCCTGATTCCTAGTGTAAGGATGCTGGATATTCTGCATCTGGAAGGGTGGTGTTGTCGCCTTCAAATCAAGGGTGTTGATGTTATTTGTTTTTGGGCCCATCCAATTTTATTAGATATTCTATTGATCAAAATCCATTCAAGAGCCTTGAGCTACTTCTTGAACTTGTACTCAGATTCCTCTTTATTACTTGTTTAAGAAACTGTATCAATTGATTTCTCTTAATCATTTTGCCTTTTGCTATGCAGGGTAGTTATTAATGCCGAAGCTCCATACATTAAAATGGTCAGTGAACAGTTTGATAGGTGTCATGGAGCCCTTCTTCAGTATGTTGAATTTTTGTCTAGTGCGGTGACTCCAACAGCTGCCTATGCTCTTCTTGTTCCAACTCTGGATGAGCTTGTACATGTGTATCATCTTGATCCCGAGGTTATCCCAAATTCTATGGATGTCTTCAACTTTTCTTGTGTTTCACGTGATTCTTCATTGAATAAATCTGTTGAAGTCTGGGGTCCATCACATGAAACATTTAGATTTAAGAGGGAATTTCAAATTTGTATAAACGTCAAAGGACATAACTATCACTTGAAAACCCAAATAGAAGCCCCTGGGCTTTGGTTCAGTGCAAGAGCGCAACACATGATGTGTCAAGCACGTCAGGTATTCACCTTGCCGCGGACTAAAGCTGGGTATATAAGTGGAGAAGGGTGGAGGAGAGGGCCCATTGTCCACCAAGTTCGAACTGTGCTCTGGCTAGCTCTCCGGGATTTCTTTGTTATAACAAAAAGCCAAAATAAGTCTTGAAATATTGTTATCTAGTTTGTATTACAAATCAAGAACTCCTTTTATGTATATCCGAACAGACGCAAAGAGGTTGATGACCTCCATCTCACTTTCAAGAGACACCTGCCCAAAGTCTGCCCACGTGGCAGAGTCTCCATCATAATTTGTGGCAACGTGGAGCCTTAAAAAAATTTGGCACCAAATCTTTTCATCCAAATGGTCTGTATAGGTTTTCCTTAGGTCTTCTCTATTCTAGTCTTTTCACAGCATCGTAAGTAATATGCTTCAGTACTTCCTGTAACATTTGTGATGTTTTACCTCAGGTAGCATTTTTGATTTATCGGCCTGTTATGAGGCTCTTCAAGTGTCAGAGAAATTCAGATGTCTTTTGGCCTTCAGATAGTGATGAAGCAGTGAGGCCAGCGACTGCTGAAAAGGAGTCTGAAAGCTCAGATTTATCTGCCTACCTACTCCTTGATCTTGGTTCTTCTCGGAAACCTATTTTGTAATACTTTCTGACCGCTTCTGCTCGAGTAGTTAGAGAATGTCATTACATATATAAGTATGACGCATCTACCTGTGTTTGTAGCAGTATATAAATATGACACATAACTTTCTTATTCAGTATTATTTTATTACGTTTGGCTGCTTATTCTAATCAGCCTTTCTTATCTTGCATGTAGATGGACAGATCTTCTTGATACCATCAAAACAATGTTGCCTTCAAAAGCCTGGAATAGCTTATCCCCGGACTTGTATGCCACCTTCTGGGGTCTTACACTCTATGATCTTCATGTTCCTAGATCCCGTTACGAGTCTGAAATTGCTAAGCAGCATGCTGCTCTTAAAGCTCTGGAAGAACTTTCTGATAATTCGAGTTCTGCAATCACAAAAAGGAAAAAAGATAAAGAAAGAATTCAAGAGTCACTAGATCGGTTAAGTATGGAGCTCCAGCGGCATGAAGAACATGTTACATCTGTTCGTAGACGACTGACTCGTGAAAAGGATACATGGCTGAGTTCGTGTCCTGATACTTTAAAGATCAACATGGAGTTCCTTCAGCGGTGTATATTTCCACGCTGTACGTTCAGTATGCCAGACGCTGTGTATTGCGCTGTGTTTGTTAATACTCTTCATTCCCTTGGAACACCCTTCTTTAACACTGTGAACCATATAGATGTTTTGATATGTAAGACAATACAACCCATGATTTGTTGTTGCACCGAGTATGAGGTGGGTCGACTAGGAAGATTTTTGTATGAGACATTGAAGACTGCTTACTATTGGAAGGTACACTTCAGTATATCTCTTGTGCAAGATACCTTCAGTGGATTGAAGTAGTAGTTTCACTAGCAGTTTCTAATAATTTTCAGTTTTACTAATAACCATTGTTAACTTCTTTTTTCATTGTTAAATTGAAGAGTGACGAATCAATTTATGAACGTGAATGTGGAAATATGCCTGGATTTGCCGTCTATTACAGATATCCAAACAGCCAGCGTGTTACATATGGCCAATTTATTAAGGTTAGTCTGTGACATTTCATAAACGTACAATGGGGGAGGCAGGAGTGCAGTTTGATCTTTTGGGAAATAAACTAACCTCAATTCCTTGCTTCCCCTTTAGTGTGATAATTTGGAGAATTACTTCACTTGCAATGATTTTCTCCTTAGGAGCATGTCTCTGCAACAAAAACTCGTTATAGGACTTGACCAAACAGTTTGGATTATCTACCTAGTGTACATGTAAATTTGTGGTTGAATTTTACCTCACATCACTAATTTTCTCGAACAAATCTAGTCAATGTGTTCTCTTTTGCATGAGGTGGTCCTCCTTTCTTTCTTGTCTCTACTTCGCTTATTTATTTATTTATTTATAAATTTTTATTTGGTTTATTTTGTCTATTAGATTTTTGTTGCTTTCACCTTTGCCTCCTACTGTGTGATACAAAAAGTTATGATTTGGTTTCTTTAATCCCACAAGTCATTCATTTGTTTTTTTAGTGGTAGATACTCTGTGTTTACCTTATAGTTGCAATTCTAGGTGCACTGGAAGTGGAGCCAAAGGATCACGAGGTTGCTCATACAGTGTCTGGAATCAACTGAGTACATGGAGATCAGAAATGCTCTTATATTATTGACAAAGATCTCGAATGTCTTTCCAGTTACTCGGAAGAGTGGAATAAACCTTGAGAAGAGGGTATACCTGATTGAATGCTGGATTGTATCTTTATAACTCTAAACCATCAAGCTTATACTTTTTTTTACTTCTGTGGTCTTGTTCTAGGTTGCCAAAATTAAATCTGATGAAAGAGAGGATCTCAAAGTATTGGCTACAGGGGTTGCTGCAGCTCTGGCTTCTAGAAAGGTAAAACTAGGAATAAAGCCTAATCGTAGTTTTGAAGTGATTCTGAAATAGTGCCTCGTCTGACTACAACAATCAAAAACCATATGATATGGCTTATTAAGAGTTTCTACTTCTGCAAGCTTGGGTTTTCTTTCCCTTTTGTTTCACTTGATGGCATTTGCTGGCGGAAGCCTGAGCTATTGTATTACTCACTTCATGCCTGTTTGCAACTATCCGTTTCTTGCTGTCCTATTTACTCTTGGTGACATGCTCTTGTTAGGGATTAATGTGACTTTATCATGATAAGGATATGTGTAGTATCCTTCTTTTCTTTCTTAAAGTCTGCGATCAGTGAAACATCAACAAACAAATTGGGGTGGAGGGATTATTTCTGTTTGAGGTTGAAATTAGACCTACAGTTTAAAATGTTAATTCATGGACTTAATTGATTACTTTCTGCAACTTTTTCTTCTTTTTTCCCAGCCATCATGGGTGACAGATGAAGAGTTTGGTATGGGTTACCTAGAACTAAAACCTGCGGCAACACCTGCTTCTAAATCTTCAACTGTTAATTCAGTAGCCATACCAAATGGGAGTGGCCCTAGTATTTCCCAAGTTGAGCTTTCTGTTGGAAGAAGTGTGGCAGCAGGAAGAGTAGTTGATGGCAAGTTGGATAGGCTGGAGAGCTCTATGCCAAAACCTGACCTATGTCAGGTAAAACTGAAATGTAGTCAATCAGTTAATGGACTGGATTTGCAATCTATGCCATCTGCTGCCCTGCACTCTGGTACTCCAAGTCAAAGACATGTAGATGAGTTTATGAGTAGACCATTGGAAGAGAATACCATAAAAGCTGCTTCTAAGATGTCTGGCGAGCAGGAGGTATGTTCCCTACTGTATTGACCTGTCTAACACAATCTCATTAATGTTGATTTAGCAAACATCACATCTGTTGTGGACGTGTTTGGCGTTGTTAAATTGTGTTTAATCGATCATTGTCCTTGTAAGTAGAAATACTTTGCCGTAGATTACATCTGAATGCAGTTGTATTTCACTTTGCTGCATATTTTTGTATTATCGAACAGAAGCCAGCACTTATTATGTCACAATATCTTAATTATAGAGCACCTTACAGAACCACTTCTGCTGATTAGCTATTGAACCTTGAGACTGAAAGCATTATAAACCTTCACTAGCTTAGTACCCTAAGCTTTGTTCCTTTCTGAATCTTTGTTCTTTAAAAAACTTGTATTCTGTTGGAGCTTGTATGATTATTTGTTGTTGGATGTGTTCTTTCACTTCTTAACTAACTCTGTGTCTCTTAGTTTGGCAGTTATTTCTGCTCGATTTTTCAGTCTTGTAGCTAAACTAAAATTTTAATGCTGTTGTTTTTGTTTGACTACTTAGCATTTATTGTCTTGTAATTAACAACTTGCTAGCACTCCTTTTACTAGATATTATCCCAAAACTTTTGACTTGGGAAGGCTAATTTCATGGAATAAAATTTTGGTCATTGAAGGGGAGCCTTGTCGTCTGAGGATTCGCGCGGTTCATTACTGTGCTTGCATGCAAGGCTACCCTTTTCTGAAAGCTCCGCAGGACCACCTACCACTAGTCTTCGGTCAGAGGTTAAGTTGCTGCCATGTGACGGGTCACGGGTTCGAGGCTCTTGTAGAAATGCAGGGTAAGGCTGCATACAGGAGACCCTTGTGGTCCGGCCCTTCCCCCGACCTCACACATAGCGGGAGCTTAGTGCACCTGGCTGTCTCCTTAAAATTTCGGTGATTGTGGTTCCATAGCATAAGTTGTTTTCAATGTCATGCCAAGGTTTAGGCCTACTTGATATTTTATCTTCCAAGGTTAGAACATTATCTTCACTGAATATTGTTAGTGTAAGATATGGATGATGAAGTAACCACTTTGCCTTCCTTTTCGATCAATTCTTACGCAGATGGAGCAAAATGGATCCTTTATTATTCAACTGAGCATTTCTCTTTTTTCAATTGTCTGAACTTAATACACAACACCCTTTTTTGTAGGGAAGAGCTACAGGCAGGCGAGCTGCTCCTACTGGATCTCTTTCAAAGCAACAAAAGCATGATATTGAAAAGGACGACAAGTCTGGGAAAGCTGTTGGAAGAGCGACTGGAGCTACTTATGTTGATGTTGGTCATCCTTCTGAAAGCAGAGCAAGTGGGAATGTCAATGTTTCTGCTACAGTTTCAGGGAATGGTAGCTTGTTGTCCACTGTACCTAAAAGTGCAGCTTCATTAATGAGATTGCTAGATCATTCAAGTGAATCGAAAGCAGAACTTGCAGCTACCAAATCAGCTGAACTGATGTTTTCTGCTGGAAAAGATGATGGCAATGAAAGCTCTGATCTGCATAAGCAGTCCTCATCGCGTCTGGTCCATTCGCCTCGGCAGGATGCTTCTAGAGTTAATGAAAAAGTACAGAAGAGATCTAGCCCCACGGAAGAGCTTGATAGACTGAATAAACGCCGGAAAGGTGAACTTGACAGTAGAGATATGGATGGTGGTGATGTTCGTTCATCTGAGAGAGAGCGGTTAATAGATGCACGAGCTGCTGATAAACTTCATGCAGCAGATTATGATAAACATGGGTCTGATGATCAAATATTGAACCGGGCCTCGGAGAAGCCTCTTGATAGATCCAAAGATAAGGGTAGTGAAAGACATGAGAAAGACCACAAAGAAAGAGGGGACCGTCCTGACAAGTGTCGTGGGGATGATACATTGTCTGAAAAATCAAGAGATAGGTCGACAGAGCGGCATGGAAGAGAACGTTCTGTTGAAAGAGTACAGGAGAGAGGTGCTGATAGGAACTTCGATAGGTTAAGTAAGGATGAAAGAATCAAAGATGATAGGAGCAAGCCGCGACATAGTGAAGCGTCTGTAGAGAAATCTCATACGGATGATCGGTTTCACAATCAAATTTTGCCTCCACCTCCACCACTTCCGCCTCACATGGTCCCCCAATCCATTAATGCAGGCAGAAGAGATGAAGAATCTGATAGACGTTTTGGGACATCCAGGCATAGTCAAAAACTTTCTCCAAGGCATGATGAGAGAGAGAGACGACGATCAGAAGAGAATAATGCATTATTGCAGGAAGATTTGAAGCGAAGGAGAGAAGAAGATTTTCGAGAAAGAAAGCGGGAAGAAAGAGAACTTCCAATGAAGGTAAGTTTGATTTACATTTCATGCACAATCATTCAAGATGCGGCGGACAGTATTGATGTTACTGGCATTTGTTATCTTCTTAATTACAAAACCAGATTTAGCTGCTATTAGTATGCTTATGAGTAGTATTGATCAGCTTCGGACTGGTCGTTGAAACTGAATATGCTTCAAGGAAAGTTTAGATTTTGTACTCAACAACAACAACCTCCCCCAGTATAATCCCACTTAGTGGGGTCTGGGGAGGATAGTGTGTACGCAGACCTTACCCCTACCCTGGGGTAGAGAGTCTGTTTCCAAATAGACTCCCGGCATCCTTCCCTCCAAGAACTTCCCACCTTGCTCTTGGGGAGGCTCGAACTCACAACCTCTTGGTTGGAAGTGGAGGTTGCTTACCATCGGGGTAACCCCTGTTGTCTTTTAGATTTTATACTCCTTGATACTAATTGCTTCTCTTGTGCATTTTTGTTTGTATGGAAAATAAACATTCTTCTGATTCATTGCATGCTACTTTGAATTCTGACGTTCTAAATTTGGCAAATGCCATTTGGAAGTTATTCCTAATTGCTCTTACTTTTTACTTTTCAACTCAATTCAATGACTTATTTTGGCTATCTGTCTATATAATATTTATGTTTCATGCTTCATGGTCAGGCTACTTTCTCCCGTTGGGAGTCATTTATATTTGGTATCCAACACATCTATTTGACATGTGTTCTTAAATTGGAGAAGCTTTCGATCTCCGAGAGCCCAGACTTTTCCAGATTAATTGCATCATCTCTTTCAAATTTTGTTTGATCTTAGTTGCCAATGTAACTAATATTTTCCCTAGGTTTGAAATCATTTGAAGGTGCTTAATAAACTTTGAACCTTTTTTATTTTAATTTCTATTGTGATAGCATACCCAGACATTCATATTTTGACCTTATCAACAGGAAACTAGGTTAATTAAAGTATGGAGGGAGTAGTTTCCCCTTTTTAGGTTGTATTTTTTGTTCCCTGTAACTCGGGTCTGAGTAATGGCCATCCATTTTACAGTGTTGAAACATTCACTGGTATCTCTTTTTTAGCCATTTAACCTTGCAACACTGAGTTCTCGACTCTTTCCCCGTATGAGCTTTGCTAGATTCTGTATCCACCAGTGACATGTTCCATTATTGAGATGTAGCAGCTTGAATATTCATTCTATACCCTTGACTTAGGCGATGAGAATGGTAGAAACTCAAATTTCTTGGTTACTTTGTGTGTTGGCTTAACATTAATACTCTAACCTTTTCCTATGCTATCCTGGCTTAAAGTCACTTTCTGTCTTCATATTGGCCAGATGAACGTGGTTATGAATAGGTTGTATGATCTCTTGGATATTATTTTACTTGTACTTTTATTTTTATTTTTTATTGTACTTTTATTTTGTACAATATTGGCCTGACCATCCAAGATGAGCTTAAATGGAGTGACATTGTCAGTGAGAGGTACATGTAGGGAACTCGAACTTGATTGGGATTAAGGCTTATTAGTTGTTTTAACTAAGTTTTGCAGTTCACCATCTTGCTTCAAGGATCAGAATTATTTCTAGTAAAACCTTGATTTTGGAGTAGAGCTTTCTTGTTGTTTGTTAGTAGTTACTTACATTTCAGTTGTGTATTGCAGGTAGAGGAGAGAGAAAGAGAGAGGGAGAAAGCAAGCCTCGTGAAGGAGGATTTGGATCCAAATGCCTCTAAGAGGCGCAAACTTAAGAGAGAGCATATGGCTTCAGAACCTGGCGAGTATTCACCCGCTACTCATCCTCCTGCCCTTTCTATTAATATGTCACAGCCCTATGATGGAAGAGATAGGGGAGAGCGGAAGGGTGTCATTGTTCAGCAGCGTCCAGGTTACTTGGACGAGCCAGGTCTTAGGCTTCACGGAAAAGAAAGTGCCAGCAAAGCACCTCGTCGTGATGTTGACCCGTATCCTTAATTGATACTCATGCATACAATATCCTCTGAGTTTTCTTTTGAGCATCTTCTGCATAAACCAACAAATGCCATGTCTTTTTGTGAATGGAAGATTTATATTTCTCTTATCAGCATGCATTGCCTTCTAAAATACAAGTCTCTGGCTAGAATTGCACAATGCCACCAATCTAGTTTTGGTGCGTTTTTACTGTATTTCAATAGTGTACCCCATATTTTATTTTCAGGGATTTTTGTTTAATGTTTAAAAGCTTTTATGATGCTATATTGCATGAAAGTACAATGTTGTGTTAATAATCCTTTTAGTACTGCATAAATCTATTTTCAGTTTCGAGAACTCAAGATGGGAGTGTGCCCTTTGAAGTCTGCGTATATTTGATTCCTTAACTGTGGTACGCAGTATGTATGACAGAGAATGGGACGAGGACAAGAGGCAAAGAGCTGAGCCCAAGAGGCGGCATCGCAAGTAATTTTTAAACGAAGGGAGGTTCTCACTCTAATTGAAACTGGTAGGGGTTTGCCTGCCTTGTGTCATACATCAATTTTGTTTAGTCAACATTTTTTTTTGTTTGCCTGCCTGGTAGGGTCTGAATTACCAGAAAGACTATCTGTGTAGGTAGAAAGGATGTGTTTCTTTGTGCAAAAACTTGGGAACTCTAAATTTTCATTGTTACGATGAATCATATGCTTACAGTTTAAGAGAGATTCTTCATTTTCTAAATTAACTTAGATATCACGCTGACATTCACCCCTCCCTTTTTATCATACTAGTTAGTGCATTTCACGTGTATGCTGGGTGATGCAGCACGTTCGTGTATAATAATATCGATATTATTGAAATCAAAATTTTTGTATTTGTAAATAATATACATGAAAGAACAAATACAAGTTTCTATGAATAATCAAGAGCTATAACATTTTTTTTTAACAAATGCAACTTCAAAAATCAAATTAGTTCATAGTTTATTTTCCTACAAAGAAAGACCATTAATCTTTTTCAACTTCAATATATTTATTTGTAATTGAACATTGATCTTCATTTTATCTTTCTTTCTCTCCCTTTAAATCTTTGCTGCTTTGTGTTCCTCATCTGCGCGTTTTAAAATTGGGTCTGGTCGGGTTAAAATTGGAATTGGGCCGACTTAATTTAGGTGGAATTGGGTCCAATTAAGGGCTACAATTTAAATTTCCAATAGGTTGTAATTGAAATGTGTCAAAATATTAAATAGCCAATTTTCTCCTTTTATTTTATAAAAAATAGTAAAATAATTTTAAAAGCCAATTAAAAGTGTTATACCAGTAAATAATATATAAATATTAATATAAAATATTGGAATCAATTTTACAATTATGAAATGTTGTTTTTCTAAAAATAGTCCAAAATTGTAATTATATGCAATTTAGCTTTTAAAAATGCCAAATAAATTTGTAAAAATATACAAAAATTACTGTAACTATATATTGGTGTAAATATGAGGATAAAATAAGTCATTAACAAAAATGATAATCTTGGCAATAATTATTAGATTTATATTGCTGAAATAGAAATGAATTAATTTTAAAAAATCTTAAAAATTGGTGAAAAATACAAAAATTCTTGGGCATGCTTATATATGCATACACTTACTATTTTGAATATAAAAATATATAAAAAAAATTAGGTATCAACAGCTGCCCCTCTTTACCCGGGAATGATGAAAGAGTTGTCGGGTAAAGATATGATGGTCAATTTTGACCGAATGAAAAAATTTAAATAATTTTGACCGAGCTATGGTTCCTGAGATGCCTACATATCCTTGGTATTACAGGAATCATGCCATATGTAATTCAGGATCCATTGACGGAATATGCCGATGGAGTTTTTTCGAAAAACGGACGCGATGTTCGGGTCAAGAAGGGTGGTTGAAGTTTGATAGGCTGCGAGAACTAGAGCGGGATCGTTCCTGCTGAGACGGTTGTTGCTAGCCGGCATACCTGCAAATGAGCAATACAAACATATATTGTGCATAAATTTAAACGTGATGCAAGTTCCCATTGGACCATAAATGTTGTCTTTGGACGGTTAGGATGACGTCCTCCGACCATGATGTTCTGAGCAATGAAGTGTATGATAAAGGATTCGTAGGCTATGAAATGATGTTCTCGGGCTATGAGAATAATGCCTCCGAACTATGATGCTTTGAATAATGATATGCAAAAGCTAAAATGGGATCCTCAGGCCATGGCATAGCGTTCTCGGGCTATGCAAATGGTGCCTCTGAACAATGACGCCTTTAGACAATTTGGCGATCTTTCAGCCCATGAAATGCAAAAGGTGGCAATCTTTTAGCCGATGCAAGATGTAAATAAAGGTGGCGATCTTTTAGTCAGTGCGGGGTTTAAATAAAAGGTGGTGATATGTCAGCCGGTGCAGTGTTTAAATAAAGGTGGCGATATTTGTTAAATAAGGTGGCTATATTTCAGCCATGTAGGATGGTGATAATACTTAGTCCCGAAAGGCATAAATCTAGCCTTATGTAATGCAAGAAATAGAGATGGAGACAATGCTTAGTCTCGGAAGGCAGAAAGGTAACCTTATGCAATGCAAGAAATGCAGATGGAAGTAGAGCTTAACCTCTCAAGGCAGAAGGGTAGCCTTATGCAATGCAAGAAACATAAAATGCAAGTAATGGTAAATTCTTTTAGCTGATAGCTTTATAGCTGATAGTCGATTGCGATATTGTGGCTGCTGGGGATGTCGTGTACAGATAACAATTGTAAATAGGTGATGATTTTGAGAAGTTATATTCCTGAAAAAGTATAATTGCATAGATGATTTTCCGAATTGAGTGCCTGCATCCAAAGAAAAATCGTGAGTTTTGTAAAGAGGGAAGGTTAGTTCGTCTTCCCGTGGCCTTTGCTTGTCCTGCTCGACGTTGTGCATCATTGGAGTAGCATTGCTAACAAAACAATTTTGATAGTAGTCATGCATGATTTAGTAAAAAATGTAAATACATAATTGAAAAATAGTTTTCTTTCAAATGAACCGACGATTGCGACGTGGTTCAAAACATTGCAACCTCTCTTGCTCCGAAATTTTGAGGGTCCTCCTCAAAATTCTGCCCCAGTTTCCAATGTCGGGGGAAATGAAAATTTTATTAAATTGTGACCGAACCCACAGGGCTGCCTACGTATCCCCTCTTAAACGGGAATCAGGTCAGGCGTAGTTCATATTACATTATAAAGAGATCATAAATGGTTACACAAAGTATCGCTTCACTGCATCTGAATTGATCGACTTCGGCCAGACTTCTCCGTCCATTTCTGCAAGTATGAGGTCTCCTCAAGTTAGGATCCGGTGAACTATGTATGGACCTTGCCAGTTGGAAGAGAATTTTCCTTTGGCTTCATCTTGATGCGGGAATATTTTCCTCATCACCAGCTGCCCTGGTGTAAGCTTTCTCGGCTTGACTCTCTTGTTGAAAGTTCTGGACATTCTGTTCTGATACAATTGACCATGGCAAACAGCATTCATTCTTTTCCCATCTATAAGGGCTAATTGCTCATAGCGATCTTTTACACATTCTACATCGTCTAGTTCCGCTTCTTGTATGATCCTCAAGGAGGGAATTTCCACCTCGGCGAGAATGACCGCCTCTATACCATAAACCAACATATAGAGAGTTTCTCGGTTGACGTGTGAACTATGGTACGGTACCCCAACAAAGCAAATGATAACTTCTCATGCCACTGCTTGTGCTTTTCTATCATTTTCCTCAGTATCTTCTTGATATTCTTGTTGGTTGCTTCTACAGCTCCATTCATCTGAGGTCTGTAGGCTTTGGAATTGTTGTGTTTGATCTTGAATGTTTCACATATTGCTTTTATCAAGTCACTGTTGAGATTGGTAATGATTTTATCAGTAATAATTGACTCCAGAATTCCGAATCAACAAATGATACGGCCGCGGACGAAGTTTGCCATTACTTTCTTAGTCACTGCCTTATATGATGCTGCTTCAACCAATATGGTGAAATAATCAATTGTCACTAGAATGAACCTGTGCCCATTTGATGCGACGGGCTCGATAGGTCCGATAACATTCATTCCCCAAGCGGCGAATGTCCATGATGGGCTTGTTGCAGTAAGCTCATTTGGAGGCACCTTTATCATTTTCGCGTGTATCTGACATCGATGGCACTTTTGGACATACTGGATGTAGTCCGTTTCCATAGTCATCCAAAAATATCCTGCCTGGAGTATCTTTTTTGCTAAGACAAAGCCATTCATATGCGGACCGCAGGTGCATGCACTTCTTCGAATAATCTGGACGCTTCCTTTGCTTCGACACATCTTAGTAATCCTAAATCCGGAGTCCTCCTGTACAAGATTCCTCCACTGTGAAAGAAGTTGTTAGATTACCTCTAAAGTGTGCTCTTCTGAGTAGCGTTTGCAAGTTCTGGGTATTCTCATGTCATTAGATACTCTTTGATGTCATAGAACCATGTGGTTTTCCGTCCCCTTCTTCCTCGACATGGGCACAATAGGCTGGTTGGTCGTAGATCTTTACCGGGATGAGATCAATGAAATTCTTATCTGGGTGCTGAATCATAGATGATAGGGTAACCAATCTGGACCCTGGGAACATGCTGGTACTCTGTCTTTATGAATCTCTTCCTCAATTCCTGAACATGATGCAGATAAGGGAGTATCTTGGAGTTCGTGGTTACCCATTCTTCTCAAACCTGATGTATGAGCAAGTCTGAATCTACGATTACTAGTAATTCCTGAATGTTCATATCAATAGCCAGCTTGAGCCCTAATATGCAGGCTTCATATTAGGCCATATTTGTGACGACCCGACCCGTCGTCTCATGAGTTACTACCCCGTTCTTCCCATTTTCCGTTTCCTTATGTTTCATTATCGGTATTGGGTGCGTTAGAATTTAATTGGAGTAATTTTATTAAGAAATGAGACACTTAGTCTCTTTTAAGAAGGCTTAAGTTGGAAAAGTCAATCGAGCGTTGACTTATGAGTTAGGGGGATAGGATGTGCATTATGATGGTTCGGTCAGCTCCGGGAGATGATTTATGACCTATGCGCATATTCGGATTTGGATTTGGAATAATTTGGCGCATTTTGGCGAAAGTTGAGAAATAGATGATTTTTGAAAAGTTTGACCGGGAGTTGACTTTTTGATATCGGGGTCAAAATCTGATTATGAAAAATTTGAACAACTCCATTATGTCATGTGTGACTTGTATGTAAAATTTGAAGTCATTCCGGATTCATTTGATACGTTTCGGCACGTGCTTGGTAAAAAAGGAAAAGTTTGAAATTCATAAGTTTGAATTGAGGTGTGAATTGTAGTTTTGATGTGTCTTGGCATGATTTGATACTTCGAGTAAGTCTGAATGATATTCTAGGTCTTGTTGATATAATTGTTTGAGGTCCCGAGGGACTCGGGTGGAGTTCTGGTGGTATTGGAGTTTAACTTGGCAATTTCGAGAATGTTTCAATGTCGTTCTTCAAGAATAAGTGGTATCATATTATGCAAATGAGCTCCAAATTCAGTTTTTATTGAAGCATTAGATCCGTATCGAAAATTTTGATCCATAGCAAAAAACATCGTCCAATTCGGACATCGTATGAGAGAGTTATGCCCATTTTCGTATCGGGGAAAAATAGTTCCCATCGCTAGCGCCCAGGGTAGCGTGGGATGCTATCCCGGACGCCCAGATTTTTGTAGCTACTGGAAGTGGCGGCACAGGCAGTGCCCCACGCCACCTCTGATGCCCGAATCGGAGAAAACACAATAAAAAGGGGTCTTGGGCCATTTTTGACGAAAATAAAGCTTGGGAGCTCAGTTTGGGCGATTTTCAGAGGCAAACTTCACCACAAAACTTAGGGTAAGTGTTCTTATCTCCCATGTGATTATATTCCATGAATTAATCTGCATTTTCGGTGCTAGATTATTGATATTTCAAGAGAAATGGAGGAATTTTCTAAAATTCTATAAAATGAATTTTCATGATTTGAACATCGAACCAGAGTCCCATTTTTGTTAATTAGGTATGTATAGACTCATGGCGAGACAATGGTTGTATTGATGTAAAAGTTTCAGGATTTCGAGACGTGGGCCCGAGCTCGAGTTTGGGTTATTGCCCTAGCATATTGAAATGTATTCACTATGAATCTGGATTGATTTGATGCAAGTGGAGGTCTATTTGATGAGCAAGGGCGTCGCGGGCTATAGATTTTGCCGGTTCGAGGTGAGTAATGATTTTAAATGACGCACTGAGGGTTTGAAACCCCGAATTGCACAACATACAGCTATGTTGAGATGAGACACGCATTGTATGATAAGAGCGAGGTCCTTTACTAGAGGGGATTGTGACTTGGTTCATCCCAGTTGATATTTTACCGCGTATTTAATAAAGAATTATTGTTTTTCACCATGATTTGGGCTTATTGCCATATCTGGACTTCGTGCCAATTATTTGAAATATTTGTGAATGGCATCACTATTTTCCTCACCAATTGAAATATTATTTGAACTCAGTCCAATTGAATTATATTATTCATGAACTCAGCTAAATTTATATTCAACTCGAGATTTAATAATGTTTGTAATGTTGTTGAGCTGAGCACTATTGTTTTACTAATGCCCAAGAGGCTTATGATTATTATTCTGGACTGATTGAGGCCAAGGGCCATCTGTGAGGATATGTTGAGTGATGTGAGGAGGCTTTCAGGCCTCGAGTGTTATGTGAGGAGGCTTTCAGGTCTCAAGTGTTATGTGAGGAGGCTTTCAGTCCTCGAGTGTTATGTGAGGAGGCTTTCAGGCCTCGTGTGTGATGTGTGAAGTCTTTCAGGCCTATTGATAATGCGCTTGGGCTGTAGGATCCCCTACGGAGTCTGTACACATCCCTAGTGAGCGCAGGATACCCAGGTGAGTTGGGAATGGGCCCGATAGGTCGTTGTTTGTGCGTGGTGAGTTGGGAGTGAGCCTTAGGGGTGATGTTGTGTGCTGATGAGTTGGAAGTGAGCCAGTGGGGCTAATACTGTACTGTGATTTTGATATTGAGCTTGAGGGGCTAGCTTTTGATCATTCCTTACTGATGAAATAAATGATTTGTATTGTTTTTAAAAAGAGAATTATCTGATATCCACTATTATAATATATAATTGGTTTTACTGCTTGAGATAGCGTTATATTGTGTCTTTATGAGATTTCATGTTTTCAGTTGTTATTTAATTTTATTACCTCTGAGTTGGAAGTACTCACTTTACTCCCTGCACCTCGCGTGCAGTTGCAGGTATTGTTCGCCCTGTAGCGTGTTATTAGCGGATTGAAGATTTGTTATCGTAGCTGAGCCAGGTGACCGCGGCACCGGATCTTCTCCCTTATTTTATTTTGTTCATATTAATTTCAGACTTTGTTTCCCATTTCCGGACATGTAGTTCTGTAACAAATTCTGTAGTAGCTCATGACTTGTGACACCCTGATTCCGGGCTCAGTCGGGATGGTTTTAATTGTACTATCATGTTTATTTTGCACTCGTGATCATATTACCTGTGAATTGGACTTATTCCTACTAAGAATTTATAAAAAGATGTATTGTTTGGTTGTTGGCTGGCCTTGTCTTCACGAGAGGCGCCATCACGACCGTGTTGGGATTTTGGGTCGTGGCAAGTTGGTATCAAAGCATAGGTTACTAGGTCTCACGAGTCATGAGCAGATTTAGTAGAGTCTCGCGGATTGGTAAGGAGATGTCTGTATTTATCCTCGGGAGGCTGCAGAACCTTTAGGAAAACTTCACATTCTTGGAATTCTTATCGTGCGTACTTGATTCAGCTTGGAATATAACTCTTGAAATTCCTTCCTCACGTTTGTATGCGCACATGAGTGCTCAGTATTATATGTGCCTTGATGGATTGTAATTCCCGATTGAGGGGTGAGATGTGATTGCTATGAGTTGATGTTGGGCCAGTCTGGAGAACTTGAGGCCGAATATTCGTCTATGGCTTGAGCACCGATGTGCTGATTTTGTGAACTGTATTATGAACTTATACGTTAGGTATTGTCCCTAATTGTGGGAATGGCGGCTAGATAGCTACTTGAGTAGTATGTTGGATGTGTGGTGTGTCTATATGACTTGGAAGTGTCGAGGAAGGTCTACTGTATGATAGATGGACTACTGGATGTATGATTTTTATTTTGATAGAATGTGTAGTCCCAAGTTATGGGCACGTGAAGATATTTTCATGTCTCCTGTTTGGAGTGAAGTAAATTTCATGTTACGGTATGAGTTTAGACTCAAGAAGAGTAAGTGATTTTGTAATGTGTGTGGCATCGGGAGGTATACAAAAATATTAGCTAAAGGTAAAGCTAATGGGTAATTGGCTTATGAGGGAAATCTATTTGTCATACTAGTTAGATAAGTCTGGAGTTGAGGTCGCTTCTGTAAATATTTGAAGACGAAATCATTGAGTCGAGGATACAACCGTGAAGGTCGAAAATATTAAAGAAAGAATATGTTCCTACTTGGTTAAATTGCACAATAATGGAGGATTAAAAGGTATTTTCTATGTGTTGTGACTCAAATAGGGGCAACGTTTGTCCATGTATCGTTTTTTTAATAATATAATACTTGTAATCTTGAGATTAATGTAATTGATATGCATTGTGATGCTTTGTAAAGTTGTGGATGTGTTGTTAGGATGGTTTTGGTAATTCTCTGGTAGGTGGATAGGCCCAATTACAAAGGAAACTCTGCCAAAAGTTTTGAAAAACTTGAGACTTAGTGAAAATTTTGTCGCCTCAAGAGTGGGCTTAACTGTTGTTTGAGTGAATGCAAAAATTGCAGAAGAGTTAAAATTCTAGTGATTCGTGTTTCCACAAGCTTATGCAGGAGTGAGTTTGATCTCACCATGAAATTATGACAGAAATAGAGTATAAGTGCGTTTTGATTTATGGATTTGAGTCAAGTTGGGAAGTTGCTATTATATAGGGCGATTGCATGATTATATGCTATATTGGTTCGAGTTTGATGCATGATGGTGAATCAGTTCTGGTTATGGAAATTGGGTCCAGAATGGCACGAATGAAGGATTTTTTTGACAAGATGTCATGAGCTCGGATGAGCAGGAGATGAGTTTCGATGTTTACGGAAAGTTGGAATTGTCTTCAGCGTCACCTAAGATCGGTGTTTTGTCAAAAGGGTTTTGAGTCCATGTTAAGATTCTTGGTCGCTCTTCAGCGTTAGTGCTACCGGTGTTTTGGAGGTACGCTCCGGATATTGTTGTGGTAAGTTGTGGGAGTGTGTCCCACATGAAGATTATATAAGTGTGGCATGTGATCACTTGATTGATTAAAGATGTAAACCAAGTATGAACTTTGTGATGGTGTATTTAAATTAAAGATTCATGCCTGGAGGGCACTTAGCGTACTGGGTTGTGAACTGGGGAGGATTACTCCGATTGTGATGGTTGTTTTTGTGTTGTATGAAGGGAATGGAAGTTATTATGGACATTTGAAAGGTTATCAGACTAGTTCAGTGTGATCAGAATCGGCTTGAAGTCTATGGATAGATTTAAATTGAATAATGGCTCTATATCTGACCAGATGTGTGCAATTCCGTAATGCGGTCCTCATAGAGGAGTAGTTATATTGATGTTTCATTGTCAGATATCTCGTGTAGTGATGCATTGCACCGTGCGAGTGGTGAGTCGACTTGAGAAATTGCTATGTGTTGAGAATCTGTGTAAGAATGACATTATATGGGCATCTTGGCTCTTGAAATCCACATTGTACATCGCACCTCAGTTGTGCTTGAGTTTGTAGTTTATACCGCTAAATATCCCTCAGGGATGATATTATGCACTTATCATACTTATGACCGATATTAGGTATTATGATGTAATGAAAAGATTTGGCTCGATGTGTATCTCCTTATGTGAGACCTGTGTGTGGATCAGGTTGCACGCCGCAACAGTGTGATGTTGAGCATAGTTTTCTATATGCTATTTTGTATTCCTTGCTTCCTGTTCTCTAAGGAAAGTTTGTATTCGTGAGAAGGATCAGAAATTCCTTCTAGAGATCATTTTTTTTTGTATCGCATTCGAATTGGTAGCCTATTGGCATATCAGGGCATCATATGCGGCTTTTGATTATATCTGAGGTAGGTTATTGCCTGAGCAGTTAGTAATGGGAGAGTGATATCATTAAATCCGAGATCAGTGCAATTTGAATATATGAAGTAAATTAAGGAGCTAAGACCATTGTTTGGTTCAGAATGAGGTGATAGTTCTTGCCGGAAGTATAGACCCAATGAATTGTTGATTCGGTGTGATGAATTTATACAGATCTTATCCATTGTGTTGGTATTGTAAAAATTTGAACAAGACCTATGTATGTCATGCAGAGCATGGGATGTGTAATGATTTTTCTTCTAGATGGGATCAATAGAAGTTCTTGACTAGTTGAGTACGTAAACGTTCATGGTTCGGAATGGAGGTGAAGTCCTCATGTTACTTTAGGATGATATGGTATGGGTGATATACTGTGAAGGATTAAGAATTGCGTGTGTAAGGTTATGGTTCAGTTCTGAATGGAAATTCATAACATTCTTAGGCAGTACATGCAGCTTTGGTTGATTAGAGAAATGAGCATCAGATGATTAGGGTGAATGATCTTCAGATGATTAAAATTTTTAGTTCTAATCATATTGATTTGTAGAGGTTACATGTTTCAAAAAAAGGCCAATGTGATTAAGTTGATGGAACTTCAAATATATTGGGGTAAGGTATGATGATGCGTGTGCTATATAAGGTTGGAGACTAGGAGTTCTCATGTTCAGGCTATATTGTGGTTGTGGATCGTGTGCGTTGGTACTATTTAACGGCTATCAGGATTTGGAGGCTCGAGTGAATCTTTACTTGCTGGTATGTTAGATTTTGTAAGTGATGTCAGAATTTAGACTAGTTGTCTTAGCGTCAGGCAATTCTGAACTATTGTGCCATGGGCTATGCCGGAAATGCCATGGGTTGAGTGGCGAAGTGAGTTGGATTATTTTCTATCAGGGTTGCGTGGTATGTGTTATTTGTTTCACCGTGGGTGTAATGATTTTCTCTGGCTCCATCCATCAATTGATCATGGTTGTCGATTTCTAGCATAGTAACTTGAGGTATTTCATGTGGAGTAATATTTGGTTAAGATCGCGCGTTGCAGCAAGGCTGTACGGAAACATGACCTTGCAGTTCAAAAATTTGTGTGTCCTATTTCTATGATGTGAGACAGGATCTCAGCCTTGTGTGTGGCAGTACTAGTGAATTTGAGGTACAACTCTCTCAGTTGAGTCATTTTCATGATTTGAGTATATTCGGACTGTTTCTTATTGGTGCGCGTACTATGCGAGTTGAGGCTTAGGCCTGTGTTGAGGTGATATATCACCAGAATGGTGTGTTGGATTCGAGGTGATCAATGGAGTCATTGATGAATACGAACAGATTTGATTTTGATTTGTTAGAAGTACAATATCGAGGTTCGGCTCGGAAATCTGTTGTGGTATTAGTCAAGGGAAGTGGCTTCATAAGTGGTTGGTTTGAGAGATGGTTATGATTTTCCGTGTGTCTCATTTATCGTTGGCAGTATATGAAAGTATTGGAATAATACTTTAGTTGATAAGGGATTTTCTATCGGTAATTGGTTGTTGTGGGAAACTACCGTGAATAGAAATTATCGTTTCGAGTGCTTGGATTATGCGGTAGATCATATGATTTTACCCGAGGTTGCAGGTATGGGTTATTACAGCTGGTTCGAGGCTATCCAAGGTATAGGTGTGAGGTTTTGATCATATCGATGGTTTCAGAAGTAAAAAGGTAGTTGTATGATTTATGGGCAAGGCTGGATTGTGTAAATCCGATTTAAATGTGTTATCGAACCTATATGACATAGGTGACGTGGGATCACCCCGGGTATATGCTTAGTAAGGTTATTCAGCTTTTGGTTGACTTCTAGAACAACTCTGGGTACGCTCGAGGACGAGCGTTTGTTTAAGTTGGGGAGAATGTGACAACCCGACCCGTCGTCTCATGAGTTACTACCCCGTTATTACCATTTTCTGTTTCCTTATGTTTCATTATCGGTGTTCGGTGCATTTGATTTAATTGGCGTTATTTTATTAAGAAATGAGACACTTAGTCTCTTTTAAGAAGGTTTAAGTTGGAAAAGTCAATCGAGCATTGACTTATGAGTTAGGGGGATCGGATGTGAATTCCGATGGTTCGGTTAGCTCCGGGAGATAATTTATGACCTATGCGCATATTCAGATTTGTATTTGGAAGTCCGTAGGATAATTTGGCGCATTTTGGCGAAAGTTGAGAAATAGATGATTTTTAGAAAGTTTGACCGGGAGTTGACTTTTTGATATCAGGGTCAAAATCTGATTATAAAAAATTTGAACAACTTCATTATGTCATGTGTGACTTGTATGTATAATTTGAAGTCATTCCAGATTCATTTGATACGTTTCGGCACGCGCTTGGTAAAAAAGGAAAGCTTGAAATTCATAAGTTCGAATTGAGGTGTGATTTGTAGTTTGGACGTTTCTTGGCATGATTTGAAACTTCGAGTAAGTCCGAATGATATTTTAGGACTTGTTGATATAATTGGTTGAGTTCCCGAGGGACTCCGGTGGAGTTTTGATGGTTATTGGAGTTTAACTTGGGCATTTCGAGAATGTTTCGATGTCGTTCTTGAAGAATAAGTGGTATAATATTATGTAAATGAGCTCCAAATTCAGATTTGATTGATGCATTATATCCGTATCAAAATTTTGGAGCCATAGCAAAAAGAATCGTCCAATTCGGACATTGTATGAGAGAGTTACACCCATTTTCGTATCGGGGAAAAGTAGTTCCCATCCCCAGCGCCCAGGGTAGCGTGGGACGATATCCCGGACGCCCAGATATTTGTAGCTACTAGAAGTGGAGCCACAGCAAGCGCCCCATGCTACTTGTGACACCTGAAGCGGAGAAAACTCAATAAAAAGGGGTCTTTGGCCATTTTTGACAAAAATAAAGCTTGGGAGCTCGGTTTGGGAGATTTCTGAGGAAAAATTCACCACAAAACTTGGGGTATGTCTTCTTAACTCCCTTGTGATTATATTCCATGAATTAATCTACATTTTTGGTGGTAGATTATTGATATTTCAAGAGAAATGGAGGAATTTTCTAAAATTCAATAAAATGAATTTTCAGGATTTGAACATCGATCCTGAGTTCGATTTATGTGAATTTGGTATGTATAGACTCGTGGCGAGACAAGGGCGTATTGATCTAAAAGTTTCTGGATTTTGAGACCTGGGCTCGAGGCTCGAGTTTTGCAAATTTTGTGATTTTTGATATTTTTCAAGTCTTTTCGATTGGGTTATATTGCCCTAGCATATTGTGATGTATTCGCTATGAATCTGGATAGATTCGATGCAGGTGGAGGCCGATTTGATGAGCAAGGGCGTCGCGAGAGATTTCGCCGGTCTGAGGTGAGTAATGATTTTAAATGACGCACCGAGGGTTTAAAACCCCGAATTGCACAACATACTGCTATGTTGAGAAGAGACACACGTTGTATGACGAGCGCGAGGTTATTAACTAGAGGGGATTGTGACTTGGTCCATCCCAGTTGATATTTTACCGTGTATTTAATAAAGAATTACTGTTTTTCACCATGATTTGGGCTTATTTCCATATCTGGGCTTCGTGCCAATTATTTGAAATATTTGTGAATGGCATCACTATTTTCCTCACCAATTGAAATATTATTTGAACTCAGTCCAATTGAATTATATTATTCATGAACTCAACTACATTTATACTCAACTCGAGATTTAATGATGTTTATAATGCTGTTGAGCTGAGCACTATTGTTTTACAAATGCCCAAGAGGCTTATGATTATTTTTCTGGACTGATTGAGGCCAAGGGCCATCTGTGAGGATATGTTGAGTGATGTGAGGAGGCTTTCAGGCCTCGAGTGTTATGTGAGGAGAATTTTAGATCTCAAGTGTTATGTGAGGAGGCTGTCAGTCCTCGATTGTTATGTGAGGAGGCTTTCAGGCCTCGTGTGTGATGTGTGAAGTCTTTCAGGCCTATTGATAATGCGCTTGGGATGTAGGAGCCCCTCCAAAGTCTGTACACATCCCTAGTGAGGGCAGGGTACCCAGGTGAGTTGGGAGTGGTCACGAGAGGTCGTTGTTTGTGTGTAGTGAGTTGGGAGTGAGCCCGAGGGGGTGATGTTGTGTGTTGGTGAGTTGGGAGTGAGCCCGTGGAGCTGATACTGTACTGTGATTTTGATATTGAGCCTGAGGGGCTAGCTTTTGATCATTCCTTACTGATGAAATAAATGATCTGTATTGTTTTTAAAAAAGAGAATTATCTGATATCCACTATTATAATATATAACTGGTTTTACTGCTTGAGATAGCGTTATATTGTGCCTTTATGAGATTTCATATTTTCAGTTGTTATTTAATTTTATTACCACTGAGTTGGAAGTACTCACTTTACTCCCTACACCTCGCGTGCAGTTGCAGGTACTGTTCGCCCGGTAGCGGGTTATTAGCGGATTGAAGATTTGTTATCGTAGCTGAGCCAGGTGACCACTAGCGTCCGCGGCACCGGATATTCTCCCTTATTTTATTTTTTTCATATTAATTTCAGACTTTGTTTCCCATTTCCGGATTTGTAGTTCTGTAGCAATTTCTGTAGTAGCTCATGACTTGTGACACCCCGATTTTGGGCTGAGTCGGGATGGTTTTAATTGTACTATCATGTTTATTTTTCACTCGTGATCATATTACCTGTCAATTGGACTTATATCTAATAAGAATGTGTAAAAAGATGTATTGTTTGGTTGTTGGCTGGCCTTGTCTTCACGGGAGGCGCCATTACGACCGTGTTTGGATTTTTGGTCGTAACAATATTATTGGTGAACGGGAACCTGAGCTTGGCAAACACCGGATAATGTTGGCCAGTTTTCGATGCTAGGACTGCTCCTATGACAACTCCTTTGAAATTTGCTGCTCTATCAAAAAACAATCTCCAAACATCATAGGATTCTGCAATATTTTCTCCTATGAAAGATACCTCTTCGTCAGGAAAATATATCTTTAGGGGATCCTATTCTCCGTTCATGGTATTTTTAGTAAGATGATCCACCAGTGCTTGTCTTTTAATTTCCTTCTGAGTTATGTAAAGAATATCGAATTCACTCAGCAGGATTTGCCATTTAGCTACCTTGCCAGTGGGCATGGGCTTCTGAAAGATATACTTCAGCGGATTCATTCTGGATATGAGATAGGTAGTATAGGCATATAAACAATGCCTCAACTTCTGAGCTACCCATGTCAAAGCACAACAGGTGCATTCAAATAGGGAATACCGAGCCTCGTACGGGGTGAACTTCTTGCTGAGATAGTAGATGACCCGCTCCTTTCTGTTGTCGCAAAGCACAACCGAATGCCCCATCGAATACTGCAAGGTAGAGCAATAGCGGTCTACCGGTTCTGGCGGAACCAAAACTGGCAGCGTTGACAGGTAATCCTTGATTCTGTCGAAGGCTTTCTGGCAATCATCATTTCATTTGGTAGCGGCGTCCTTCTTCAACATTTTAAAGATCGGTTCACAAATGACTGTGGACTGGTCTATGAACCGACTGATATAGTTGAGTCCCCCAGGAAACTCATTACTTTCTTCTTGTTCTTTGGCGATGGAAATTCTTGAATGGTCGTAACCTTTGATGGATCCAGTTTTATTTCGACGACTCACGATGAACTCAAGTAGCTTCTCGAAAGAACCCTGAATGCATATTTGGCGGGATTCAGTTTCAGATTGTACCTTCTATGCTTGTTGAAGAATTTCTCAAATCTTCCATGTGGTTAGTGGCCCTCTTGGACTTGGTGATGACATAATCCATATACACCTCAATCTCCTTGTGTATCATGTCATGGAAAAAAAGTAGTCATGACCCTCATGTAGGTGGCCCCAAAATTCTTTAACCCAAATGGCATAATCTTGTAAAAATACATCCCCCACGGCGTGATTAAAGCCGTTTTCTAGTCTTCTTCATCAATCCATATCTGATGATATCCAGCAAAACAATTAACAAACGACTGCAGCTCATGCTTGTCACAGTTGTCAGTAAGAATGTGTATGTTCGGCAAAGGGAAGTCATCATTAGGACTGGCTCAGTTGAGATCCCGAAAGTCGACACAGACTTTAACCTTCCCGTCCTTCTTTGGCACTAGCACAATATTGGCTAACCAGGTTGGATACTCTTCTACCTTGAGAACCTTGGCTTTGACTTGCTTGGTGACTTCTTCCTTGATTTTCAAACTTATATCGGGTTTGAACTCTCTGAGCTTCTGCTTTACCGGTGGACATGTCGGATCTGTTGGGAGTTTGTGAGCTACAATAGTTGTGTTCAGACCAGTCATATGACCATGCAAATACGTCCTCATATTCCCTTAGAAATTCCATGTACTCTTCTTTTTCTAACGGTGACAGGTGGACGCTGATACGCCTTTCCTTGACATTCTCTATATCCCCCAAGTTGATCAACTCAGTTTCGTCCAAGTTAGACTTTGGTCTATGTTCAAAATCCTCCACCTCTTTAACGATCTCTTCTAGTATATCATCTTTTTCTGAGTCTATGCCCGTTTGTTGCATTGTCTCGTGCAAGTCACAATCATCGGTTCATTAAGATAAGTAATAGTAATGCTGTGTAAATAAAGTAAATGATGGTAAAACAAAAAGAGAAAGATTAATAAGAAACTGAAACGCTTTGATAAATTTCATAATTGTTTTGAACATTGGAGCTCAGTTCGAATTTAAAGAAAATATGGAAAGAAAATCAACTAGCAAAACTGGCTACCCCGAAAATCTCCGGGCCCTGGTGGTTCTGATGGACTAATTATTGAGACACTCTCCTCGGCTCACAACTTGTATTGAAGGGCCTTCCTCCCTTTTCTCCTAAAAAATGACATAGCAGTCTATATCGTCGTCTTCCAGAAACAGATTCCTCATTGCCGCTAATGCTTCCTCTTCTTCTAACCCATATATGACATTAGTTGGGCTAGAAAGCCTGCTCCATATGAGGTATTGGATGCTCCAGTGGGTAATAAGGTCTGTGCCATGGTGGCGACCATTCATTAAACTCTTTTCTGGTGTATTCATGTCCCAAACCAAAAGTGGTATCGTGTTTCTTTAGCTTGATGGGTTTGGCGATTCCCTGGAGGTTCTTGCCGAGTCCCTTTCCAGGTTCATATCCACACCAATTCAGTATGCTCTCAATCTTGTTGTCCCACCGTTTATCCTTTTCCATGGCGTTGACCCGCTCAATGTGGTGGTAGGTTTCTCCGCCTATTTTCCTTCTTACTCCGATTGCTAGGATGGTCTGGCTCTATATATGGGATTGCTACCATCGCCATGAATAATCACCTCTTGGTAACTCCACTCGAACTTTACTTCCTGGTGTAGGGTTGATGCTACAGCTCCGGTGGCATGAATCCATAGCCGTCATAATAACAAGTTGTAAGATGATGAGATATCTATCATTTGAAAATCGACGTCGAACCAAGTCGGTCCCATCTGCAGACACAAACTGATTTATCAAATAGTGGACCTTTGGGATTCATCAAAAGCTTTAACATTGATGGCCCCATTCTTGATCTTATACAGGCTCTTTCCCAGTGTTTTATGAGTCCACCAATGGACAAATATTGAGGTTGGACCTTTCGTCAATTAGAATTCTGGTGATGAAATAATCCTCGCACTACACAGTTATGTGCAACGCCTTGTTGTGGCTCAAATCTTCTGGTGGCAGCTCATCTTCGTGGAAAGTGATTTTATGACTCTCCAACACTTGCCCTACCATGTTTTTCATTTCTCCTCCAATTATGTAACTCGGCACATATGCCTCGCTCAGTACCTTTATTAAGGCATTCTTATGTGTATTAAAGCTTTGCAATATGGCTAAGATGGAGATTTGAGCTGGCGTCTTGTTCAGCTGATCGATGACTGAGTACTCTTTTTCTTGTATCTTCCTCCAAGAGTCATCAGGCCGAGTTTCAGTGATGGTTGGTCATCCAGAGGCTTGTTTGCTGGTCTCAACTAGCTTTTTTGGAGTATAAACCCTGCCGATTCTGGTCATACCCTGTGCTGCAATTGCTTCTCCAGATTTGGTTTTCCCTTTCCTTTTCGCCTCGACGGTGTAATCCCAAGGGATGGCCTTCATATGGAACGGTGCTATGACTGATATTGCTACAGGAATGGGTACCCTTGCTTTGGGATGTAACACATAAACTTCAAATGGCATAGGTGCTTTCAGGGATCCAAACTCGACCTCAATTGGCCCGGGCGCCTTTGTAGAAGAAGTTGCTTCGAACTCAAATGGTATAGACATGTTCACTTCATCGCCCCCAGACTGCTGGATCTGGACAACAATCGGATTAAGTGTGACTGTTGGTTTGTTTGGCTCGTCACCCTCAACAATCAATCCAATTGATCCTTTAGGGTCCCATTCATCTTCTATTTTGATCATGTGAGTGCCTCCACCCTTGTGGTCAGGAAAAGGGTTGTTGCGAACATTAGGAGCATGCTCCTTTGCCACGATGATCTTGTTGTCAATTAAAGCTTGGATTTTATCCTTTAGAGAGAGGCATTCATCAATGGAATGCCCTTTCATGCCGGAATGGTATGCACATGTTTTTTTCGGGTTGATCCATTGGGAAGGATTTTCTGGAGTTATGGCAAGGATAGGGGTGACGTAACCAATAACTTTGAGCCTTTCATACAGCTGGTCGATTAGTTCGTCAATGGTTGTATATTGTTTGGGAGGTCTGCGGTTGAAATTAGGTCGAGGTCTAGGGATGCTTTGGTGAGTGGGAGGTGATTGGTAGTGAGAGGGTTGAGTATTATAAGCTTGGTAGACGGGTGCGGGTTGAGGTATCTGGGTGAAGTAAGGCTGATATGTGGGAGGTGGAGGTGATTGGTAAATAGGCGAGGGTGCTTGGTAAGAAGGCGACGGTGCTTGGTAATTTGGGTTAGGTTGATATGTGAGTGGAGGTAATGGGTAGGTTTGGTATTTTATTGGGGATTTCGTTCTTTTTGCAACTATCACGGCATCACATCCCTTTTCTTGGTTGTGCCACCAAACTACAGAGCCTTATTGGTGGCCTGGAATGTTTCAAAGTTAGTGACTATACCACTTTTAATGCCTTCCTCAATCCTTTCTCCTAGCTTGATGATGTCAGAAAATTTCTGGCCCTCAATCAGCATCAACCTCTCATAATATTCTGGGTCCTGAGCTCAGACGAAAAACCTGTTCATCTGTTCTTCTTCTAAGGCTGTCCTAAACTTAGTAGCCTCTGATCTACAACGAGTAGCATACTCGTGAAATGTCTCTGAAGTTTTTTTTTGCAAATTCTAGATGTACAATATGTTTGGTGCATTCTCTGTATTGAATCTAAACCTGTCCGTGAAATCGGATTCCATACCTACCCAACTTGTACACTTTTTGGGGTCTTGGCTAACGTAGCAAGATAGAGCATCCCCTTTCAGACTTCTCATAAAAAGCTTCATGCAGATCTTTTCATTCCTTTCGACTTGGACTAGCTTGTCACAGTACGTCCTAAAATGGACTCTGGGGTTCCCTGCGCCATCAAACATTTCGAAATTGGGAGGTTTGTACCCTTCCAGAAGTTCGACATCTGGCTGAATGCAAAGGCCTATATTATTCAGTCCTTCGATACCTTTGTTTCCTTCAACACCCTGAACTCAGCTAGTCATCTTCTTGAGTTCTGCGGCCAGGTTTCTATTAAGAGAGTCTTTGCCATCAAATTTTGGTATGCTTGAAATTGGTTGAGTATAGTACGGCATGGTTTCCACCTAGATGGGAGTGTTGTGGAGATGATCACTTGTGGTGTTTAGTGGTTCAGGAATGAGCAAAGGAAGGTTGTTTGAAGTGTAACATGTGTTGCATTGTTGAACATGAGTGGGTTGTTTTTTTGCCTTCGGGATATTCTGTGGAGGTGTGGGATTTTTTTTTTTGGCCAAATTTTTTGTTTTTTATATAATAGAAGAAAAGAAAATACCACAAATAGGTGAATTACAATAAGGGAGTCATATAACCGGAGTTGTTACCCATATAACTGTTAGAATATACGCTTAACGCTAGAGGGGGGTGAATAGCGTTATAATAAAAAAACAGCGTAAACTTGCGGAATTTAAAAATTGCAGGAATAAGTAAATACGGTAATTGAAATAATCAAGAAAGAACACACCGTATTTTATCCTGTTTCACCACAACCCGTGGCTAGTCCAGTCCCCGAGAGACTCTCTCGAGATTCCACTATCTTTGTCAAGCTTACGGGTGCTTAACAAATCGTTACAGTTGCTTAAGGATACCGCACCTTAAGACTTCACTTGCTTGAGGATACCTCACCCCAAGACTTCAACCACTAAGACTTTGGGTACTTAGAAAACCCGACAAATGAGAAGATAAGTTCTTCTCAAACAACTCTCTTTTACACAAGCACTCTCTCAAAAGAGTAGATAAAGAGATACAATTTTAGCTCTATGAACAACACAAAGTTGTCTATCAAATGGCTCAACAAAAGCTCTAAAATGATGCTTGAAAATGATCAAATATGTATATCAATGTATGGAGGAGTTGTGTGTTTAAAAACAGCTCAAAAGACCTCATTTTATAGGTGAAAAATGGTGCTGACCGTTGCTTAATTGACAAATAAAATCCCTGAATTTTTGCTCATACAATCGATTGTCTGACCTACACAATCGGTTGTTTTAGGACCGTTCAAAAAACAGACTCCTGATTTTAAGGGAAACAATCGATTGTAAAACCTGTATATGATTGTGCTTCAACGTTCAAAAATCAATTTAGGATTCTGTGGGAATGGTCTGAATATAATCGATTGTAAAAAAACCATAATCGATTATTCTGATTATAATCGATTGTTAAAAACATATAATCGATTATTCAGCTGATTGAAAAATTCAGTTTAAGTACTATCTCAATACAATCGATTGTTAGAAGTATATAATCGATTGTTTGCTATTTTGAAAAACTTCAGATCACACTGTCTTAATACAATCGATTGTTAAAACTGTATAATCGATTGTTTGCTATTTTGAAAAACACAATCGATTGTAAGGAGCATATAATCGATTGTTTAGGTCCAGATTTAAAACACATGTTTAAAAACCATTTTGACTAAAATACAAATCATTTTGGTTTAACACAAAGATGCATGATAAATAAGATTTAATAAAATGTTTTATGCATGTTTATGATGACCTAATGTTGAGCCAAAAGACGAGATAACTTAAGCGTTGTTCTTACATTGGTTCTACCAAACGACCTACGTCTTGGGTCTTCGGTCTTGAACTCTTTGGCTCGACTTTGGCTTATTCATGTGATTTCGTCATCAGTATGCTTCTCGCCATTTGATTGTTTGTCATATTATATCGTTGTTTGAATCTTGACTTCATTGTTTGTCATTCATCAAAACCTATACCTGAAAATCATGCTCATACAACCAAAGCGCACTTATCATAGATAGAGTGATTTTCTACAATAACAACCGGTCTAACCTTACCGTATTCAACCTATTATGATAGAATTACATAACAAAGAAAAGAAAAATAAAGGAAGATAGGTTTATAAGGTAAGGGGGAGTCACCAGTATTGTCACCCATATAACAATAACCGTTGAAACCTTACCTTATAAATCCTATCGAGGCCTTAAAAATCCTCCAAAATAAAAGCAAGGAAACAATGAAAACTAATGTGATGGTAAAGAAAGATGAAGTAAAGCTTTCTGTTCTTCATATTTGAGAGCAGATAACTCCAATTGCCTTTAAAATTCACGCTTGTTCCACGACTGATTAGGCTTTAAAACAGGTGGTTGAATAATTTGCTTTTGCTTTGCAATTCTCATGGAGGGCTTCCGAATGTTAGCATCTACACACATCCTGCTATCACCATTTGTATCTCTTTGACGATATTTCTTACTTGTTTTACTATGCATTGGTGATAAGATTTCTTCTTCCTCCCCTTCTTCATACATATGTCTTCCTTTCTCCTCATTCAGAGATTGGCTATTCTGATGTTGATTTGTGAATCATTTAACACAATCTGATGTTGTCCCTTCTCCAAGGATGTGATTGACTTAGATGGTACAATCTGATTTTGGGAAACTATAGGCAAAGATGTTGCACTGCGATTAGCATGTATAGTTTCACATGTTTTTGTATTATTTTTTGGATAAAATATCGGAGCATTATGGTTCAAACTGGTCCTTTTGTTTGCAACTGTCGGCAGTTTGACACTGTACTGTACTGAATATAGCTTCCTTCGATTGTTGAACTGATCATCATATTCCTCTCCAGGAGTATGTTCTGCATCATCTTGATCATCATCTGAAGAAGTAAAGGCAGCAAAACCTTATCTCCGGCTCTCGTCGTCATCAAAGTCTCGTTGGTCTTTCCACAATTTTGATTTAGCGACCATGCCCCTCATAGGACTTTGTTTCTCAAATGCAGATGATGATGAAAGATATCCATAGCAATAGCTCACTGTCTGCATTTCCCCGGTCATGCTTCCAGATTTAGTGGAGAGCACCTCGACCTCTTCAAACTGTAAATGTGGTGCATTTTGAGTTGAATCTTCAGCAGATAGAGAATCTGCTGGAGTAGTGACCTGTCTGCCTTGTTTTGAAATTTCCAGTTGACTTGAGGTCTGCTGATGATCTGACTTTTGAGCTCCCTCCTCTTCTGTAAAGTTTGCTAATTGTTTCTCATCCTCAAAATTTGAAGTAGCCAAAACTTCCTGATCATTTGCTTGCCCTGTCTGTTTACTAAAATCTGCAGTTAATTGCATTTCCCCAGTATTAGGTACATCTTTGGAAGGCTTAGCATGTCCTTTGTCCACCCTCAATATCTCCTCCATCGACTTAACCGAACATGCTGTCTGACTTGTATCCTGGCTCTCTGTTGAAACTCCTTGATCAGCAGGACTATAAGTTGGAACAGAATAACTCAACTTTGGCACTACTGCAGCGGTAGTAACTGTTTCATTAAGCAAAGAAGTGTTGGGAGCATTTTGATCCAAAATGTGTGTTAACTTCTGCTGCGATTCAGTAGATTCAAACACTGTATCATTCTGCATCAAGTGCTGTTGATCAGTTAAACTATGAGTTGGAAAAGTGTAATACAACTTTGACACTACAGCAACTGGAGTGACTGTTTCACTTAACAATAGATTGTTAGGAGCATTTTCACCCTTGGCCTGTGTTAACTTCTCCTGTGATTCAGCATATTCAAAAACTGGTTCATTGTGCATCAAGTTCTACTGTTCAGAAGCTATACTCTGCACTGAGGAGTTTATCCAGCATTGTTCTGTACTTTTTGCATTTTCATCTCCTTGTATGCTTAATGCAATTGTAGGTTTCACATTTAGTGCCACAATAGCTGATTGTTTTTCGGGCAAAATAGTTTCAAGAGACTTCTGTGTAAAATTGTAGGAGCTTTACTGTTTGGAGCATTTTGATACTTGGCCTGTGATAACTGCTCTTGTGATTCATCATATTCCACAACTGTTTCATTCTGCATTAAGGACTGCTGTTCAGTAGCTACTCTCTGCATTGAGGAGTTTGTGCAGACTTGATATATCCTTTTTGTGTTTTCAACTGCTGGAATGCATGATGCAGCAGACTGTCCAGTAAGATCAATGACCTCGTCAATATGCTTCATTGGACCTGCTACCTGCGAGACATCTGGTACACTACTGATCACAACAGTCTGTAAACTTAGTAGTTGCTCTGCATTTCCCTTATCAATCTTAACAGATTGGGAATCCTTAGGATCACCATTCTGTTTCTCAACATGTTTTTCTACAGCATGATGTAAATCTGAATCAACTGGACCAACACTATCCTTTAAGACTGCATTAATCTGCATAGAAGATTCTGATGCCTCAAAAGTAATCTGCTCTGGTGCATTGGACCACATACTAGACACTGCATTAAATGCCTCAGTTGTAGATTAATTGTGTCCTGTTTGGACCATATTTCCATCTCGACCTTCAGAACAGCATGAAACTTCAGAAACAATTTGAGAAGGCTTTTCCTGTGATTCAACTGATACATTAACTGAATTGTGGTGAATCAGTTGTTGTTGCTGAATGGCCTTTTCCATAAAAGAAGACTCTTTCAAGACCATTTCTGCCCCTTTTTCATTTTTATCTGCTGGAGAATGAGATGCAGCAAATTGTGACGAAATGGACAGAACCTTATCTGGATGTGTTTTAGATAAACTATTCAGATTAGACTTCACTGGATCAGAATTGGCAGAGTTATAAAGCAGTGCAACATTTGTATTTTGAATTGAGGGAGTTTCAGACATTGGCAAAGATGAACCAGAGATTTGTCCATCATTCGCATTAGGTCGACGTCCTGCAATATTAGCATTCAAGTACTCCCTAGCATCGCCTCTTAATTTAACCAAACTGTCATGTCCTTTCAGTTCTGCCAGTGTGAACTACTTGTTCATTCAAGTCATTTGAACTCCAACGACAAGATTTAACATCATGTCCTTGGTGATTGCAGCATGTGCAAAATTTTGGTATATTGTTGAAGACAATCTGCTGGTTGTATTCGACAGTTTTTCCAGAATTTTTGTCGACTATCTTGATCTTAGTTTTCTTTAGATGCTTGTCGAGTAAATTAATCAAGACTTTAACTCGAGACGTACTAGGTCGAGTTCGATCTTGAGTAGCCTTGTCGACTGCAATTGGTTTTCCAACAACGGATGCGATGGACCGTAACGACTTTTTGCGAAGAAATTTGCTGGCAATTCTGGTAAAGAAATCCAAGTAACTGCTTTTGAAGTTTCTTCTCGGGGGTTAAATCCCATTGTCCATGGGAATGACCGGAAGAAGAAGTCATAGCCTTTTGATTTAATATAACCAGATGTTTTTATCAATGCATTCGCAAAATCTTCAAAAAGATTGAATCTTACCAGAATATGTCGGTATTCTAGTTGTCCAATGTTGCAATTACCTTTGACGTCGAAATGTTTAGGTAAAATTCGATGCAGCTCCTGAAGTTCTGGTTTTCCATATGAAAATTTAACAATAATTTCTTGGTGAAGACCTTCCTCCCTGGTGAATGAATTCACTTCATCTACTGTGAATTCAATAGTGGGAATTCCTTGTTGAATCGTAAGAGGACAAAGTTCCAGATTTGGAATATTTGTGACTGATTTTTGTCCAGCGAGCATCGATTCATATGACTGTTTTTGTACGTGAATAGATTGAATATCTGAATTGATATGACCAACCTCTCCCACACCCAGATGCTGGGGAGAGGTCAACGAATCCATAGATTTGAAGAGCTTCAAAATGGTTTCATCATATCCACTTCAATGGCTGCCAGTAGAAATTGAGGAAACGACAAGCTTACAATCTAAGGAATTGTTGCTGCTCGATTAAAGTTTGAACCCTTATCAAACAGATTAAATTAAACCGTAAGCTTTACATCAGAATGAAGAATTGGATTTGGATATTGAATGAACAGTATGACGAATCTATAATTCAAGATCTGTTGCATTTGGATTCAGATTTTGAAATACAAACAAGGAAAGGTGTTCGCGACAAGAAGGATATTGTCGTGAGTCCAAAATTAGGACTGTGCACTTCCGAATTCCAGCTAAATCGCCGATGAATAGTGGAGGATTCACTGTTCACGCATGCTACAGTAGAGAGAAAATTTTTGCCCTGAAAAACGTCTTACTTTTTCCTATGGTGTGGGATTTTGAGTATTGGGAAAGTTGATATCGAGAGTGGTAAGGTAAAATAACAAGTTCGCCAAGTTTCGAACTTGGTCCAGTTCTTCCTGAAATTTCAACAACTTCTGCTCAAGTTGGGCAGCACTTTCCTTGGAAACCTGAATACCCTGAGTAACCTCGGCTCGTTTACCCGAGTTCTAGTTTCTGATATTACTCAAGTATTTCATTTTTTCCTTGTTCTTGTTTCTGATAGGACTCGGAGGAGGAGAAGCTGGAGGGCCCTTGGATCTTGTGGAGTATGTAGATTATGCCAGAGTGCACGAACTAACCTTTGGGGAGTCGAATAAAACAAAAAGGTAGCAAGTTAGTGAGGATCATGAGAAGAAAATGTTGCAATACATAAACACATAGTGCAAGAATATAAATCGTGTCCTAATTTGGGAGCCTCGTTGTCCCCAAGGTAGGTCTAGCGACAAATAGATTTGGAGAACTAATAATGTTGAATGCCTCATTTTATTGATAAAAATAAGACGAATCGCAAAACGACACTAAAAAAATTGCAGGAAATTAAAATGTCACTAATGGACATTAGCCTTATTACATCTTTAAAAGCGAAAAGAAAAGAACCCTAACTACTTGGTCCCAGAAGGACCTTCCCCAGACTCGGCATCTTTAGCTCCATCAAATAGCTTTACCAGCTCGCGCATTCCCAGCAGCAAATAGGCTCTAGCCAAGTGTCCTCCTTCGTTTCCCTCAGTGTTCTGGCAATTTTCAATACTCTGGATGAACCTCCTTTCCAACTCTACTAAACCCCACTCCAAATATCCCAGTCGCTTGTTGGCGCTGACAACCATATCTTTCCATTATTCAATCAACTTTTGATGTGCTTCTTGAATTTTTTGGTGTTCACTCTCGTATTCCCGAATCCTCTTATGCAATTAGTTGTACTTAACCTGTACTTCAGCCTTTTCGTCGATGCCCTTATGACCTCGCATGGACATGGGTTGTCCTAACCCACCATGATTGTCTTCCAACCAACTTGGAAAGTATGGGCTATAACCAGCATGGTACCTGTCTGGTTCTATGGAATCCTTTCCCAGGATGATTTTGCAATGCCACAAGTGTTGGGTGGAACTTGTGAGGGCTATCGTCGTCTTGAAAAGTCGGCCCTGAAGTGACTCATCTTGTAGACTCTTGGTATAACCTTCTTTCTCCCTACCTGTCTCATGACTCAGAGAGGGACATAAGGATAAGTTCCCCTCAGACCAACAATATAAGAAATGGTGCATCCCGAGATCAGACAATGAACTCTTCAGTAGGAAACCATTCGAACATCCACTGCACTTGGTCTTACTTTGGATTTTCAAATAATCCTACCCACCCTTTAGCATCTTCTGGCTGAGAAAAGATGTTAGGCATATAGTTCATTCGCCTTGGCTGATGGAAGGCGATATGATCACCCTTGTCTCTATGCAAAATAACTTGCCGATATTCACCCTTTTGGAGGTGCTCCATGAGCCAAAGTTGGAGTAGTAAGTTACAACCCTCAAAGTGATTGGCCCCTTGTTGACAGTTTTAAGGGCTCGGTATATCTTCGCCGCAATCATTGGTACTATGCTGAAAGGTTGCCCGCCAATCACTTCTATTAGAGTCTTGGTGACCATGGCTAGTCTGGTGTGGATCCTAGCCTTCTTCATAGGAAATACTATCATCCCCAAAAAGCAAAACACAAAGACGAAGACTCTTTGACAATAGGCTAAAAACTCGTGTTTTAGTCTTTATGAAAACACTTTAATTACTGCATTTTACAAATGTTTGACCTTAAATGATTATGAATTGTACGAAATTCGTAATTTATACCTTGCAGGAAGAGTTTCCAACTTAGTAATTAATTGGGGATGAATTTGAGTAATTTGAGGCTTTGAAATTTGAGTAAAAGCTAAATAAATCAAGTTGGAATCGTGTTCAGGGGTCACAACGCAAGTCCGGAGAACAAAATAATGAGTCGAGCAGGCATACGACACATTATCTAGTAAAATGCCCATAACGTTTTTCTTAGAACTCTGTTTGGGCTCCATAATATATTGATGGAAAGATATTTAAAAGGCTAAAACTTTTATGTTCTGCATTTTACCGAATTCCCACTAGTACAGGAAGTATCGCGCCCGCGATAAAATGTGCGCGCCCAAGACAGAAAACTGGGCAAATTAGCACGCCCAGATGTGCGGGTGTGCTAGTCCAGTCCGGAAAATCAATTGTTTGGGGGTAAAATGGGAAATCTGAGGGGATACACTCAACTTACATAAAGTAAACTACATTATTGAGAGAAGATGTGATCTGGAGAGAAAAAAGAAGAAGAAGAATCATCTTGGAGCTGAGAAAGGATAGGAAGAACGTCATCTTGGAGCAAAGATTAAAAAAAAATTTCTTCTAAACTTTCTTCTAGATGCTTGTTTATATTATGTTTAAGACTTCTATTGTTGATTTTTGTCTAAATATGAGTAGCTAAAAAACCCAATTCTTCTGGGTTCATGGATGTTAGATGAATATGTAGTTTGAAGCTTAGATTGAACATCTAGAATTATTCTTATGGGTTATTTATTTCATTCTGCTATTAATTATTTTACTGTGTAGCTAACAGTGAAATACTATTTACGAATCTTGAGTTAAACGTGAAAAAGGAAATTCTTGATTGCATATAGAATCAAATAGAACAAGTTCTAAATCCTAGGCATGGGGTGAAGGATTCGCGATTAAGATAGACATATACTTAATTGCATTGTTTGGTTGAAGAATGAGAGTTGTAAATGCATTTTTGTTAATATTAAAACCATAGAAATATAGGTATTAATTTAACTTGAATAGGCGCATATGAACTCGACAGATTCTTATGAGTGTTATTAACCCTATAATCAATAACCCGGATAACATAATAAATCAATCTTAAGCTAAGATAGTAGCATGATCTCTAGCAAGTCCATGACCCTGGAATATCTTTTATTAAAATTGTTTATCAAAATATTGTGTAATTGTTATAGTAATTTTGTGCTGAATTATTGTTTAATTACTAAGTAATGTGTAAATTGGTTCTTTATATATTTTGTGATAATTTATCTTGAATTGATAATTGTTTGAGTCTACATGAGTCGAGAAGTTGATCACAATTCCTCGTGGGAACGATACTTTACTTACTACTATATTACTTGTCGATCGCATATACTTGCGTGAGTATTTTGGTTACAACAAGTTTTTGGCACCATTGCCGTGGAATTAGAAATTAACTATTCTTCTAGATTAGACTTTTATTTCTTTACAAGTTTTTTTTTTCTCATTTTGTAAATATTTTATTTTTTTGAATACTTGATTTTTCTCTTATGTATGTTTCTAGTTCTCTCAAGATGACATCTGGGGTGGAATATACAGATGTAAGGTTAACCCTTCTGTGGATATGGTCCAATGAGGTGAGGTCAAATTCATCTAGTTAAGTGCGGTATGACTTACTATGGATGTACCTCTCGTATAGATAGTCGAATGGAATGTAACAGTCCTTCAAACATGTTAAGTCTGGATTTTTCTTTAGTCCCATCATCTTGAGGAAACCCTTACCCTTGCGATTTTCTGGCATAAGCAAACCCGGAGTCTCCCAAGGAATACCAGCTAACCCTCCTATTTCCTCGAGCAAAGGTGTCATTTCAAGGTCCCTGAAGTGGCACACGGATCTATGACTATCCCAGAATAGAGTTGCAGCCTTTAGGATTTTGTTGTTGGGTTGGATCTCAAGAAAGAAGGAAAATTTCCCAAATACTTGTGGAAGAGAGTCTGATCACTGGAGTGAAGGTCTTCCCACCAGCTTAGCAACCTTGGGTGAATGTTGGTTACCATGTCGAATCTGGGGACTTCGTGCCTCATTTTCTGCAAATCAAAGTGTTAGACCCATACCCTGCCGGACTCGACTAGTTAAACCAATAATTAGCATGAGCGGCACTTATTTCTCCAAATAAATGCACAGACGTGGTGGTGTCCGTTTGGGTTCAAAGGAAATCCAGTGGACTTTGGAAAAGGCTATCTTAAAGAGTCATTATGAGGACAACATAACTGACTCGGCTAGGTTTGACCATGATGCATGCACAGTTAAACAGAGTAAGGTTTCTTTGGGGTATTAGCCAGATACCCTTGAGCGGACAACTCAAGAGGGAAAAGGCATAGAACTGTCGATTGCACCATTGATCGACTGGTTTTACCGCAAATATGCCTTTGCCAAATTTAGGGAGTTATAATATCGGAAGAGCGCAACCACTCATTATAAGTGTTGCTACGTTATTTTGTTTGGCACGAGTGGAATATGATGTTGAAGATGCAATTACAAGAATGAAATATATTGCCATGTATTTGCACGTTCAAAAAGTAATGATTACAATAATTCCTCATAATTACAACAGTATGGAAGAAAGCAATAAAGAAATAAAAGATATGAAGAGCCAAGTCAGTTTCGTAGAAGAAGAAGTGATAAAGACATTAAGTAAAAGCAGTGAAGAAGCAATAAAGTCACGAATAACATGCAATGGTAAAAGCCTAAAGAAAGTCCCCAGCAGAGTCTCCATACTATCGATGCCCCCTTTTTCTAAGGCGAAATCGGGTTTATGACACTTTTGGAGGACAACTCGTTCCCTTTTTGGAATTGGGTTTTTTGGGTTTGAACAGTTTCCACCTAATGATTATGTACATTAGGACACTTTAAAGGTTTTGAGTTTGAAAAATCAGAGTTTGGGTAAGGGCTAGCAATTATCTTGAGGGGAAGGTGTTAGGCACACCTCAAGATCCACTAGTGTGATTTTCGGCCATGTTATAATTGTGACTTCAAGTAAGAAATCAAGGGCTCAAATAAAAGGGTTCACACACAATGTTGCAAATACATCAGAACTTGAGAAAGGTAAAGAAGGGCAGAAATTGCTGAAAAGATTTATACAGTTTTAGAAGAAGATATGAAGCACATAAAGGGAGAGGGGTCACACGTGGTATTAGCGCACCGGTCATCATATTCGTATCTACCCTTCCCACCGCGTTAAGGTATTAAAGCACGGAGTAGTATTATTACTTATTGCATGCTATTACCCGTCCCAATCCTATCAGTCCTAGATGCATTGAGACTGATAATCCTAAAGGGGAGGGAGTTGGGGCTTTTCAATGTTTTAAAAGGATAAAAGTATATGCGACAAACAAAAACACATAAATAGTCAAGGGGAAACAAGTAGCAATTATGGCTCAACCAAGCCTCCTCATTCAAAACAGCAAATCAATTAGCATGACTTACAAGTACTGGTTTGGTCTGAATTAAGTTAAGGCATAGGATAGGCTGATTCAATACATATTTTCCAGATGAGGAGTCCAAATTAGTCCTGACTAGATGTAGCTATCAAAAACTGATACAGTTAACCAGTTACCTACAGTTTGCCTAAGTGAGGCTTATACGAACGACGTCTATTAGAGTTGTACTTATCATTAAAGAAAGTTACTAATGATGGAAGATGAATCTGCAGATTTCAAGACTAGTTTTAGGTTCAGAACGAGGCTAATTCAGTTGATTCGATCCTATAGGCATGATTTCTAAGTGTCATTGATTTTTAACAATTGTAATAGTCCTATATACAAGATCTATAAGCGAATTGATCATTATTAGACCTAAAGTTGCTTGCCTGGTTGACGTACATATACAGAAGTATCAAAAGACCTATAGGTATGCTTTCTAGATATGGAATTATCAAGGGTCTTATAAACATATTTTCTAGATGCAAAAATGCAGAGATTATACAGTCCTATAAGGAGATTTTCTAAATGCTAAAATGCAGAGATTATGCAGTCCTATAGGCAAGATTCTGCAGTCCTATAGGCAGGTTTTCTAGATGCGAAAATGCAGAGATTATGCAGTCTTATAGGCAGGTTTTCTATATGACATTTTGTGCAGAATCTAAAACATGATTTTATATATATAATGCAGGACCTAAGGCAGGATCTCTATATGAAAAGTATCGGAAAAATGCACGACTTGTCATGATTTGCATAAAGTAGTACCCAATAAGCATGATATCTATCCTTGTGCATACAATAAATAACCCTTCCCCTAATCTTTTCTATATACCCCATAATTATTAAAACTTATTACAACGTGAATGAATCAGAAAGAAGGATAAAGTGAAATTATATCAGAACATTTCAACTGCATCTAATCAGCCTAATTCTGACTCAAAGTCCAATAATATGAGATAAACCAACTTCCAGGATTAGATCTCTAAAAGAATTTCTCATATTTGGAGTGTGTCAAAGTTCCCAAGAGCCTCAAAGGGACTCAAGTCAATTCTTACACCCAAACACATTTCAGAATCAAGAAAATATGCAGTATGGAAATGCCAGCTCTCAGATGTCCAAGTTTAGAGGGAACTCAAGGTCCAAATGCAAGGCTCAAAATAGAGGGGCAGAACTTAAGATTCTAGGAATATGTGTAAGTGCATAAGGGAATCACAGAGAGGCAGTAGAGCTAGTGGTCATGCCCAGCAATTTGGATGCTGGCACACCCCTTAGTCAATTAGACATCTAGGGAGATCAAGCTTACAGGCTTATACTCGAATGAACCCAGTCAGGAAAGAGGGTTCAATTAGAGAAAATTAATAGCAATCAATCAAACTCTATTAGTGCATTTCAGAATCAATCAATTAGTTGGTAAAGATTTTTTAAAAGAAGAGCTCGCATATATAAAGAACACAAACATATGAATCAAGAAGTTTGTTTAGAAGAGAGTTTAATCAAAGAGAGGTTCACAACCATAAGCAAAAAAGGTTCAAGTCCAGCTTTGGCAGACTTGCAATGAGTCTGAGAGTCCAGGGTCCCAAACTAAAACCCTAAATCACACAAAAAAAAATCAAAATTGCCAAGAAACCCCCAAATCCTAGAGCTTCAAAGTCAAATCAGATGTAGAGATGAGGAGGCAAACCATTGAAACAGACTTAGATGTCTTGTTTCAGAGCCTTATGAGACCCAAAACAGATATGATACCAAGTTAAACACAAAGAAAGAAAGCCGATTTAAGAGCATGAAAGAACATATTTTAGAAAAGTCGGGATTTAAGCAAGTTCGAAAGAAAAGAGAGGTAATGCAAACTTAAGCAATAAAAGTAGATGAAACATGCTTATCAAGAAACATGAACAGAGTTCAGTAAAAGCAAAAATCAAAAACCTCAATGGTAAACACATATAGTAAACGAGTAAAGGGAAACATAACACAGATTAACATGTGAGCACACGTATAATGAAAAACGAAAGCATAGGAATCGTACATGCGTAGTAAAAGAAGTCACACGAGCACACATAAAGAAGAGAAGAAGGAGAATCAGAAGGATATTTTGAAAAACTTTCTAGAAACCCTAAATTGAAGACAAATAATTCTAAAAGGAAAATTTAGGGAATATACTTTAGAAGCTCAGCAGAACACAAACATACCATAGATCTAAGAAAATAACTAGAGAAGAACCTCGAACAACTTAGGGTTTCAGAGAAACCCTAGAAATGAGAAAGTCTTAGAGGAAAATCAGATCCAGAGTTGGCTGAGTTAGAAAGTGGCTTCTAATGCCTTAGATATACCGGAGCAGGGCTGAGGAGGCCCTAGAACTATAGATCTGAGATGATCTGGGAGAGGACCTCGAGGTCTGAACCCAAAACTTCGAGCACCCATGGTTTAATGGTGGAGAGGGGTGAGTGCATACTCTCCATGGCCTGAGAACATGGATTCCGGTGAAAGTATGGTGAAAGAAGGTAGGAGGAGGCTAGGGTTTCAATAGGCTTTGAGAGAATTTTGGGAGACGAAAGGATTTCAAATACGGCAAATTGGGTGGAATAGGGTAGGGCAAGAAGTCGTTTAAGATTAATTTGGAAAGGAAAATTTGTGGTCGTTGATAAAAATGATCAACAACCTGGATCAATAGTGGGAAACAGGGGGGTTTTTAATTGGGTCAGGGCCGAGTTAAAATTGGAATTGGGCCAACATAATTTAGGTGGAATTGGGTCCATTTAAGGGATAAAATTTAAATTCCCAATAGGTTGTTCTTGAAATAAATGTGGTTAAATATTAAATAGCCAGTTTTCCCCTTTTATTTTATAAAAAATAGTTAAATGATTTTAAAAGCCAATTAAAAGTGCTGAGTCGGTAAATAATATATTAATTTATACATATTGGAACCAATTTTACGTTTATAAGATATTTTTAATCTAAAAATAGGCTGAAATTATAATTATATTCAATTTAGCTTTTAAAAATACCAAATAAATTTGTAAAAAAATCACCTTAACAATAATTTGGTGTAAATATGAGGATTAAATTAGTCATTAACCATAATGATAATCATGGTAATAATTATTTGAATTTATACTGCTGAAATAGACAATAAATTAATTTTTAAAAAATCTTAAAAATTGGGAAAAATATCGAAATTCTTGGGCATGCTTATATATGCATACACATACAATTTTAAAGATATTTTGAGTATAAAAATATATAGAGAAAAATTTGGTATCAACATTGTGCCATGTTATGAGATTTAATGCACGAAGGGTGATGTCGTGTCGTTTTTAATGATTATATGGTGAGATTGAGAGTAAAAACACGAAGGGTGATGCGTGCATTTTTATTGGTTCAAAGAATATTGGTTGATCAAGTTCTTATTATTTTTGTGATTCTTTATCTTGTGACCCCTTCAGCATGTCCTCTTCCAAATAATACTTGTTTAGCTTTTACTTGCCATTATTTTGTGCATATGTTGTTAAATTGCACATGTTTATTATGTGGGTGTCTTGTGATAGCCTCGTCACTACTTCGCCGAGGTTAGGCTCAATACTTACTAGTACATGGGGTCGGTTGTACTGTTACTACACTCTACATTTTTGTGTAGATTTTGGTACTGGACCGAGCTGATCATGAGGTTAGCCGCTGGATTGATTGACCGGACCCAAGGTAGATCTGCTAGCATCCATAGACCCTATAGCCTCTCCTTAGTCTTAGTGTTTTATCGGTTCTTTTCCTTTAGAACAATGTATTTCCTTTCAGACTCTAGTAGCTCGTGAGTTGTGACTCCAGATCCTGATTGTATCAAATGTTATGTGTTGTTATAATATTCCGCAAACTCTATATTAGCTCCTTTTTAGCTTAATTAATTCTATTATTAAAAGTGTACTGAAGTTGATTTGAAAATTCTCTAACGTTGGCTTGCCTAGCAAGTGAAATGTTAGGCGTCATCACCCTTCGTGCTTTTACTCTCTTCCTCACAACAATCACAGACAATAGGGCAAGGAAATAAATGAGATAATAATAAGAATCCTGTCAAGGGAACAACAATTCAACAATTAAGTCTGGCAAGGAACAACATCAATAATATCAACATCCCGGCAAGGGAGATAACAAATCAGGCAACAATATCTCGGCAAGGGAGGCAACATGATGATCATTTCTCTTTCAAACTTTTACTTTCACAATTCACTTCCCAGCTCGAGCCAATGCTCTAAGAGGTTCATTTATCACTTATACTTTCACAATTCACTTCACAACATGAGCCAATGCTCCTCAAGGTTTGTAGGTCACAATTTTTTCCAGTAACTTTACGCAACAAATAGAAATATTCACCAAGGCATGAATAATATAACGAATTTATGAACATCACAATATAAGACAACGAGATACTCGTCATCATGCCTATACGTCGTACTCCACAGTTACCACATAGCAAATAAGACTCGACTCCTAATCCCTTAAGCCAAGGTTACACCAAACACTTATCTCGATGCCACGAATACAACTCACGTCTCAATTATAGATTTACCCCTTGATTCCACCACTAATTTGCTCGTATCTGGTCACAAGTTACTCAATTACATCAATAAATGCTAAATGAATCAATTCGAATGCATGAAAATGAATTTTCTAAAGTTTTGCCCAAAAAGCCAAAATTTGCCACCGGGCTCACATGTCAAAACCCGAGGTTCAAACCAAAACCCGATTACCCATTCCCCCATGAACCCAAATATATAATTTGTTTTGAAATCAGACCTCAAATCGATGTCCAAATCCCCAATTTTTGAAAAAACTAGGTTCTACCAAAAATACCCTATTTCCCCCATGAAAATCATTGATTTTGAGTTGAAATCATGTTAAAAGTTGTTAATGATTGAAGGAAATGAGTTAAAATTAACTTACAATCGATTTGGAATAAGAGATGTTCTTGAAAATTCGCCCTAGGGAGTTTGTGTTTAGAAAAGATGTGAAAATGTGTTAAAAATTTGTCTAAGTATAGAAGTTGCAGGTTGCAGATGTGGGAATTGCGAACCCCGACCTCTGCTAGGTTGGGAAATGCAAAACACCTCTTGCATTTTCGAGTTGGGAATTCAACTACAGCATCGCATTTGCAACTCAAGGCTGAAACAGGGGTAATCGCATTTGCGATCAAAACCTCACATTTGCGAGAAGATAGGCCTGGGATGTTTCGCATTTACCATTCACCCTTCGCATTTGCGAACTAGTATTTGCGATCAAGGCTTCGCAAATGCGAAGCCTGGAGGCTTGGTCACACCAGCTAAAATCTACAACTTTCTTCGCCTAGAAATCCACCCCGTGGCCTATCCAAAACTCACCCGAGCACTCGGTGCTGCAAACCAAACATACGCACAACCTCAAAAACATCCTATGGACTTATTTGTATAATCAAAAAAACCAATGTAACGTCATGAATATCGAATTAAACCTCATGATCAATGAAATTTCTCAAAACTTCTTTAAACATCAAATTTTGCATTTAAGGTCTGAATCACGTCAAATGGATTCCGTTTCTTACAAAACTTTACTGACAAAACAAATAAATTATATTGAAGTTGTACTGGGCTCCAGAACCAATGTAAGGTCCCGATACCACATGTTTCACATACAATTTCACTTTTAAAAACCTTTATATTTTTCAGAAAACAATTTTTTTCAAAAATTCATTTCTCGGGCTTGGGACCTCAGATTCGATTCTGGGCATATGTCAAAGAGCCATATTGCCCTATGGACCCTCGGGACTGTGAAATCACAGGTCCGGGTCCGTTTATCCATAATATTGACCGAAGTCAAATTAATTCATTTATAGTCAAAATGTATTATTTTCACATATTTTCACATATAGGCTTTTCGGCTACACGCCCGGACTGCGCAAGCAAATCGAGGTGATGCTAAAAAGAGGTTTTTAAGGCCTCAGAAAGTAAAATTTTATTTTAAAACAAGTCATTCTCCACCTCTAAAACAACTTTTTGTCCTAAAACGGACAGAAGAAAGAAGTACCCGAGTCGGGGAAAAGATGGGAATAACGGCTCTGCATATCGGACTCAGACTCCCAGGTCGATGCCTCAGAAGTCTAACCTCTCCACCGAACAAGAAAAAAAAGGAAAACTCTTCGATCTTAACTGACGAACCTGCCAGTCTAGAATAGCTACCGGCTCCTCCTCATAAGACAAGTCCTTGCCCAACTGGACAGTGCTGAAATCTAATATGTGTGATGGATCGTCGTGATATTTTCGAAGCATGGACACATGAATGTCTAGATGCGGTGCTAAGCTCGGAGGAAACGCAAGTCTATAAGCCACCTCTCACACCCGATCAAGAATCTCAGACGGGCCAATGAACCTAGGGTTAAGCTTGCCCTTCTTCCCAAATCTTATAACACCCTTTATAGGCAACACTCGAAGCAATACCCACTCACCGACCATGAATGCGAAATCACGACCTTGCGGTCGGCACAACTCTTTTGCATGGGTTGAGCTGTACGAAACCTATCCTGAATGATCTAGACCTTGTCCAAGGCATCCTGAACCAGATCCGCACCCAACAACCGAGCCTCTCCCTGCTCAAACTATCTAACCAGAGACCGACACCGACTACTATATAAAGCCTCATAAGGAGCCATCTGGATACTCGACTGGTAGATGTTGTTGTAGGAAAACTATGCTATAGGAAAAAACTGATCCTACGAGCCTCCAATGTCAATGACACAAGCTTAGAGCATACCTAAAATATGAATGGTCCTCTCAGACTGCCCGTCTGTCTGGGTATGGAACGATGTGCTCAACTCAACCCGTGTGCCCAACTCTCACTAAACTACTCTCCAGAAATGTGAGGTAATTTACACACCTCGGTCCAAAATGATAGACACGGGCACACCATGAAGGTGAACAATCTCTCGAATATAGAGCTCAGCTAAACTCTCGGAAGAATAGGAAACCGCCACAGGAATGAAATACGCTGACTTGGTCACCCTATCAACAATAACCCGCATTGCATCGAATTTCCATTGAGTCGGTGGGAGTCCAACAACAAAGTCCGTAGCGATACGCTTCCGCTTCCACTCAGGAATCTCAATCTTCTGAAATGAACAACTGGGCCTCTGATGCTCGTCCTTAACCTGCTGACATTTAAACACCGAGCCACATATGCAACAATATCCTTCTTCATTCTCTACCACTAATAATGCTTCCGCAAATTCTGATACATCTTCGCGGCGCTCGGATGAATAGAGTACTGGGAACTGTGGACCTCCTCTAAAATCAACTTTCGAAGCCCATCCACATTAGGCACACAAACGTGACCCTGCAATCTCAAAACTCCATCATCAAATAAGATAACCTACTTGGCACCTCCGTGCTACACCGTGTTTCTAAGGACACACAAATGGGGATCATCATACTGTCGATCTCGGATCTTCTCCAATAATGATGAAAGAGCGACTGTGCAAGCTAACACATGGTTGGGCTCAGAAACGTCCAACTTCACGAGCTGATTGGCCAAAGCCTGAACATCCAAAGCAAGTGGTCTCTTACCGACCGGAATATACTCAAGACTAATAATACTGGCTGACTTCCTACTTAAAGAATCTGACACCACATTGGCCTTTCCCGGATTATATAAGATGGTGATATCATTGTCTTTCAACAACTCCCAACCACCCCCTCTACCTCAAATTCAACTCTTTTTTTTTCTTGAACAAATACTGCAGACTCTTGTGATTCGTGAAGACCTCACATGCCACACCATAGAGAGAATGCCTCCAAATCTTCAATGCGTGAACAATGGCTGCCAACTCCAAATCATGAACCAGATAGTTCTTCTCATGAATCTTCAACTACCGCGAAGCATAGGCAATGACCTTGCCATCCTGCATCAACACTACACCAAGCCCAATATGAGACGCATCAAAATAAACTATATAAGGCCCTGAACCTGTGGGCAAAACCAACACCGGTTCCGCAGTCGGAGCTATCTTGAGCTTCTGAAAGCTCGCCTCACACTCGTCCGACCACCTGAATTGGGCACCCTTCCGGGTCAATCTGTTCATCAGGGTTGTGATAGATGAAAACCCCTCCACAAACTGACAATAGTAGCCTACCAATCCCAAGAAACTTCTAATCTCTGTAGCTGATGCTGGTCCGGGCTAGTTTTTGACTGCATCAATCTTCTTCAATCAACCTGAATACGCTCTGCTAATACAACATGACCTAGGAATGCAACTGAACTCAACCAGAACTCACACTTCGAGAACTTAGCATATAACTGACTATCCCTCAAGGTCAGAAGTACCATTCTAAGATGTTGGTCGTGCTCCTCCCGGCTGTGGGAATATATCAAAATATCATTAATGAAGACTATCGCGAACGAATCCAAATAAGGCCTGAACACTCGATTCATCAAATCCATAAAAGCTGTTGGGGCACTCAACCCGGATGACATCACCAAGAACTCGTAATGACCATACCGAGTGCGGAAAGCTATTTTAGGGACATTAGATGCCCTAATCCTCAACTAATAGTAGACAGATCTCAAGACAATCTTTGAAACTACCTTGGCACCCTGAAGCTTATCAAACAAATCATCAATCCTCACAATGGATAGTTATTCTTGATTGTAACCTTTTTGAACTGCTGGTAATCAATACACATTCTCATCGATCTATCCTTCTTCTTAACAACAACATCGGCATACCCCAAGGCGAAACACTAGGTCTAATGAAACCCTTCTCAAGCAAGTCTTGCAATTGCTTCTTAAACACTTTCAACTCTGGCGGGGCCATACGATACGACAGGATAGAAATGGGCTGAGTGCCTAGAGCTAAATCAATGCAAAAGTCAATATCAAGTGGGATACCCGGAAGGTCTGAAGGGAATACCTCAGGAAACTCATGAACAACAGCTGAGAATCAATAGATGGAACCCCAACATTAGGATCACGAACATAGGCCAAATAGGCCAGACACCCATTCTCGACCATACGCCGAGCCTTCACATTAAAAATTATACTACGGGTAGAATGGCCAAGAGTCCCTCTCCACTCTAAACGAGGTAGACCCGGTAAGGATAAGGTCATAGTCTCGACATGACAACCCAAGATAGCGTGGTAAGGTGATAACCAATTCATCCCTAATATGACATCAAAATCAATCGCATCTAGAAGAAGCAAATCTACATTATTCTCAAGACCTCCAAGCACATACATGAATGATGGACTCGATATATCACAATAGAATCACCCACTAGTGTAGAAAAATACACAAGAGCACTTAAAGAATCACTAGGCATGACCAGATACGGTGCAAAATAAGATGAAACATACGGCTATGTAGACCCTGGATCAAACAACACTCAAGTATCTCTATTACAAACCAGAACCGTACTTGTGATAACTGCATCGGAAGCCTCAGTCTCGGGCCTGGATGGAAGAGCATAACATCGGGGTTGGGCCCCACCACCCTAAACTACATCTCTAGGACTACTTGTTGATGGCTGGCCTCCACCTCTAATACTCTACCTCAACCTCTACCCCCACCTCTAGATGGATGGGCGGTCTGTGGAACAACTAGTGCCTGAACCATGGCACGGGAACTCTGATGCTGAGAGCCACTCAGTGCTCGAGGGCAAAACCTAGCAATGTGACCCATATCACCACAAGTGTAACAAGCCGTCGGCTGCTAAGAATGTTGGCCCTGACGACCTGAATGACCACCCCGAAAACTTCGAAGCGTCGGTGCACTGATAGGTCTTGGCAATTCACTATAGGATTGCTGATCAGAATACTGCATCTGAGGACCACGACCACCTGAAGCACCGTGAGAAACCTGGAGCGCTGGCTTAAAAAGTCTAGGATGATGGCCTCTAGCATACATATCCCTACCTCCAAACGAGGTACCACTGAATCGGCCTGAATGATGGGGCCTCTTGTCAGACCCATAACCACCTCCCTGCGACAGAACCATCTACACTCTCCGGGCCACATTGGCCGCCTCCTAGAAACATATCTTACTCCCAGTCTCCCTAGCCATCTGAAGACGAATCAGTTTAATAAGTCCATCAATAAACCTCCTCAGCCTCTCTATCTCTCTCAGTGGGAAGCATAATAAGAGCATGACGAGCCAAGTCAATGAATCTGGTCTCATATTGGGTAACAGTCATCGAATCCTGCTGGAGACGCTCAAAATGCCTCTGATAGGCCTCTCTCTGAGTGATGGGGAGAAACTTCTCCAGAAAAAGCTGCGTGAACTACTCCCAAGTCAAAGCTGGTGATCCGGCTAGTCTAGCCAAACATCAATCTCTCCACCAAGTTTTAGCGGATCCAAACAAGCGAAAAGCAGCAAAATCGATCACATTGGTTTCAACTATCCTCATGTTCCTGAGAACCTCTTGACATTTGTCTAGATAATCCTGGGGATCCTTAGTAGATGCACCGATGAATGTAGTAATGAAGAGCTTGGTGAACCTATCCAACCTCCACAAAGCATCGGCAGATATAGCTGTTCCATCACCGATCTGAGCTACCACACCCAGCTGAACTGCTCCAACTGGCTGAACTGCTGGAGTCTGAAATTTGGGTGCTATCTACTCCAAGAGTGTGAGTAGCAGGAGTCTTGGCTCCTCCTCCAGCATGAGAGACGGATGGTGCTGCACGAAGCAAGTCTGCCTGGGTTACGCTCTCCATAAGTCCCACTAGACGGACCAAAGCATCCTGGAGTATTGGGGTAGCAATAAACCCCTCCGGGACCTGAGCTAGGCCCACCAGAACTGCTGGGGCCGGAACCTCATCATCAAAATCAACCTGAGGCTCCGCTGCAGGTGTTGCTGCCTTGGGCTCTACCCTTACCTCGACCTCGCCCTCGCCCTCTGCCCCTCGTGGGAGCTGCTGCTGGGGGCTCGGGATGCTGATCAGTGGATGAGGAAGCGCGTGTTCTCGCCATCTGCGAAATAACAGAGTAGAATTACAATAATCATTAAGAAACCAAACCGCACGACAGGAAAGAATGAATGTGAAGATTTTCCTAACTCTGTAGCCTCTGGGTATAAATACAGTTGTCTCCGTACCGATCCCTCATACTAGACTAAGCTTGTCTATGAACTGTGAGACCCATGTAACCTAGATCACTGATACCAACTTATCACGACCCCGATTTCCTACCCTCAAGAGTCGTGATGGCGCCTACTAATGTGAGTTATGCAAGCTAACCCTTTAAACTAATAACTTCATTTTCCATTTATTTCTTTTTAACAAATACAAAGCGATAACATATGAACAACGGAAATTTGCATCTAAGCGGAAGAAATGATAAAATATCTGAAATTTGTATCTATTACAACTACTAAAGCCTTAAGCACACAAAACCTAGTGTCACAGACAGTCTAAGACTTACTACATACAAAGTCTGAAGAAAATATCAATACTGTTTCTAAATATAAGGAAAATGGAACAAGAAATAGGGATAGAGGGAGACGCCAGGGGCTGCGGACACCTGGAAGGTCTACCTTGGATCTCCGCGTGGATTGAAGGTAGACTCCAAACTACGGTCAAAGAGTTGCTCCGGTATCTACACATAGTGCAGAGTTTAGTATCAACACAACCGACCCCCCTATGCTGGTAAGTGCCTAGCCTAACCTCGGCGAAGTAGTGACAAGGCCAGGACCAAACTACCAAGTAAATCTGTGCAATTCAATATATACATCAAAAAAGAAGCACGAAAATAAACATCCAAGGATGGGAGGGAGAGCATGCTGCGGGGGAGATGTCAATTTCGAATAGAAAGACAACAGGTAAATGAAAGAAGCACTATATTCGTTCTTTTACTCTCGTCCTCAGTAGAGCAATTATACAATGAAAATGTGCAAGGGATCACTCTTCGTGCTTTAACTCACTTTCCTCACCATATAATCAGTATAATCGGCATGGAATGGTACATCGTGCGGCATGGCATCACCCTTCGTTATTTACACTCTTTCCTCACAATCATACATGGCATCACCTTCATGCTTTACACTCTTTCCTCACAAAAATAATGCACAGCATCATCCTTCGTGCTTTAACTCTCTTCCTCATCCAAACACCAATCACAGACAATAGGGCAAGGGAATAAATGAGATTATAATAAGAATCCTGGCAAGGGAACATAATTCAAAAATTAAGTCCCGGTAAGGGAACAACATCAATAGTATCAACATCCCAGCAATGGAGATAACAAATAAGGCAACAATATCCTGGCAAAGGAGGCAACATAACCATCTCTTCTCTTTCTCACTTTTATTTCACAATTCACTTCACAACTCGAGCCAACGCTCTAAGAGGTTCATTTATCACTAATACTTTCACAATTCACTTCAGAACTTAAGCCAACGCTCCTCAATGTTCATATGTCACAATTCTTTCCACAAACTTTAAGCAACAAATAGAAATCTGTCATACCCCAAGACACAACAGTCGCTCAACCGAGTAAACCCAATTGAGCAAGCCTGCTATATTACCTCCTACCCAAACTAGTTCATAAATAAAGAGGGGATATTATCCCATTTGATCAAACACTAAGAAATCTACCGTTAGCAACCTTCATCTCATTCCGCGAATTACTTCATTTAGTTTTCAAAGATATTACAAGTTCACAAGTTTAACGAAAAACATGCTTATCAAGTACCAACATTTCCAGCCCGGGCTCCCAACATCAACCACCACCCACAATAGTCTACAGAACCTCTAAATACAATAGAAGAGTAATAGATAAATGTCGGCAACAATGTTCCGGTTACACCTTAGAATATATTAAGAAAATGAAAAAAAGACACATAACATGACCCCAGGATGCAGTGGGGCTCACCGATACAGCTGATGGAAGGTAGAGGAGGTGCTACTGCCGGTGGACTGGAGTACCTGCTATAGAACCACCTACAATCATAACACGAATGTAGCGCTCCCGGCAAAAGGGACATTAGTGCCGTCGAATAGCACTAGTTTGTAAGCTAAAAGTCCCCTTTCAGAATAGAATAACCATACAAGCAAAGAATCCACAACAGTAAGGCAAGATCAATAATATTCTAGCACCCAATATTGAACCATGTAAGTCCTCTAGTTTATGAAATATATATATATATATATATATATATATATATATATATATATATATATATAGTTTTTGATTGAGAGATAACTAGCACCGATAGAAGTTTTACCACCATCTTTGTTAGCACGGAGTCCGATCACGACCCGATCGGCTAGGCCGTCCCTTAAGAGACATGTACTACAATCACAATTTACAGTTTTATTTGAATTCCCAGGTCTTAAATTTCCAGATTTTTTATTTCCAGCACAATACCATCATGTGTGCGGCATGGCGTCCGATCACGGCCTGATCGACTAGGATTCCTTTCCACATATGCTGTGTGGATTGGTGTTATCAAATTACAATATTACCAAGATCATACCAGTTAAGGGGAATAACCACGATCCACCCCTACATCGGCACGTGTAGTTTCAGGAGTGAGCCTTATGACCCACCCTTCATCGGTGTTGCTAATTATACTCCCAAAAACATATTTGATTCAATTTAGTATTGCACACAGTTGTAGTATAAATAAAAGTATACGAATATAGCATAAACGCAACCATTCTTACCTTAACATCTTTCACACTTTGTAGTTTTTATTAAAAATTCGATCTCCCTCGATAACTGTGTTTCTTTAACCCTTTGAGCTTTTCACAAGATTCATCTTTTTTCATGGCGCGCAGGCCTTAATTGTTTTTTTTCACATTTCCATCCCTGTATTTCCAAAGATCACCAACCAATATCAACGTACAAAATATTTCGGGAATTATGTATTTTTGAATTCAACCGAGATAGAATCATCAAGCATAAGGGATTCTTCCCAAAGAGGAATATTCCAACCAACAATTATATTACACATTGGTTGTATCTATAAGGCAAAGCATTATCTAAAACAGCCAATTATGGGTATAGTTCGGGTACAATACCTTTAGGCCATTCTACTTTTTGAAGTTAGTTCATAAGATTTGAGACTTATTTCATAATTGTTTCACATTTCCTTATTTGATTCATTTCCATATGTCATTACAGCTCATCAGCAAGTATACGTAATCAATCAAATCACTTAGTACACACAAGAGCAACTAGGAGCACTAAACAGAGCAATTCTTCTCACCAAATTAGCAGGCTAAACTTCTTTTAAGATACGACTCAAGGCTATATAATTTTGGTAGGTAACCACACTTAAACTTACAAACAATATGGAATTCATTTTCGAGAGAGAAAGTTTAGCCTACATACCTCGATTGAGCTTTCCTTAAGTCCTACTACACCCCGAGACTCTTAGCAATGTCAATATCTTAGGAACATGACAAATCGAACCACAAATTAGAGAGGTGATTATATTTCTAGTTCATTTGAGCATATTTTCAAACACTAAGTGGGTATTATGCTTTTAAAACCATTTTGTTAGAGATCTTACCATCCCCCATCCCGTCCTTAGCTCAAGACCTAACAAAATACTCTCAAGAACTCATGCATGCAAGATATCCACTTCTATCCTCATCAATTACCCTTCTAATTGTCTATCCTAGTTATATCTTGAAATTAAGAGCCTTGATTATAGACCCTTACCTATTAGAAAGATGACCTAGGTTCCTTTCTTGACAAATCTTCAAGGTTTAAGCAAGATCTTTAGGAGAAATATCGATGAAGAACCCTTTATCCCTCTAGGACCTCCCCCCTCTAAATGTATCCGAAAATGAGCCTAAAATGAAGTGTGGGGTGTAATATATCAACATGGAGTCGGGGTTATAATAGAAGCCCGATTTTTTGCACAGCCATGCCTCATAGGGCAGCGTGGAAATGAAAAATGTGCTTAGAAACGAAATTGGAGGCTCTCTGATAATTTACACAGCCGCACCGCATGGGGCGGCGCGGTAGTGTAAAATTCTGCATTGCTTTTGGTAATTTGGTCATAACTTCTTGTAGGAGTGTCCAAATGATAAACGATTTGAGTAGACTCGAAGACCTTTCATATAATAGGTTTTTCACCATATAAAACCTTATACCTATTTATATATGCTTGATCAACGTATAGATTTGTGCAAACTCATTTGGAATCTTAGTCTATTATGAAATTTTCTATCTTGATTTAGACTTAGGACTCTTCTTAAACCCCATATGACTTATAATGTGTCTCCTTTACTTATTATCATATCCAATTGATATCCATTATATCATGAACCTCATTTCCACACAAAATAAAATAATTAGCCTACGTAGCACCATGAAAGCCTAGCCTACTTAACAAATTTTTTTCCAGGTCCTTACAAAATCTTCACCATGGAATGAATAATACAACGAAGTCATGAAAATCACAATATAAGACTCACTGGCAGGCTAGACACCAACATATAGATACTTGTCACCATGCCTATACGTCGTACTACACAGTTACCACATAGCAAATAGAACTCGACTCATAATTCCTCAAGCTATGGTTAGACCAAGCACTTACCTCGATACCACAAATACAATCCACGTCTCAATTATAGCTTTACCCCTTGATTCTAACACCAATTCGCTCGTATCTAGTCACAAGTTACTCAATTATATCAATAAACGTTAAATGAATCAATTCGAATGCATGAAAATGAATTTTTCAAAGTTTTGCCCGAAAGGTCAAAAATTGCCTCCGGGTCCACATGGTCAAGACCCGAGGTTTGAACCAAAACCCGATTACCCATTTCCCCAAGAATCCAAATATATAATTTGTTTTGAAATTGGACCTCAAATCGAGGTCCAAATCCCAAATTTTTGAAAACCCTAGGTTCTACCCAAAACATCCAATTTCCCCCATGAAAATCATTGATTTTGAGCTGAAATCGTGTTAAAGGATGTTAATGATTGAAGAATATGAGTTAAAATTAACTTACAATCGATTTAGAAGAAGAGTTCTTATTGAATAATCTTCCGAGGGAGTTTTTATTTTGAAAAGATGTGAAAATGGGTTAAAATTAGTCTAAGTATAAAAGTTGCAGGTTGCAGATGTAGGAATCGCGAACAGGGGTTCGCAATTGCGAACACCAACCTCTTCTAGGTTGGGAAATGTGAAACACCTCTCGCATTTGCAAGTTGGGAATTGCGACTACAGCGTCGCATTTGCGACTCAAGGGTGAAACAGGGGTTATTGAATTTTCGAGCAAAAATAGGCCTAGCTATTTCACATTTGCGGTCCAACCTTCGTATTTGCGAACTCACATTTGCGAGCCGGTAGGCCTGGTCACACCAGCTAAAATCTGTAACTTTCTAAGTCTAGAAATCCACCGTGTGGCCTATCCAAATCTCACCTGAGCCCTCGGGACTCTAAACCAAAATATACACATAACCTCCAAAATATGCTACGAACTTATTCGTGTAATCAAATCACCAAAATAACGTCATGAACATCGAATTAAACTTCAAGATCAATGGAATTTCTCAAAACATCTTTAAACATCAAATTTTGCGTTTAAGGTCCGAATTACGTCAAATGGATTCCGTTTCTTATCAAATTTTACCGACAATATATATAAATCATAATGAATGTGTACCGGGCTCCGAAACCATAATACGGGCCCGATACCACAGGTTTAACCTAATATTTCACTTTCAAAAACCTTTATATTTTACAATTTCTTTCAAAAATTCATTTCTCGGGCTTGGGACCCCGGAATTCAATTCCAGGCATAAGCCGAAGTCCCATATTTTCCTACGGATCCTTTGGACCGTCAAATTACGGGTCCAGGTCCGTTTACCCAAAATATTGACCAAAGTTAAATTAATTAATTTTATAGTCAAAATTTTACCATTTTTCATAGATTTTCACATATAGGCTTTATAGTCAAAATCAAGGTGATGCTAAAAGAGGTTTTTAAGGCCTTGGAATGTAGAATTTAATTTTAAAATAAGTACAGCCAGTTGAGCTACAAGCTTAGTTTCTTTTTTATTTTAATCAGGGGAATTTGCAGTACTTTATATCCACCATTAGATTGACCACTTTAGTTATTCATCAGTTTGCATAAGAAAAGAAAGAGTAGATTTGGCGTTACCCTGTAATATATGCGCCTACTATTTTTATGGCTTGCGACTTAGTTATGGGCCTGTGTTTGGCAAACACATGCATTGCTTCTTGTGCAACTATTTGACCCGCCAACTCCGTGGAGTTTTTGAGGTTTGTAGAACTACTTTTTACGACATGGTGAATTAATGGAGCAATCGGAGAGGTAGTAACATTCTTCTTCGTAACTGTGATCCTTATAATTATTCATTTTATTCTTTTCATTGAACTTCAAAAATCAGTCTACTCTTAGATGATAACTTTAATTAACAACTACATATCTGAATATTGAAACAAAGATAATTTCCCGAGCATCTGTCTTTCATTTTTTCCAGTGTAGAGCTTCATGTTTACGGACATGCTCAAGTGTCGGCTTTGCTTTTGTAGGAAGCAAAAAAGTGTTTGAATTTTCCAACCTGAACTTCTGTCTCTAACCTGTATTTATTTATGTAACTGCCAGAAAAGTTTGTCTGAGAAAAAACTGCCAGATATGTTTTAATATATGCATTCATCTCAATTTAAAAAAAATCCTCCTACTGATGCACATTAATCTAAAATATTGATCTCTTATTCTAGAATTGTTGGATGGCTCTACAGTGACATTGATTTAACGCTACTTTGAACTCAAGGAAATGAACATTCTTTACGTATATATTGTTATTTCTGTTTTGGCCTCCCTCCTATTGGTGTGGGAGACAGATTTATCATCGGTGAAAGCTTTTCTAAGTTTGATGGGAAACAGTACTACCATATTGAAACTTGTGAATCACTGCTCTAGCAAGATAAAATGATAAATTCAGTAATAGATGTTCAATCATTTGACATTTAGGACTATCTTGTTGCAAAAATTATTTTTATGTTACTTTTTTGGCAGTTAACTTTCCTAATGGGTGATTACAACAACAACAAAATAGAGTTCAATTAGTTTAATTTGGTTGAACAAGTTGTGTTTCACTATTTTGGGAGTGGTTCGAGCACAGTATCACCAAATCCGCCCCTCGAGCAATATCTCAGAACAATACCAGCCCCTACGGCTCAATCTCACATCACAATGGGTACCCGCGCTCACTGGGGGTGTGCAAACTTCTCGAGGGACCCCTTACAGCCTAAGCGCAATAACAAACCATCTCATGGCATCAAAACTACGCTTTCAACCTCATATTAATCAAGCCACCTTGTGTTGTACATATATCTTTCCCTCGACTCAAATCAATATCAATGTTTCCTCACAACATAGGCCCTCCGCCTTACTCAATCAAAAATCCTCACAAGCCACTCGAGCAATAGTAAAATAGTGTTTCTCAGCCCCAACGACATTTAAAATACTATTTAAGTATTAAAACTGAGTAAATATGGCTGAGTATGGAAAACAATGGAAAATGACATGACTGAATTCAAGTATAGAGTCAAAATAGTGAGAAAATATCAGTAAAATCCCCGAAGGGTTCAAACAGTTGGCATGAAGCCCAAATATGGCATTCAACCAAAATAATGATGATAGCAAATAGATTTTAGTCGAATATGGGGTAAATCATCAATCGAGATGGACTACGTCACAATCCCCAAATAGTGCATGATCTCATGCTCGTCATCAAGCGTGTGCCTTACCACAATATAGTACTACGATGTGCAATCCGTGGTTTCAAACCCTCAGAATATCATTTACAATCCTTACTCACCTCGAACTGGTCAAATCTCTAACCCGCGATGCCTTTTCCCCTTGAATTAGCCTCCACGCATGTCAAATCTATCAAAAATCAGAATGAGGATATCAAAATATGCTAAGGAAATGAAGCCCAAGCGAAAACAATCAATAAAGGACACTAATCCCGAAATTACCAAAACCCGACCTCCGGACCCACGCCTTGGAATTTAATAATTTTTTACATCAATAGATTCCTTATCTCCCCACGAGTTCATACATATCAAAAATTCTCAAATCCCACCCCAAATAGTCCTCCAAATCCCCAATTAAATGTCTAAGTTCCAAGCCCAAATTTCCCCAAATTTCACCCATAATTTTCATAATTTCTAGCTCTAATCCGTGAAATAATAGCATAGGAACGAGGTTTAAGTAAAAATTACTTACCTCAATGAAGTTTAACTTGAAATCCCTCTTTCAAATCGTCCAAAAAGCTCCCAAGCCGAAGTCAGAAATGGTGAAATTAGCTAAAATTCGCGAAGGCCACAATTTATACTTTCTGCCCATAACTTTTCGCATCTGCGGCTCAAAACTTGCTTCTGCGGTACCACATTTACGGTTCATCATCCGCTTCTACGGAAAAATTGCATCTGCGATCACACTTCCGCATTTGCGACATCGCAGATGCGGTCACCCTAACCACTTCTGCGGTCTCTGCTTGCCTTGCCCCTTTTCGCTTTTGCAATCGATCTCTTGCACGTGTGGCGCCACACCTGCGGTCTCCAATCCGCAGGTGCAAAAATATTAGAAGCAGCAATTCAGCAGCTGCAACAAATTTTCAAACTTCTCATTAACCACCCGAAATCACTCTGAGGCCCCCGGGACCTCAACCAAAAGCACAAACATATCCTAATACCTTATTAAAACTTGTTCTATTTACCAAAATACCTCAAACAACATTAAATCACCCAAAACACATCGGATTCAAGCCAACTTTTCTAAAATCTTCCAAATTTCGCTTTTTATCAAAAACCCAACCAAACCACGTCCGAATGACTTGAAAATTTGCACCCACATCCCAATGATACAAGGAAACTACTGAAACTCTCGGAATTCCATTTTGACTCCTATATCAAAATCTCGCCTACCAACCGAAAATCGCCAAAATATCAACTTCGCCAATTCAAGCCTAAATCAACTCTGAACCTCCAAAATCCATTCCGATCACGCTCCTAAGTTCTGAATCACCTCCCAAAGCTAAACGAACTACCGAAACTCACATCGGATCCCTCTGACACGTAAGTCAACATCTGGTTGACTTTTCCAACTTAAACTTCCTTAAAAGAGACTAAGCGTCTCAAATCTTACCAAAACATCCCGGATTTGATCCGACCAGTTCAATACCACACAACCCAGATAAACAAAAAAAAGAGGCACAAATGGAGGAAACAGAGCGGTAACTCATGAGTCGACTGGTCGGGTCGCCACACTTGTACAAGAATTAGTTCTATGGTGTGTGTAATATTATATATAAGGAGGCTCTTAATAGTCTTGTCGATGAACCATGTATTTTTCTGTTTGCAGGAGACCAAGAGCACCAGTGGAGCAGTAGGAAATTCACTAAAAATGAAAAGTTAAAAAAAATTAATTGTGTAACATATGTATAACATGAAGGACAAGGAAAATCAAATGGAACCTTTGGGTCTATTGTCATATATTACCCTATAAGATTCAAGCCGTAAAGATGAATTTTCTTTGATAGAAAGGAAGTGTATATTCATAAAGTGTTCTGATAATTGTTACTTCAAGTAATATTTTGGCTCGTACACTCATATGTGTTACCCAATAAAGTATATTGGTCCGGTAACTAACGTAAATAGTTGCTTTTGAAAGATTCAACAATAAATCGTATCTCCTTTGTGGCGTGAATTTGTTTTCTTCCTTCTACGACTTGAAAGATTAGAAAACATCAAATTTTATCCATAGTTTGTTTGAAGAGCACGATGCAGGAGAGAAATAAAGAAAGTAGAAGCCCAGGATCAAAAGAAAGGTTGCCCTTAAGGAATGGCTCCTACATGCCAATCAATTTGAGTGCCCCAGATGAGAGTATGTACTTTTTACTTATTAGGTTTGGGCCCGGGCTCACACGGGCCATGCCCTACTAGTAGTCTTATAAACCTTGCTTTCTACAAAGGGTGTTAAACGGGCAGGGTTGGACCGGTTCCGGACCGGCCCAGAACGGTAGAACCCGAAACCGGCCCAGACCGGTAATAAGTGGCTAGCTGGGATGGGTGGGGGTGTTTGGGGGATTGTCTCGGTTTAGTTGACCCAAACGGGTAACCAGAACCGTTTCAACCCGGTAGAGTGAATAGTTCCTCTTACCGGGTTAACCGGCCTGGTTCAAATGGCTACATTTTTTTAAAATTTTCGAACTGGTGGGCCCTACAGACCGTTGGCAACGGTCATACCATGTTTTGGTCTGTTGGCCAACGGAAATATTGCACAAATAGCCTTTTTTTTTAAGTTTTTAACCTTTTTTCAATTTACAAAACTAACATTCTCTGAAACTATAAATACTCCGCCCCCCCCCCCCCCCCTCTTCATTTCTTCACTCAATACTCATTTCTCAATCTCAATTTCTCTCATTCTCTCGTTTTCTAATTTGCAAGACTTCAAGTTTTCACTTTATCATTTCATCTTCTAAATTTATTTGGCTCTCTTTTCTTGAATTTAATTTATCGTGTTTTGTTATTCGAAATTTGAAGTTTGAACTTTGAACTTTGAATAATTGAAGTTCAAAATTGAAATACTTGCTTGACGTTTGTTCGTGGTAACATCGGAATTGCGTAATCAAGTGCTCAATTTATTGTCGAATTCGGTGCACTCCCTCCAAATTTTTATCTTATTTACTATTTTAATTGCATATTTAATTTTAGCTTATAATTTAATTTTTACAATATGTTTAATGCTGCTAAAAGAGTATATAAAAGAGTTACTGGTAAGGGAAATAAAAAAAAAGAGGTAGTCTTTCAGCATCTGGTAGTAATAGTGATAACTCATTATCATTTACACATGTTTCTGAATCATCGCCTAATGATAATTTAGATATAGATTATGAACAATTACAAGAATATTTTGGAATAGAAGATAATGAAATAGGAATGGAAGATGAGATACCAGCTACACCTGCTAGTGTTGGAGTTGGTAGTGTTGGGGTTGCTACAAGGGGTGGTGGTCGTAGCACTAGTAGTAGACCACTTGTGGCTCCGACTACTAATCGTAGAAAAAGAAATAAGGTTTAGAATTTTTTAAAATAATATAAGATATTGATAGAGTTAGATGCAAACTTTGTAAATGTAATTTTAAATATTTTTAAACATTAGTTGCCTTGGCGTATGCAGACCTTGACTCTCCTTCTTTTCAGTTTATTTGTATTGTTCTATCTTTCTAGACAGTGTTTTAGCAATCAAACTATGTCTTCATTTAGATGCTCATGTATTCAGTGAAACCCGGATTTTTTCGGGGATTCTGTATTAAGTCATGGTATTTTTTTATCATTTATTGATGAGATATTAATATTAAGCTTATTTGATTTTGTTTTCAATGTAAAGATGCGTAGTTATTTATGAATGTCGGCTTGCCTCGTGCTATGATAGGCGCCACTACGGCATGTTGAGTTTTCGGTCGTAATAATTCTCTTTCATCCCCCCGCTTCTTGTTCTTCATTATTTTCTTATTTTATTTTGCATCTTCTCCTTTTTTTTCTTATTTCACTCAAGTTCTCAATAACATACCTCAGATCTAACAATATGTACCAAAACTAATAATCTAATATACATTAAAATCTAGCAACACACTCAGCTTTGATTTTCGAAGATTATGATGGTTTGAAATTTTTTTCTTCCAACAAGAAATAACAAAGGATCTGTTTGATTTCAGCTCAACTACTTAAAACCCCACATATTTTCAAGCTCAATTCACATCAGAGAACCTCAAATGACAAACACAAGCTTCAATCATAAATAGATTTCAGTGAAATCTTAAAACTATTATTTAAACTTTTAAACCCAATAAAATATCCAGGGTTCTCAACTTCAAACTTTAGTTTTAGCAACATGGTCAATGAATTTCAGCACCAAAAAATAAAACTCGACCCAATAGATTTCGGAAGACTCAAATCTCTAACTTTAGACAAATGTGTTTAAAGATTCACTTCACTAGCACAGACTTCAGACATGTTGGTCTGAAGTTCCCTTGAAGCAGTGCAAACTTAGACCTATGAATATGAAGTATACTTGTTGTAGTGTTAACTTCGGACACACGAGTTTGAAGTTAGCTTGTTGCAGTGCAAACTTCAAACACACGAATCTGAAGTTATTCATATATTTGACTACAAAGACTTCAAACACATATATCTGAAATTTGCTTGTTCTAGTGCAAACCTATATACTTTTGGAGTTCAATTATATATATGACTTCAAACAAGATTTTATGCAACTTCAAAATCCGTATGTCTAGAATCGTACCAAAAGTGGCGAACTTGTAAATTTTCTGCAATAAAAACATGACTTCAATAGTGATCTCAAAGCAGGAACATGTGCACTTCCCCCGAAAGAAAGTCTGCTCGTGGAGGTTACAAGCGAGAGGCTACATTTGCAAAACTGTTTAATGATAGGACAAAATTTCAAGAGTGGCCTAAAAATGGTATTTGTACAATTAAAACTTTTTAGTCGGCCCAATCAACGGGTGAAGTGATAAAGCATGTTTCACAGAAAATACATCCTCAAATTAACACATAATAATAGCCTAAGGTCTAATTCGTTTATAAGCCACACATACCACTCGTGTATACGCTCGTCGCCTCATATACACGTCGCCTTTCACATAATGCAAATAAAAAATTATGGCAAAATCCTAAGGGGGATTTTCTCACATAAGGTCAGCCAATATACATACCTCAAACAAGCCAAATCAATTTTCCAAAAACCCCTTACCTCTCGAATCGGCTTCTGAACGGACCAAATCTAGCCAAAAACATCTCAATAATATCAAACACTATAAAAATCGAATCCAAATAATAAAGCTCTAATCTTTTTCAAATATCAAAAATTCAATTGAAAATTCAACCTAGACCTACTTTCCGGAACTCGACAAAAGTCGCGAATCCTGACCTCCTATTCGAATACAAGTCCAAATATACAAATTTTATCCAAATTGACTCTGAATCAGGGTTCAAACCCCTATTTTAGTTTTGCCAAAATTCCCAAATTTTCTCACTTAAATTTACCAATCAAAAGCCAAAATAAAAGATGGAATCACGAATAATAATCAAATTAGCGTCAAGAGTACTTACCCAATCCAAGTGGGCAAACCCTCGCTCAAGATATATTTTGCCTAGCAGTTTCGCTTCTACGACCAAGTCTACCGCTTTTGCGGTGTTGCTTCTACGACCAAAACCTCACATCTGCAAGTTCCACTTAAAATCCCGACCTATTGCACCTACCGGACAATACTCCGTTTCTGTGATAGCATAGGTGCGAGGAAAATATTGCTTTTGTGCAACTCTCCCTCAAGCCTGCATGCTTCGTTTCCGTGCCAATAGTGTTGCATTTGTCATCTCGCAGATATACCATAAGTCTTTGCATTTGTGAACCCTTTGTGTCCCAACCAAAACCTCGCTTTTGCGCTCACCTGACCTGTCACGACCCCAATCAACCTCCGTAGGATATCGTGATGGCACCAAGGTACGCCTAACATACATAAAGAAATAACAAAAACAATAATAAAACTTCAAATTTAAAACGACCAACTATTAAAAGAACTCCACGATGCAACTGACAATAAATCCCAAAATCTGGTGAGACTAAGTCATAAGCTCTACATGAGCATATTGAAACATCCCTAATACATCACTGTCTAAATAAGAGTATGCAATAGAAAAACAAGGGTAGAGGGTGAATCTGAGGCATGTGAACACTAGCAGTAATACATTGAAGTCTCTGATCTGGAAGTTCTATTCACTGTCGCCTGGTATGAGGTACATGGATAAACATAAAAAAAATGTGCAGAAGTGTCGTATGAGTACACCACAATGGTACCCAATAAGTATCAAGACTAACCTCAATAGAGTAGTGACGATGTCAGGTCAAGACACCTACTAGAACAGAAATAAGAAATTGAACAAGTATAATATAGTCTAAGAATGTACTCGACGGAAATGAGGCAATAAAGAAATGCAACAAGATAGACTACAACTGAATGTAAACCAATAAATGCAACAAGAAAGGATCACATAGTAAGAATATCAAGAAAATAATGCAGACAAAATACAAGTGAGGTAAATAAGAGATAACAACAAAATCACAACTGATGTACCGCCACGTATTCTCATTTCACAATTACAATCACAATCTTTCCTTATATTAAAGCGGGAGCCTTTCATCTAGTTTTGAAAATCATTTTTTCTGAAATAGCTACTCGCATTTTAGCCCACCTTATCACACCAAGTGGCTTTAAGTAGTTCCCCTAGAAGCAACACGCGTATCAAACCCACCTTATCTCACCGCATGCGTATCTACACCTATTCTTATACCACCACATGAGTATCAATATCACAACATGTCACAACCCACACCTAAAGTGCTCAAATTCCACCACTTGCCACAAAAATAAACAATATCAATGTTTTCACAACAAATAGCACATTGATCAGCCATAATGTGTGCAAGACTCACAACAATAGCAACTGAAAGTGGATAATCAACAAGAATGGTATTTCAACAATTTACAACTTTGCCTTAATGTGATCACGAATTTTACAACTTTAACACCAAAACTCAACAATAATATATTTCAAGAAATAACAACTTCAAGTAAGGTAACCCAACAGTTAAATATTTAATAAGGCAATAAGGAAACAGTAACTTCAACAAAGCATGTAAGAGCAAATAATAATGTCACGACCCAATTTCTCCCTCAGTGAGTTGTCGTAACGACACCTAGTCTCTACGACTAGAAAAGACTAACACTTTGTGAAAATGAAATAGAAGCGAGAACACTAACTACTAATTGTAACAAATATCTAATAATTAATTGAATTCCACTCGGCATATACAATTATTACCTATGAAATTAACCAAACAATTCCCAAAAGCCGGAATGCTGTAAGTCACAAGCCACTAAGAAGTATTAATTGTTCAATACATCATTTCTACAAAAAGAAGGAAAAATTAACATAGGGGGGATAGAGGGGAACGCCGAGGATCTATGGGCGGGGGCAGATGTACCTTGAAGTCTCAAATAAGCAGCAGCTACAGCAACTAATGATGAGGCTAGTAAAATGAACATGGATCTGCACGCGAACAACATATGCAAGAAAGAGCATGCGTACACCACAGCAGTACCGAGTAAGTGCCGATCCTAACCTCGATCGAGTGACGACATCATGTCAGGGCCCTACTGGTATAAACATAATGAAACAAGACAGAATGAAATAACACAGTCAAAAAAATAAAAATGGAAATTCAATAGGAAAGAATCAATGGAAGAATACAGTTCAGAACATAGTGATAACAATAGGGGATCTACCAGGATATCGTCCGGTAGTTCCAAATGAAAATGTATAGGGGGATCTCCCAGAATACCGTTTTGCAGTTCCAAAGTATATATGCAGTGCTGGGGGATCTCACGGAATACCATTTCAAAGTCCCAAAGTAAATATGCAGTATAGGGGGTGTTGGAAACACGTTCTCAAGGCCTTATACTAAAACGTGTGTTCTTATGTGTAGGTTTTGATGAATGACAAACAAGCGCAAATTGATATATGACGAAGTTCAAGTACAAGCGCACAATTGGTGGATAACGTGATTCAAGCACAAGACAAAGTTCTATAGTTTAAATGAGTCGTTCTTAATTGTGATCTTGATCCGACAACTTGACTCATGACATGGCTTCTCTCGCAAAACTATTTTTTACAAAATCATGCATATTTAATTTAATGCTAAATGATTTTAAATCATGCATATTTACTTCAGTCAAAATGATTTTTAAACATGCCTCTAAAATCTGGACTAAGATAATCGATTATGTACTTATGATAATCGATTATGTTAAGCCAAGACTGCATGACAATCGATTGTGAACTAATCATAATGGATTGTGTTAAGGCAGTGAGCATCAGGTTTTTCAAAACCTGCATGACAATCGATTGTGAACCTTATGACAATCGATTGTGATGAGGCAGTGTCCATCAAAGTTTTTCAAAACTCAGAATAATCGATTGTGAAGCTAATGACAATCGATTGTGAAGAGACAGTGTCCATCAGACTTTTAAAAGACACAAAATAATCGATTGTGAACATATGACAATCGATTGTGTTGAGGCAGTGTCTTCCAGACTTTTTCAAAGTTATTAAATAATCGATTGTGAGTATATAACAATCGATTGTCACGAGGCAGTGTCTAAAATGATTTTCAAAGTCTGATAAATAATCGATTGTTAACATTGCACAATCGATTGTGAAGCTGACCGTTGTCGTAAAGTTTTCAAATACCGTCAGGTAATCGATTGTTGATTTTGTACAATCGATTGTTGATATTAAAATCTGGAAAAGATTTTTTGAACGTTGCTGAATAATCGATTATTGATTTGGTATAATCGATTGTTTTACATAAAATCTGGAAATGATTTTTTGAACGTTGCCAATAATCGATTGTTGATCTTGGACAATGATTGTTAAGCGTAAAATCTGGGATTGATTTTTGGTACGATTGGCAAACAATCGATTGTGGCTTCCTGACAATCGATTGTCACAGAGTAAAATCAGCAACTCTTAATTGGCAATTAGGCAACGGTAATGCCAAGTTTTTCAACTATAAATACAGCTTCATTTCAGTGTTTTAAAAAAAACACACAACAACTGATCATTCTATTGCTATAAGCTTGCATACTATTGTTTATCATTTTATATTCATTTTATAAAGCTTTTGAGAGCCAAAGTCTTGTCCATAGTTGTTGTAATCTTGAGCTTACTTCTTTTACTCATATCTACTCATTAAGGAGTGTTTTGTTTGAGTGTTTAGTATTTTATACACTTGTAAGAGAATTGTGATTCTCTTGTTGTAAGGAACTTGTGTTTCCTTGGTTGAAGTCTTGGAGCGTTGTATCTCCGAGCAAAGGTGTTAAGGCTTGTGTCCTTAAGTTGTAAAGGTTTGTTGAGCACCCGTAAGCTTGACAAGTTAGTGGAAAATCTCGAGAGAGTCTCTCGGGGACTGGACTAGCCACGTGTTGTGGTGAACCAGAATACATCGGTGCGTTCTTTCCTTTTGTTTATTTAACGCACTCAATTATTCCTGCAAATTTTAATTTCCACAAGTTTACGCTCGATTTTATTATAACGCTATTCACCCCCTCCCTCTAGCGTTAAGCGTATTATCTAACAGGGGGATCTCCCAAAATACCGTTCCGTAGTCCCAAAATAAGTATGCAGCTCATCCAACATAAATAACAGATACAGCAAGAAAACCTACAATTTTGACTAAGTTCAAGTCTAGGAAAGCAGGGAATTTCACTAAGCATGCTGCACAGAGTTCAAATAGGCAATTAAAACACATAGTCATGCTAATATAAACTAAACGGGATAATTACATATGCTAGTGTAGTTAAAATAAGGGAAAAAAAGGTTATGACTTAGTGAAAAATGGAGTTTTACAATAAATAGCCCGTGTACGTACTTGTCACCTCACATACAGGGTGCTCACATATCAAAACAATACTGAATCCTAAGGGAGTTCTCCTACACAAGGTTATGCTAGCCACTTACCTCAAACCAAGCTAAAATGAATCTGTTACAATGCTCTTTCCATGAATATTCGGCCCCGGATGGCCCAAATCTAGCCAAATCAATTTCATAACATAAATATAACTACAAGGAACTAATCTATCTAATAATTCAAGGCTAAAGCAAGAAATTAGAAATTCATCCTAAAAAGCCTCCCTGGTCCCACATCTCGAAATCGAGTAAAATTCACAACATATGAATACTCATTCACTCACAAGTTCACTCGTACCAAATTTATCCAAATTCGATGTCTAGATCCCAATCAAAACCCAAAAATTCGGTTGAAGAACTTTCCCCCATTTTCCCAACTTCTCACCCAAATTCCTTAATTTGATGAAGAAAACTACTATAATGGAATACAGCCAAAAACGAGTTAGGAATCGATAGCCCAAAGCTCTCTCTGAAAATCCCTCGAAGAATCGCCAATTTTCGAGCTCCCAAGTCCAAAAAAGAAGAATGAATTCAAACCCTCAAAATTTCCCCTTTTTCTGCTAGAGATTCCGCTTGTGCGAGCCTTCAAGCACATATGCGGTCCCGTACTTGGGATCCATCACAAGGGTGAAGAAAACTAAAATGGGTTGGGACCACATTTGTGAGCACTAGGCCGCACCTGCGAGCCCATTCCTGCGGACCTCCACACCTTCTGCCTACCCACTTCTATGGTCTAATTTCGCACTTACTGCATTATCTAGACAGGGTTAAAACCATCTGTGGCTCCATGACCGATTCTGCGACACTGCGCTTGTGGCCCAAAGTTCACAGGTGCGATTGCACCGGGTGTAGCAGCTTCAGCAATTGCCTAAGTCCCAAACTCAATCCGTTGAACATCCAAAATACACTCGAGGCATATAAGACCTTAACAAAACATTCCAACCAATCCCAAAACACCATATGGACTTAGTCGAACCCTCAAATCACATCAAACAACGCTAAAATCACGAATCATCCTCCAATTCAAACTTAGAGAACTTAAAACTTCCAAATTCAACAATCAATGTTGAAACCAACCATACCACATTCGATTGACCCCAAATTTTTCACACAAGTCACATTCAATACATTACGAACCTATTACAACTTCCGGAATCGGAATCCGACCCCGATATCAAAAATTCCACTACCTGTCCAAATCTCTAAAAATTCGACTTTCGCCATTTCAAACCTAAATGAGGTACGAACCTCCGAAACACAATCCGGACATACCTCTAAGACCAAAACAAACTAACGGAGCTAGCAGAATCAACAGAACTCCATTTTGAAGCCATCTTCACACATTTTCGAAGTCGGTCCAAATTCTAATACTTAAGCCTCCATTTAGAGACTAAGTGTCCCAAATACTTCCAAAACCCAAAATGAAACCTCCCGGCAAGTCACAATAGCATAAATGGATACGGGAGAAGCAGTTAATAAGGGATCGAGGCTCTAACTCTAAAAATGATCAGGTGGGTCGTTATATCTTTCCTCTTTTAAAACAACTGTTCGTCCTCGAACGAGCATAGAGACATACCTAATGTGGTGAAAAGATGAGGATAACGCCTGCGCATATCCCGCTCGTTCTCTCAAGTCGCCTCCTTAATCGGCTGAGCCCGCCACTGAACCTTTACTAAAGCAATGCTCTTTGACCTCAGCTTTCGAGCCTGCTTATCCAAAATAGTCATTGGCTCCTCAACATATGATAGATTCTTGTCCAACTGGACTGAGCTAAATCCAACACATGAGACGGATCAATGTGGTACCTCCAGAGCATCAAAACATGAAATATCGGATGAACTCCTTCTAAGTTGGGAAGTAAGGCAAGCTCATAAGCAACCTCCCCTACTCGCCACAACACCTTAAAGGGGCCAATAAAACCTTGTTCTCAGTTTTCCCCTCTTTTCAAACCTCATAACGCCCTTCAAAGGTAAAACCCGAAGCAAGACCCGCTCTGCAACCATGAATGCAACATCGCGAACCTTTCGATCTACATATCTCTTCTATCCGAACTGCGCTGTGCGAAGTCTGTCCTGAATCACCTAAAGATTCTCCAAGGCATCCTGACCAACTGTGTACCCAATAATCTGGCCTTGCTCATCTCGAACAAACCCACTGGGGACCGACACTGCCTACAATACATAGCCTCATATGGTGCCATTTGAATGTTGGTCTGATAACTGTTATTGTAGGCAAACTCTGCAAGTGGAAAGAATTGATCCCAATAACCATAAACTCCATGATGCACGCATAGAGAATATGCTGAAGAATCTGATTAGTGCGCTCAGAATACTCGTCCATCTGAGGGTGAAATGTTGTGTTTAACTCCAACCAAGTACCCAACTCATGATGTACGGCTCTCTAGAACTGCAATGTAAACTGTGTTCCCCAGTCAGAGATGATATATATCGGCATGCCATGAAGTCTAACAATCTCCTGGATATAAACTTGAGACACATGCTCGGAAGAATAGGTAGTCATCACAGGAAGGAAATGATCTGACTTGGTCAGCCTATCCACAATCACACATACTACATCAAACTTCCGCTGAGTTCAACAATGGAATCAATAGTGATCCGCTCCCACTTCCACTCCGGAATCTCTAACTTCTGAAGAAATCCACCGGTCGTTGATGCTCATACTTCACCTACTGTAAATTTAGATACCAAGCAACATACTCCACTATGTCCTTCTTCATCCTCCTCCACCGGTAATGCTTTCTCAAGTCCAGGTACATCTTCGCGGCACCTGAAAAAATAGAGTACCGCGAGCTATGAGACTCCTGAAGAATCAACTCACGCAAACCATCCATATTAGGCACACATTGCCTATCATGAATCCTCAATGCATCATCATCCCCAATAGTAACCTCCTTAGCATCACCATGCTGGATTGTGTCCTTCAGGACAAGCAAATGGGGGCCATCATATTGATGCTCCCTGATATGATCATAAAGAGAAGACCAAGAGACCACATAAGCCAACACTTGAATAGGCTCAGAAATATCCAATATCACAAACTGGTTGGCTAAGGCCTGAATATCCAATGCCATGGGCCACTCTGTTGTTGGTAGTTATGTTAAACTTCTTAAACAATCTGCCTGGCTACTCAAAGCATCGACCACTATATTGGCCTTCCCAGGGTGGTACAAAATAGTGATATAATAATCCTTAAGTAGCTCTAACCACTTCCTCTGACGCAAATTAAGATCCTTCTGCTTCAACAGATGCCGAAAACTCCAGTTATCAGTGTACATCTCACAAGGGACACTGTACAAATAGTGCCTCCAAATCTTCAAGGCATGGACAATAGCTGCTAGCTCATGGTCGTGGACTAGATAGTTCTTATCATGCACCTTCAGCTATCTGGACGCATAGGCAATCACCCTACGGTCCTGCATCAACACTACATCGAGGCCAACTCGCAACACATCACAATAAACTATATAAGACCTCGAACCTGAAAGAAATACCAATATTAGAGATATAGTCCAAGGTGTCTTGGCTTCTGGAAGCTCTCCTCACACTGTTTCATCCACCTAAACAGAGCACCCTTCTGGGCCATCCTGGTCATATGTGCTGCAATAGATGAGAATCGCTCAACAAACCGACTATAATAACCTGCCAAACCAAGAAATCTCCAGATTTCTGTAATTGAGGAAGGTCTGGGCTAACTCTATACTGCATCCACCTTCTTTGGATCCACCTTGATCCCTTCATTCGATACTACATGACCCAAAAATGCCATTGAATCCAACCAGAACTCACATTTTGAGAACTTTGCATATAATTTCTTCTCTCTCAAAGTCTGAAGCACAGTCCTCAGGTGTTGCTCATAATTTTCCCAACTCCGGGAGTACACAAGAATATCGTCAATAAAGACTGATGAATGAGTCTAGGTAAGGCCGAAATACATTATACATCAAATGCATAAATGTTGTTGGGGCATTGGTCAGCCCAAATGATATCATAAGGAACTCACAATGACCATACCGAGTCCTGAAAACAATCTTCGGGATATCTGGCTCCCGAATATTCCACTATGATAACTTGAACGCAAGTCAATCTTGGAAAACACTTGGGCATCCCGTAATTGATCAAATAGGCCATCAATACGAGGTAAAGGATACCATTTATTCACTGTAACTTTGTTCAACTAGCGTTAATCAATGTACATACGCATAGAACTATCCTTTTTCTTCACAAACAAGATAGGAGCACCTCAAAGTGACATTTGGGCCAAATGAAGCCCTTATCAAGAAATTCCTGTAACTATTCCTTCAACTCATGAGGGGCCATAAGGTAGGAGGAATAGAGATGGACTGAGTGCCCAGCGACAAATCAATGCCAAAATCAATATCTCTACCGGGCGACATGCCCGGAAGATTAGCTTTAAACACATCACTGAAATCCCTCACTACTGGTACTGACTCGATTGTAGGGGTATCAATATTGATATCTCTCACATAGGCTAGATACCCATCACAGCCCTTCTGAACCATTCATTGAGCTTAAGAAATGAAATAACTCTACTGGGAGTGTAATCTAAGATACCTCTCCACTCTAATAGCAGTACACCTGGAATAGCCAACGTCATGGTCTTGGCATGATCAAGAATAGCATAATGTGGCAACAACTAGTACATGCCCAATATAACATCAAAATCTACCATACAGAGCGATAATAAATTGGCTATGGTCTCAAAACCACTAAGAGTAATCAAACACGGCCGATACACGTGGTCTACAACAAGAGAATCTCCCACAGTAGTAGATACATAAATAGGGGAACTCAAGGAATCCTGATATACACCCAAATGCGAGGCAAAAATAAGATAACACATAATAATAAGTGGAGCCTAGATCGAATAAAACCAATGCATCTTTATGACAGAACGAAATAATACTTGTAATAATAAAATCAGAAGCAACAGCCACTGTATGAGCAGGAAGGTCATAGTATATGGCCCACCCTCCCCCTCCTCTAGGGAGACCTCTACCTCCGCGACCTCTACCTCGAGCTAGCTGAGCAGGTGGGGTGGCAGGGGGTGATGTAATCATAGCTTGAGAACCTAGTGGTGCACGTTGTGGTTGAGAAGTCTGTGGAGGTGTACCCCTCCTAAGTCAGGGACAATTCCTCACTATATGATGAGTGTAACCATACTCAAAACAATCCCTGGGATGATGTGGCGGTTGTGATTGGCTCGGTCTAGGTCTGCTGGGACTGATCGCTGATAGTACCCCGTGCAGGTGGCACACTAGATATTGGAGGTGCATAATAAGTCTCCTGAGGTCCTGGAGGAGCTGGAATATTGCTGGCGGCTGGAAGAGATGAATGAACGGGGTGACTCATATAACACCTACCATTACGAACTACAGCTGGGGCACGAGCACCAGAATAATCTCACCACCTACTGATACGAGATATCCATCTCTAAATCCCGAACCATGCCAGTACTGATGGTGGGAATGAGTCCCTTAATACACTGATGGACTCTCTCTCGAATGTAGAAAACAAGGCCAGTGCATTTCTAGACAATCACTGTAACGAATAGCGTACTCTAAAACAGCCATAGTGCCCTGGCGCAACTGCTCGAACTCGGGGCGCAATGCTTCCCTTAGGCTTTAAGGGACATACTCTCTCAAAAACATGTCCGAGAACTTAATCCATGTAGGGGAAGTTGCCTCCGCCGGACTATCCAACTCATAAGTACGCCACCATTGATAGGTTGCTCCTTGAAGATGGAAAACAGTGAAAG